>CM049852.1:14992111-15592111 GCA_027422415.1 Schizothorax lantsangensis | reverse complement strand
CCAGTTTCAGGAGAAGAGCTCTCACACACAAGCTTACACAATTACACACAGACGTACACTCACACGTCAAACACACAGTCATTCTGGGGGCTTTATGTCCCTTTTTCTTAACATGGTCACTGTTTTGAACTTTCATCGCAGTGTTACAGCTGTGAACTCAATTGCGAAATGATGTTTAGACGTAATACTTGTAAAAAAGTGCTAATATATTAAGAAAAGTTATCATATCTTACAAGAGGATCTGACAAACGAATGCCAAGATAGTGATAATGCAATAGTCCATAATTGAACTCTTGGACTCGAGCAACTGATTTCATTTAATATCATGTTTCACAATATGGGAACAGTGTAATACACTTTATTTGTAGAGACCTCAAAGTTCAATGTGTTTGCAAGTGCGCAAGAAATGAAAATTAACCCTAAAAAGAGCATTTTGATAGAAACATACTAATTAAAAGAATATGCTCTGTAAAAAAAACTGCTTAAATACAACTTCATTACCCAAATAATTTTGACTCATCCCTCAGTTTTTAAAAACAAAGGATGTGAAGATTCAGTAAACTTAGTAAGTTCTGCATTCAAAGATACCAGGATGTGTTGTACTGTAACTATCCATAAAGCATTTTTAAAGGAGCCAAATTCCAGTTTATTTCAAATTAAAAAGTAATCCTATACCTACAAATGAAAATCGAGATAAAGACTAGATAATTTGCTTTCAAACTTTCACATTTATGCTTTGAAAGCATTAGATGTCTATTGTAAGTGGATTACTGTACATGGGTTTTTAAAGACTGAGGGACAAGTCAGAATAATTTTCTGGAGTAATCAGCAGCATGCCACAGATGCTGGCGTTACAGCTTGAGCTGTATTTAAGCCAGAACATTCTTCTGGCGACAAGCATGAAAAGGTACATTTGAGCAGCTCTTTGAGTGTGTCTGCAGTGCCTGCTTTCCTGAAACATTCTGGCGTTGTGTTGCAGAGCCAAACGCTTTCACACAGAATGCATCTCTCTGTGGAAACATCTGGAATTTGAAGGAATTAAGGATGCCAAATATGCTGCCACAAAACCTCCATAGCCAAAGGGCAGAAATAAGAATTATAATTATGAATCTGGCTTTTTCAAACTCTTTTCTTCTTGTATTCACAACCTCATATCATCTCATATCATAACAACTTGCAACTATTAATTTTAGGGGCCGCCAATGGCAGCCTGGGTTCACTTGGGTGCCCGAGGTGAGATAAAACTTTTGGAACTACTCTCTTAATTAGCTACTTAAGGGATAGTTGTCCCGAAAATGAAAATTCTGACATATTCACTCACGCTCATGTCACTCTGTGAAACATAAAAGAAGATATTTTGAGAAATGTGTCAGTGTTTTTGGTCCATACAAACAATGGAGATAAATGTCATTTGGTTCCCAGTGTTTTCAAAATATTTTTTTTCTCTTGTTTTTTTAACAGAACAAATAGTCATATAGGTTTGAAATGACACGAGTGTGAATTACATGGGGGAAAAAAAATCATTTTTGGGTGAACTATCCATTTAATTTAAAAATAAATAGTATATTTAGTGAGTTTTTGTTTAGTCAGACTGTCAGTGTTTATTTTTTAGTTCAAATCCTGAACAAACATGTAGTTTTTCTTTTAATAAACTTAGCAAAATGGCAGCTGATCTTGACAGTCAGAGATCATACATTTTCATTTTAAAGAAAATAGTAAATTATGACTATATATATATATATATATGTATTTTTTTTTGGGGGGGGGGGGGGGGGGAACTAGTTTGTTTAGTTTGGTTAATGTGCGACTTAATTATTGAAGTTAATTATTTTATTTTATACAATAATTTATCTTATTTTATTTATTTTGGCGGTGGCATTTTCATCCAGTTGGTTCAAAAATCTGAAGTGAATAGACATGATGTTTCTGCCATCTCTGTCGTCAGCCAACGGTAATGAGCATGTGGAACAGTCTTCATGAGTGTCTTACTCTTCTTTTACCATTCAGAACACAGAGTTCACATTCTGCTGTGCTGGCATTTAGACTCAATTCAAATTTCCTAAAGCTCTCTGTTAACTTCTGTCAGTATGGCGGGGAGTCCCTCACCCCAGCCAGCTTCAGTCTGGACTTCAGCCACTTGTCAGAGGAGTCTCCACGCTGACGCTACGTTTGACACATCTCTCCTCTCTCAACCTCTCACTTGCTTGTCATTTTTCCCTTCCGCCTTGCCCCCTCCCCCTTCTCCCGTTTTCACTCTGTGCGTCATAAGCGTTGGTGTCTGCAGTGGCTTTTTAATAGGGGCTGAAAAATGTCGCCGCTCTGCCGTCCAACGCCACAGACTAACGGTAAACATCTTGTCTGGTCAGAGCGCAGTACCAGCCGGGCACACACATGCACATGAAAACATGTTTTTACTTTATTAAATTTAGCAAAAAATAGTCAGTGGCTCTGGCTTTTCTGTAACCACATCGAAGGTATTAATTATGCTCAGGCCTCCCAAACTCTGCCTCTTATTGCATACCTCAGACCACCGATGATTGTGTGTGTATGTGCACTATACACACTCAACCAGCAACAATTACAGAAGGGTCTGGCACAACATGAGTCCAGCAAACACACTTATACACAAACCAAATGAATTAAGTGCAGTCGGGAGGAGATTTCCTGCACCCTCGGTTTTTAGGTCTGTTTATGCAGTGGGGCCATTTTGGAGTCTTTCTTTTTGGTCAAAAAGTATTCAGTGTGTTGACTGAGGATACAGACCAGCACTGGGTACAGAGAGCCATAATCATCCTTACACAACTCACAAGTCATAGTTACAGGGACGTTATGGTTTTAAAGGCCATTTTTATTTTTAAAACTTAATAGGGGTATTATTTGAAGTTATATAATTTGATATATCATTTTAAGTGTTCTCTGTGGTCTATTTATAATTTTAGTTTAGTTTATAACCATTTTCCACTCTCTCTCTCTGACCATTATAATTAAATGTGCCATTTGTTGCTTATAGACTTCCTCTTTGCATGTAAAATATAATAAAAGTGTTTTTCCCGTGCCACTTTGCTTTTGATTCCAATAAATTCTACATCTCTCCATATGATGTTTTATTAACAAAGTTCGGGAGGAGCACGTTCAGATAATTACCTAATCAACATGAGAGGAGAACAATCAGTTTTCAGCCCAGTTAACAAGATAAGAGGCATGTATATATACACAGCAGACTTACCTCTGTTCATTGACAGTTTTCCAGCATCCCTTCGCCACCCCTTCTCCGCACTTATAACTATTCCTGTCCTAACCTGTAGGGGGGGTACTCTGGGTTCGGGCCAAAATTCCAAGCTCGGAGCCCTCCCCTCGGACAGCACGCCAAATACGCATAAACTATATTCTATTTATTATATGTAAGTGTGAACTCGTGAACATTGTCTTTGCAAAGCCTTTACAATGTCAGAAACCCAACATCAACAGCATTGCAGCAAAAGATGGTCCTTTGAAAGTTTTGAGCTCTGAAAGTTAGTGTATTCTCATGATATGACCCCTTTAATTCTGAAAACTATATATTATGGTGCGCTGATTACAAGGACCCTGAGGTGTACTCATATACCCTGAAATGCATGTGAGTCATCAGGTACTTTTTGTGTGTTTATAGTGTATACCACACATAAATCAGGGAGAGATGGAGTCACAGTGAAAACAGCAGTGTGGAGTACCAGGTGCCCACAGTTATCTTGTGGCCTAACATCAGCTCGATCAAACACATAGCTTTTGCATTAGAAATATTCCGAAGCCCTGTGAGGCGTCCACAATTTTGGGTTTTGTGTGAGCAGTTGTGAAATGGAATCATTGATCAGATCACCTGATCAGAGACCATCCTAGAATACAGGATCTCTCCAGATGCTTCAAATGCTGAGATCCATGTTGGTGCCTCTCCTCTCAGTTCACTCCACTTATTTTAGGGTTCAGGTCACTGGATTGGGGTGGCAGTGGCAGAATCCATTTTTGTGTTGATTTTGATGTTTGTTTTGTATCATTGTCCTGATGGAAGATCCAACCATGGCCAATAGGCACATAACATTAAAGATCTGGCAGTATATTTAACTGTGGTCATGTGGTATACTTTATATCCCTCTGTATCCCTTTAAACTCATCTCACGTGTGTCAAAAAGCTATTTTTTTTAGTTTCATCTGACCATAGAAGCCAGTCCCGTTTGAAGTTCCAGTCGTGTCTGGCACCTGAATATGCTGGAGTTTGTTTTTGGATGAAAGCAGAGGTCTTTTTCTTAAAACCCTCCCAAACATCATGATGTAGGTGCTGTTTGATATTTTTTTAGGCTTTCTGAACCAAAGACTCAACTAATTTCTGTAATTTTTACAGCTGTTTCTTTGAGAGTCCTTGACCACTTAAACTATCCTACTCACCATGCATTAAGATGATATGGACACAAGTCCTCTCGACTTGATTGGAATGCCTTGCCCTGATTGTTGAAATGGGAATTTTCAATGCTTTTTCAATCTATTTTCTCACAGGATATTTTTTTTAAGCTTAACAAGCTTTTGCTGCACATCAGAACTATACTCTTTGGTTTTACTCCTTGTGATGGATGATTCAGGGATTCAGCGTTTGTATTAACTCATATTTATACTTCTATGAAACAGGAAGTCATGGCTGGAGAATTTCATGTTTGTAGTCACTCTGGTGTGCTAAAAATATGCAGTAACTATGAATGGGAATATATTTCATTTCATTTCATTTTTATTTATAAGAATTTCTAGTGGTGCTAATAATTGTGGCCAGCGTGTAATGGAGAATAACATTTATTTCGCAATGTAATTTACCTGCCACTTTCAATTGTTTTACTTCAATTTTGGGTTACATTATTTTCTTTTTTATATATTTTGAACGAAAAACGATGCAGATTCTTTTTGTTCACAACCACCATTGCTCATATTTACCAATAATTCCAACTTTTTTAGGTCTCAATATAAGCTTTGCATTTGTGTATTTATTATTCAATTGTTTGTGCGTTACTGTATTTTCTGATTTTACAAAGCAATGATTTTCAGCGATGGAGAGCATGCCATTGACAGAGAAACTTTCATACGGTTTTCTGCAGCAACACACAGCTCATTCCTTCAGGGCACTTTAGGATGACTTCAGCATCACTCGTGCCACTGCGTGACCAAACACATTACGCATCTGAACATAAACAAATATCCTCATTGAACTTAGCTTCAGCAAAACTAATTATGCAGAAATATAACCAAAAGTTTGTAAAGAGCTTTGTAACATACAGATGGCTATGGCAAGATTACAGATCTGACAAATCCCATAGAGCGTCTGATTTTGAAGAGTCTGACTCTGAGGTGACTGATTTCCAGTGAACGCTGAGCAATTACATCCAAGCTGCTGCAAAGTGGGACAACCTGGTAATAGGGTGACAGCAGTCAAAGATGACATGCAGGGAGGAAAAAAACGAGAGAAATTGAGGCTGGTTGGAGTCAGAGAACCCTGCAAGAATGAAAAAAAGAGGTGTAATGGAATGAGGGATGCAAAGCCTCCCCCTGAGCAAACACAGCTCTGAATCAGACACACCAATTTAGACCTGGCTCTCTCAAACACATTTGTGAAAGGAGCTCTTGAGCTGCAGAGTGAAGTCCACGCACACGAGCGCACACACACATATCTAAAGGCACTGAATGAGTCACTTCAGAGCTCTAGGGAAGCAGGATGTTCCCCTTCAGGACATATTTGAGTCTTTCAGCTCTGGAGAGCCTGCAGGACTCCAGCAAACAAACACTCACAGTCACATGTGCAATTTGTGTGACAGATTGTCCTAGTCCAAAACTTATGAAAAGTAAAAGAACTTAGTGGCACAACATTATTCCTATTATGAGGACTAATTATTCTATTACATTATTGTATTAAATTATATATTACATATATAATACACACATTTATGTATAAATTTGAAGTGTTACTTGCCGTTTCTTTGTAATTATACGTGAAATTTTCTAGCAATTTCTCAGTGAAACTGGTTTCAGAGTAGATTCTACACCGATTTATTTCTTCTGCTCTATGTGAGTGTTTTATACCTGCAGTTTCTTTGTGATTATTTCAAGTAATTAAATATAGTCCCATGTATGAATTGCCAGTTGCTGAGTCATGCACCCTATAGCAAAATCACTGTGCTACCTTTGTATGATTTTGTGCGGTTTCTTTTTTCATACCAATGTCAGTTAGAATAGCTAATTGGTGTCATTAGCAACTTAGGCTCTATTGACAGCATTTGACATGGCATTGTTGGTTTGGTAATACTTGTAATGCTGTCAATAAGGCTTAAGTTGCTAATGGCACCAATTTGCTATTACATCAACAAACAGGTTAATTAGTGTCATTATACGACTTAGCTTGACCAATGACTGTAATAAATTGGCCTTGGAGGACTTCAGTATTTTATCTCTCTCCCTATATATATATAGCAAGGAAATGAACATGTCTCAGAAGAGTAAGGAAACCAGTAAGATGCACACAAAATGCTAAATAGTAAATAAATGAATGATGATTTATTATATTAAATTGTTGTTGTATTACATTGTAAAATACTATTTGTGACCCTGGACCACAAAACCAGTCTTAAGTGTCAATTTTTCAAAATTGAGATTTATACATCATCTGAAAGCCGAATAAATAAGCTTTCCATTGATGTATGGTTTGTTAGGATAGGACAAAATTGGGCCGAGATACAACTATTTGAATATCTGGAATCTGAGGGTGCAAAAAAAATCAAAATATTAAGAAAATCACCTTTAAAGTTATCCAAATGAAGTCCTTTGCAATGCATATTACTTATCAAAAATGAAGTTTTGATATATTTACTGTAGGAAATTTACAAAATATATTCATGGAACATGATCTTTACTTAATGTCCTAATGATTTTTGGCATGAAAGAAAAATCTATAATTTTGACCCATACAATGTATTTTTGGCTATTGCTACAAATATACCCCAGCGACTTAAGACTGGTTTTGTGGTCCAGGGTCACATTTTTTTTTTCTTTGAGGTACCCATAAGGTCACCCTGAACACACCGTCAGAGTTAATTTTGCATTAATGACTAAATAGCTGCACATTATCTAGAGTTTTTTTTAACCTAAATTAAAGTTTTCATTTGACTGAAAACTAAAAAGTGAAAGTAAAGCTTTGGTAATTCACTCTGGGTGTAACTGAACTCTTGCTGTTCAGGATGTTTTGTGTTTCAGTTGTAAAAAAGTTATTTGCCAACAAGTCACCTCAATATTTCAACCAAACAAATTTTGCATAGTGCTAATCTAGCATAATTTTGGTCACGGTGAAGTGCTTCAACACTGCAGACATGTTGACATGTTTATTTGTTGTAATTTATCCATGATGTGTGCACAAAATGTATCCACCTTATTTTTCAATGTGGAAGCAAGCCGTTTTCTGTGAATGTGTGAGACTTCCGGTTCATTAGCCACGGTAGGGAAATAACGAGAAGAATAACAACGGTAAAACTGTTTGCACTACAAACCAGTATATGTTCATAATTAAGATAATACATTAAAATAAAATGGTAAGACTGACACACCAGTTTGCAATATCAAGCAGTTGGTTGATATTGGTTGATAAGCAGTTGTTTGGTTTGACTGCCATGATGTAGCTACACTCAAAGAGGAAAAACTGTACTTACAGTATGCCAGTAATGAGATAAGACACAAATACTTGCTCATTCTTTATGCTGTATATAATACACTGTCAGAAAAAAGGTACAAAAGCTGTCACTGGGACAGTACCCTTTCAAAAGTATACCTTACTTACCCATAAAAGAGGCATTTTAGTAAAAGTACAGATTTGTACCTAAAGTGTACAAATTAGTATCTAAATGGTATATAGTGCTTTTTAAAAGAGTACTGCCACAGTGACAGCTTTTGTACCTTTTTTTCTAAGTGTAATAAACAAAATTGTCTTTAGAATACATGCTAGTTAGTATGACATAGGAACTTAAATTTATTAGGTTGGTTAGAAAAGGGCACTAATTATGTGTTCCTTAATATAATTAAGTTTATTGAACTTTTTTTTTTTTTTTTTTTGAGTGAAGTGCTATTTAAATGTCAGTGTTTCATTTAATGATTTCAGCCATTTCAAAACCCATTTTGGCCCACTTAAAAAAAAAAAAATTGTCATTCAAATATTTTTGCCTACCGAAATTTCAGCGCATATGTATTCTGCTGTAGTTATCACTGATAATTCTGGAGTTTCAAAATGTACTTTCTTTCATTGCATTTCAATGCAAGATATCCTTATCAAATTCTCTCCCACTCTTGATAAGTATTGGCTAAATAAAACTGAAATACTGAGTGTGGCCAGTATTGATTTAAAAAATAACGTGACAAGCAAGCACTGGTTTTGTTGTGTTTATTGAAAAGGTTTTGATTGACAGCATAATTCCGTCAGGCACAGACTGATAGAGTGTAAAGAGGTTTAACAGCTCGGAAGGGGCACAACTGAAACAGAACGGAATGTTCCACAGATACAGAGATATGGAAAAATAACAAAAAACACTGTTAGTCAACTATTCCATTCTTTTGTTAAACAGAGAGGGATGCAAATGCTGAATGCCTTTAATTCTGCAAACGTGTTACCTCACCGCGTAAAGAAAGAAATCTACCTGGAATGCAATGCAATTCTTCTGTAAGAAAATACTGTAAAGAAGCTTTCATCCCTATTAAAACAAATCAAAAACACACCTATATAAAATCTACTCGACATATAACAATCATTTGCAAATTTAAATCTATAACTTAATTTAATATCTTAATTCTAATAAGAGCTGAATGGCACTATCAAATAGAGCTTAAGAGGAAAAGAACAAATGTGTAAAATGAAAGTGTGTCGACATTAGACCAGTATTGCTCAACATCCAGCCACTTCAAAAGTGCTGGGAAACACATTGTCCTTTGAAACTGTCTGGATGTTCATTGTAAACATTTAAGAAAACTTTCTTCAACCCCTAAACGCATCTTGGCTCTACCTCCATCCCAAAACACACAAGCATGAAGGAATGCTGTCCTTTTGAATACGAGAAGGTCATGGAAGCAAGCGGATGAAGAAAAACAAAACAAAACAAAGCATAAATACAAGGAAATAAATAATGTGGGTTTGTGACAAGGCGGGAGAAGGACCAGCAACATTGTTTGATATGTTTGAAACAATGGAAAAGGGCTGTCAGTAGTAGAGCTGAGGACGCGGAGGTGAGCCAGAGGTTACAGGTTGTACAAAAAAACAAGCTGAGAGCGATCGCTTGCCCTGCCATCCCACACCACCAAACAGTAAACGAATAACTCCACACGTAATGGACAAACACTCAAAACACTGTATCCAACAGAACATGATGTCCCTCAGCTGGAAGAAGAAATTAGAGACAATGCCATTCGTATCTTTAAGAACCCAATCTCAGAATTAAGGTAACGAAGTGCCTTACACATATTTACTCATTTCTCATTCGAAGAAACACCCTGCTTATATCTTTTCTTGATGTGGCCGTACATTCAAACCATACGTCGCAATATTCAGCCACTCAACTCCCTCCCAGGCACTTGACAAGTACAAAAATTCAATGGTTTGCAGGAGGAGGGAGCGACTGCTTCGCTCGGCACCTGTACAGTCACCTCCTATCAAATCTACAGTTTTCCTAGTTTAGCAGCAAGCGAATCATCCTCTTTTTTCCCCATTATTTATTATTGCCGGCTTTCTGCTTGAATGCAATTGTCTGAGGACACCCTGAGACACAACCAAGCTATCCCATAATGCTTCGCTTAGATTCGCAGGGCCAGAGACACTCATCTGACAACCATGCACGCTAGAGTTGAATAGCAATAATGGTTCTGTACTCATTAACATAAACCTCAGAGCAGAGAGAAAGATTTTGGCACTTTGCAAACACACCGACCTGGAGGATTACCTCAAAATGTTATTATACATATTCATTAGCAAAAGAGCAAATAAGAGCGACAAACTCATAATATGGTTTCACCATATATCTATATGCTATGATAGGTTTTACCCACATAGCACTCCTTCATATCATAGAGCTGGATGAAAAGACCACAGCACTCATAATCAGAGAAAACCAACACTGTTTTTTTAAATACTGTAGTGAACGGATCTCATGCATGGAAGCCCAAATATGGAGTTTTTTTAATATACAAAAATGATGAAAAGTGCTTTAAGTGTGAGTCTGACTGGAGTTAAAAATGCACACCGGTGCAGTTTCCTCATGAAGATCAGAAGCACTTGTGGTCCTTTTATCATTAAATTCAATACTGAGATATGGGCAAAGCAACTTTTGGCGTACTTGTTTCATGTTTTGAATTCATAATTTCATAATTTTGCTCTGCTGATATCGCCAATTAGCTTCTCATACATTCTTGTCACTGTAAACTAAGAAATGGAAGAAAACAAGCAAAAATAAAATACAACCCACCGGTTGAAATCTTGCACTTCTGTGGTAAATAACTTACAAAATTTAAAAGAAAAACCCTTTGTTTACAGTACCAAAACCCGACTATAATTTTAGACCCCCTTAAAAAACCTTGTCTATAAATAGCTTTACAAATATACATGTTAATTCAAATAAAACTTTTGTTTTGCTTTTTTAAGATTAAATGTTTACATGATCTCAACAGTGTATGCTCACTTGCTCTTAAAATGTCATTCTTTCTATTTTTTTTTTTTTTTTTTTTAAGTACACTGCTACCGACTGCAATATGATACATATTTATATCTATATATTTACAATAAAAACTTTAAGATACGTACAAAGCACACAGTTATATATCTTCTAATTAAATCTCACATCTAGGAGACCTTTCTCTCTTTTCTTATTAAAAAAGGATGAAAAATGTTCTTTGTGAGGAGTGGAGAAGAGAGACTGGCCATGGGTTTGATTCTCACTCCAGTCAGATATTGCTGTAAAAACACTTGCTGTCCATGTGTGACAGGACGACTCTCTCTGTCGCTTCAGAACTGTGCTGTTACACAGTGTCGATCCGTTCTTTTTGTTTCCTGTCCAGCAATTTGTCTGATTTTTTTTGGTAGGCACGGAATGGTTTGACCCTTCTGACTGCGTCGCGCAAAGGAAAAACGAAACTGGCCGAATATAAAAATAGGAATTCTCTTTTCATAGACAAAAAGCTGAATAATGATTTGGAAGAAAAGGTGCTGAAGGAGAGGGGCGTAATCCGTCCTTCAGACCTGTGAACAGTTGGAAGTCTGAAGCTTCTCGTTGAGCATTTCATGAGATCCACACTGAACCAGGAGCCCCGTCTGCACTGCCGCCACATGCTGGTCCAGTGCAGCGAACCAGAAGGTCCCCACAAACCACTATTTCTGTCCTGGGTCCTTATGTTCGTATGACCCCATTGCTGTGGAGGTGATGTTTAGGGAGGCAGGGCTCGTCAGGTAAAGGGTCGTGAGCAAACACAGAGTCGTCGCCGGAGGAACAGGTGCTGTTGGAGTCTGGACATGTAGGGGAATACTGTTCAAACTGCACCGACAGGTCCAGATATTCCTGATGGATCAAACGCACACAAACACACATCAGAATTGGCAAGTTCAGGTTAATAAGAGTTAAGGTGTTTGGTTTTCTGTGCGAGAGCTCTTACGTCAGTGGAGGTCATGGAAAGAACCCTGTCATGATCCTCCACCAGCTGTCTAAACGTGGGTCTTTGTGAAGGAATAGCGTGCCAACACTCCCGCATAATCATGTTCCTGCACAAATCACAACACAAAACAATACATGTATTTAATATGTGCCAGAAATACAATTTTTATATTGATGGGCAATAGGTGCATCCACGTCATGTTGGAATTACTGTAATTACGAGATTCCGACTTGTAAAAAGCAGTCTTGTAATTACTTTTTATAACTCATAAACTGACTTTTCCGAGAGCACATGCATAAAAAAACCCTCTAAATGACGCTAACATCAGAGGTAAATGTAGTTAAGCATTTATCTTGTCATATTTTATATTTAATTCCTATAAATGACAATTGTTAATATCTTAATAATGCAAGAATAGTCTGAAAGTAAATGATAAACAATACAGTTGAAAAATGATCTAATGTCCTGCTAAATAAACTAGCTTAGGCATTTGCACAACGGCTGTTACTTCTTGTATTGAGGGTCTGTCTATTGATTACTCAAATTACACCGATTAGCTGCTATATAAACATAATTTTGAGTGTGAAGATGTGAACAGATTTCAAGTAGAACATCTGGATTGTCATCTAGTAATTACTTTACTATTTTTTTTACTATTGTAATAATATTATTTCACTGTAAAATAAAGGAGTATTTGAGCTCTCTCTCTCTCTCTCTCTCTCTCTCTATAGTATTGTAAATAAATACAGTATATATATATATATATACACATTTATATATATATACATATACACATGTATTTATATATACGTATACTATATACACAACACACAATACTAAATGTTTTTGGCTACCTTAATTTCTACATTTTGAAACATTAAACCATGGAGTTTTATTTATTTGTTTCTTTTTTTATATTTAATTAAATTGTAGCTTTTGTGATTTAATAATCACACTAAACCATATTGGTATTAATCATTCAGCCCTACTTTGCAGCTTTATTTTAAGAGAAGAATAAGAAGGTTTTAAGAGTTTTCTAGACGAAAAGCAAAGAAGATCAAAAGCGTACAGTTCATGAGTGCAGTTTGCAGGTTTGTCCATCCGATGACCCTCCTTCAGCAGTTTAAAGAGCTCCTCCACTGGGATACCTGGGTATGGTGAGCCGCCCAGTGTGAAAATCTCCCACAACAACACTCCGTAAGACCACCTGAGATGCAAGAGAGGTTACAGTTCAGAGCAAATAAGGGGCAACAATCACACATTTACAGTACAGTACAAAACATAAGTTCCATTCAATGATAAATGAAGTGTCTAAACACTTGTTAGGCCTATACATGCTGGTTGTGCTTGAAATAGTAGAGTTACAATACTCTCACTATCTGTCTGTCTGCCTGTCTCTCTCTGGGGTGTAGACACTTGGCAGATGTGAGAGAGGAGTTTTGTTGGTTCTCACTGAAGCTTATAATGTATGTTGGTGATATGAGACGTGAGTCTATTAAACTAGAGCGAGTGTGTGTGCGCACATATGTGTATGTGGGTGAGTGTTATCACAAGCTGCTCTGTTAACTCAGGGCTCTTTTGTTTTGGCCTCATTCCTCCCACGCCACCACTGAGCAGTGCTAATCAAATTAGCCACGCTAAGAGACAACAGGAGCTATGAGCCAGCTAATGCTACCCAGCCAAACACACACACACACACACACACACACACACACACACACACAGTCAGTTAGAAGCCTTATGGGGGCTGAATAATTGGCTCGTCATTATATCACTATCCGTTCATTAGCTTTATGTTGGAGTCAAATCTCATTTACGGCCATCAGCGTGGTGCTCACACAAACTCACACACATACAGAGCAGATCGAGTGAATGAAGGGCTCACTGCTCATATATCATAGTATTAGTACAGCCTATAGGCAGAGGCAAATGATATTATTCTATTACTGCTGTCTCAGGCCAACTGTGATAAAAGAGTATTTAGACATATTGGAAAGTGCAGCTACGGGTCCCAGTCTGAGTGTGATGAATGGGTGTTCGGTCTACCGAGAGACAGTGTGTAGTATACTAACATACTAATCAAAACCTGCTGTGCAAACACAGACTTAGGGTCAGTGAGATTTTTTTTTTTTTTATAATTGAACACATTTATTAATCTATATGAGGATGATATAGATCCTTTCCATTCATCAAAGAAAGCTGAAAAAATATCACAAAAATGTTACGCAGCACAACTGTTTTCATTGATAATAAGACAATAATAACATTGATAATAGTAAGAAACGTTTCTTTAGCACTAAATGAACATATTATGATGACTTCTGAAGGATCATGTGACACTGAAGACTGAAGTAATTATGCTGAAAATTCAGCTTTGCATCACAGGAATAAATTACATTTTATATTTAAATTGAAAACAGTTACTTTTAATTGTAATGCTATTTTACAGTATTGATGTTTCTACTGTATTTTTGGTCAAATAAATGCAGCCTTAAGATCATAACTTTCCCACATTTCTGAACGATAGGCTAGATGCAAAAACACCAATGTTTCCTATACAGTTCAGATTTTATATTTTATATATATATGTATACACCCACCCCCCCACACACACACACACATTTATATTTGTGTAATAACATATTTATGCTGATCCATTACATATTTTTTTTGTGAATTAGACTACACTAGTAATGCTGTATGTTTATTGTTAAGTGCAGTCTGCAAAGAACAGAAAGATGCTTTGTCTTTGTTTTATTTAACAGTTCTCAGCCCTTATAACTTAGGTCAAATATGTTTTTTTCACATCTCTGAGCATCGCCGGTGAATTCCAGTGCAGGAAACACTGGCATGCTCTCTTGGATGGCTTTGATGCTTTCGTTGCAGGGTTATGGTGTTCACTTGCATTCCTTTATCGCTTGATGAACTTTATGAACAGATGGCATGAAGTGATGGAGGGAAAAAGAAGAGGTATGCATGGCAATGTAAACTCACACATCACTCTGGTGCGTGTAGATGCGGTCGAACAGTGCTTCTGGTGCCATCCATTTGACGGGCAGACGACCCTGAAAAGACACAGATCAGTCAGAACAACAGTGGTGCTGACCCAGCAAGACATACAGACGCCCAACGAACATCAACAGGCCTGCAGTTTAATCTCCTACTGTCCTGTCTAATACACTTCAGCAGTCCGCGTCAACATCGTTCCGCTCTCCAATGCTCTCTAATCTCCAACTGTCCCATCCGATATCCAAATACTTCACCAGCCACACCCCACATCTAAAACCCGCTGTCACAACACCTAACAGTTCCATTAAACACATTCCGTTTATTGTACCAGTGTTAGGGAAGCTAAAATGATCTTGCTACAAGCTAAGCATATTTAAGGTAGTTCAACTACAGTAAAACCAACCGTTTAAAAAGGAGAAAGCACACTACATGCTATTAACAAAAAAGTAACTACGCTGAAGGTATATAAACAATTTCATTTAAATTATAACCTATAATCAGTGCTCTGGATTACGTAATCAGATTACAAAAAATAAGTACCTGTAATTAGATTATATTACATTTTAAAATGCTCATTATCAGATTACAGTTACTTTTTTATGGATTACATGATTACATATTATTCACACAAAGGTTGTAAAATATTTATAATTTCTTGACACTCCCTAATTATTATTTTTTTCTCTTTCGAAATGTACTTTCCAGAAAATCCTACTGCGTTTAATAGCATTTAGCTTTGACTATATTAACAATATAGAATGGCCATTTAAATGTCATGTAAATAATTTGGTGATCCATGCTTCTAAAATTGGGGACAAAAGCACCTCTCAATGAGTTAGGCCATGTATGTGTTGGATAATTATGCAAGTTACTAACACTGTTGTTATATATATAGCTGTGAAACACTGTATCTCCGATCATATCCAATGACTTTTACTAATTACTGATTTGGACAAATGTCTGGACAAAAATAGAAAAGTAAATAACATAAAAATGAAAAAGTAATCAAACAGTAGTCAAAGAATACATTACCTAAAATGAGTAATCTAACAGATTACATTACTAACTACATTTTTTGTCATGTAATTTGTTATCAGTAATGGACTACAATTTGCCAGCACTGCCTATAATTATTAGATTACATGACTGAAAATAGCCAAGTCGCTGTTTTCAATCCCAAATTTATATTCTGATACAAAAAAGGCACAGGAATGAGTTTAGAATGAGTTTTACCTACACAAAAGGTGCTGATTCAAATGACTTTTTTCTGGGAAGTCGGGCCTAATGGTTAGAGAGTCGGACTCGTAATCCAAAGGTTGTGAGTTCGAGTCTCAGGTCCGGCAGGAATTGTATGTGGGTGGAGTGTATGTACAGCGCTCTCTCCACCCTCAATACCACGACTGAGGTGCCCTTGAGCAAGGCACCGAGCCCCCAACTGCTCCCCGGGCGCCGCAGCATAAATGGCTGCCCATTGCTCCGGGTGTGTGTTCACGGTGTGTGTGTGTTGACTGCTGTGTGTGTGCACTTTGGATGGGTTAAATGCAGAGCACGAATTCCGAGTATGGGTCACCTCATATGTCACTTCACTTCACTTTTTTAACCAGTTCATCACAATGAATGAACTTTTTAAAATGTTACAGTGCTACATGCTGGGAAACAAGTGGTTTTCCACAGCTAAGCTAATGTCATGTTACTGAAAATGTAGTGAAGTTACTGTAGCAGCACCCCTAGTTTTAGCTAGTAACGTACTGCATTTCACAATGTACTGCAGGCCAGGTAAACTGTGATGTGTTCAATACTGCCCAGTCCTCTCTAATACCCATACGTTCATATTACTAACTCCAGACCTCAATCAACAGTTAATTTATTTATGACAAGTTGCTCATAAACGCACCTTCAAAAGTTCCTAAACTAAGCGCACACAAAATTCAACACCTGCAGGCTTGACATTTGAAATACATTGCATAACCACATCCACTGTGTTTCAATCCAATGCCACCCAAGAGCTCTATCCTTCAAGCATTCTGAGATTGATAATAGTGTCAACTTACGTTGGTGGTCTTCTTGTAGTAGTCAATGTTGTGCACATCTCTAGCCAGGCCGAAGTCTGCAATCTTCATCACGTTGTCCTCAGTTACCAGAACATTCCGGGCCGCAAGATCCCTATGGATACACTGGCAACACAAACAGAAAGAGGGCCATCTTTTATGCTCAAGTCTGATAAATACACACTATGATGTACACATCTGGAAAATAATAACTGGCATCCGTAGACAGCATTTATAAACTTTATAAACAATTCAAGCATATTAAATTATTTCTATTTTAAAAAGTTTACAAACTGAGATAAGTAGATGTGTTACCTTCTTTGAGGCCAGGTACTCCATACCCCTGGCAACCTGATAGGCGCAGGACACAAGATCTTTAAATGTCAGAGTTTCATTTGGGACTTTACAAGTGTCAAACGAGTAGTCCATCCCAGGTGGCCTTCTCGCCCGCAAGTATTCCCTAAGATTTCCTTTAGAGGCATATTCCACCAGCACATACAGAGGACCTGCGTGAACACAGTCAGAAACTATTCAGTCAGAAAAATCTAAACTAACAAAAGCTAAACATACTGGAAAAAAGCCTGGATACTGCACACTGACCATCTTGTGTGCACGCTCCCAGCAAGTTGATGATGTTCTTGTGTTTTCCAATCATCTTCATCATCTCCATTTCAGACACAAGGTCCGAGAGGTCCTTATCTGTGCCGTCATCTAAGAAAACAGTAAAATAATAGCTATTACAATTTTTAAGAACTGTTTTCTGTTTTAATATATTTTCAAATGCAATTTATTTCTGTGATGGCAAAGCTGAATTTTCAGCATCATTACTCCAGTCTTTAGTGCCACATGATCCTTCAGAAATCATTCTAATATGCTGATTTGGTGCTTCAGTAACATTTGTTATTATTATCCATGTTGAAAACAGTTATGCTGCTTAATATTTTTGTGGAACTTATTTATTTATTTTTAAGATTATTTGAAGAATAGAAAGTTCAAAAGAACAGCATTTATGTGAAATAGAAATCTTTTTCAGAAAAATGTTACTGACCCCAACATTTTGAGTGGTAGGATATATTATTAGTATATTAGTATTTATTATTTAATTACAGTTAAGTACACAACTTTTTTTGTGCACTGGGACTGGTGTTTTTTTAAATGTTTGTTTGACATTCTGTAAAAAACAAATATAATTTATACTATCTGGACACACACTCACCTTTGAGCATCTTGACAGCAACAGTGAGAGGTTTGTTGGGTTTCTCTTTGTCAATCCCAATGGCTTCAGCCATCACTACCTGCCCAAAGCAACCCTCTCCCAACGGTTTTCCCAGCGTTAGTCTGCAACAGAATCATCAATCAGCAAGGGACAAAACTCACATTATTATGGTCATTTGATGTTCACTTCAGCTTGTAACTCACTTAGTACGTGAAAACTCCCACTTGGGGTCAGAGGGCAGTTCAAGTTCAGAAACGTTGGCCAGCATGGGCCCATCGCTGGATGACAGGCGGGCGATCCGGACCAATGGGGTGTTTGAATTCATGGAAGAGTTAGATTCCAAGGACACCTGCTTGGGTAAAGAATAAAAATAGCATGTTATTGTCCCTGAAAGAGAATAAGACAGTGAGAATAAGAGCGAGACAGAGAGAGAGAGGAAGGCTCAAGATGTCTATTTTAAGAAGATCGTCTTCTCTGAAGTGTTGTGTGTTGCAGACAGAAACATGGTGTCTGTTCCTCAGAGGAGTGCTTCTGAGAGAGAGAGAGGTTTGTAGCTGTCAGATCTCCACATAATGGACCACAGAAGACTGTGTGAAGCAACATTTCACTGCTGCCATGCACACATAGCTATGATCTGGAGTTTTGCCGTTGTCTTGTATCCAAAAAGATGCTTGCACCAGCCCAACTGGCTCTCTTTTTTCTTCCAACTAACATTAACATCATAATGTAATATTTTCATCCCAACCTGTGGTTTCTCTCCAGCATTGATTTGCATCTTTTTAGCCATCCATAACTGTCTTTGCACAAGAATCAACACACAATGTATGCTGAATGTCATGACAACGGCATGTTTGCCTTAACTTGAGCTCTATTCTTTTAGTTCCTTGCAAGCACTGCTATTTCCTTTAGGAAATGCAAATCTGTGTAGACTTTCATGAGACACTGAGAAAGTATGTCAGCAGTAGGAAGATCAAACTGTCTGACAATGATATCTCAATATTTTCTAAAATCAGAAATCAAAATACACACCTACACACACACACTATTTGAATGAAAGAAAAAAAAACACAGCAACATGATTATGTAGCTTGCGTTGATTCCAGTGTGACATTGTCAGGCTTTGATTGCTGGAAATAACTTGAGGGAAAAAGAAGAAGAGATTGAGAGAGCGACAGAGATTAGAGAGACAGTGTGTGTCAGCTGCAGCTGCTGCGATTTAAAATGTTTAAAACAACTGAGAGAGAGCGAGTTTCACCAGGAGAGAAACATGATATAAACACTGGCAGTCTCCAGGTGAGCATGAATATCCCTCTGCCATATCACATCTATGACATCCACACAGTATGTATTCATAGACACCAATAGCCCAAAGACATACTACAACAGCTTTACGTTAAAGAGAGAAAGAAGATAGAAAATAGGCTGATCAAATCTTGTATCTACTTTCTGTTACCTGTCTCTTGAGGGGGAATTTGGACAGTTTTTGAACGGGTGGTGTGGGGAGAGTCTTCTGCGTGTTCATCCGCATACGGCAGAGGATAATGATGACCATGGTGAGGATGAAGAGCACGCAGCCCGTCACGTAGATGAGGATGTCCGCATAGTCATCCTCTCTCTCAATCTCTACCGCTGACACAGAGCACAAGAGCACAGATTAGACATGCGGTGATGACACTATGAGACAAATGTATCAATGTGTTGCGCTATAGATGAAACAATGACTGTTGTGAATGGTAGTACATCTGAATTATATTCATACAACACACCTTTATAGCATTTAGAACATACTTTCTAAACGGCTGCGAATTAAGTACTTATTTAAAAGAAGTACCTACTCAGCAATATGTGAATTTCGGACACAACGATCGATTAAAATGTTTTAAAAGTGTCAGGGTCCAAGCGCTTAAGTGCCAAATGCAAGTAAAATTTGCTGAGCTTTGCTTTGATGAGAAAATAACAGAATTTTTACTGGGGACTGCAACATAATATGTAGCATAATCGCATTGTGATAATGTCTGATCCTCACTGATGTAAGCAACACAAATGATTCAAAGACATACAAACCATTTTCAAACAACTTTTCCTCAGTGCAAAATTGGCCAAAAATACTTTTCTTTAGAAGTAAATGTGGCAACACACGTGGAATATAAAATTAGAGGAACAAAATCTGCTGAGCGGCAATTAGAGATATTAATGGCTAGTAAATTTTCTCAGTTCATCCACCTATGTGGCAAAAGGTTCATTTTGGACCCTGTTTATTTCTAATACACATAACCACAAAATTCAGTTTATCAACTTGAATAAAACATGAAACTCAACTTAAATTGGCTACTAACTACAGCCTCGAGACTTTCATTTAAAAAGAGAGTAACTTTAGAAATAAGCCGCACTAATGGTTAGATTAGAGATCATGTTATTGTTTTATTCAAAGTTATAAAGCAGAAAGCCTGCAGTTAATTTACAGCCACCTTACAAAGTAATTAACATGCTATCGCGCCCCCATGCAGGTACAAACATCCCATAATGCCCCTCTCTCCGGGAGGCTTATTTGGCACTTGTGTGATGAGCCCCACAGATAGAGTTCAGTGGCTCTATACACGAGACGAGCGATTTTAATTACAGCAGCAGAACGGAGAGCAGGATAACAGGATGAGCGCAGAGGATGTAAGAATTAATGAATCAGGCCTCCCAGATACTGGAACTGTGTGCCATCAGTAAATACTCCAGTAAACACGACAAGCACTTCCATCACAAGCGCGTGTGTTATCGAGTGGAAACAGTCTATGAGAAAAACCCATCATCCGTCTTTTTTCTCTGCATATGTCATGTTTAAATCTGAAAACAATTACAAACTACCGGCTTGTTTTTCAGAGGACTTTAGTCAGGGTGGCATATTTAATTTGACGTGAATAAAAATGAGACTGTCGTCTGCCCTGGCTAAGGTCCATTGAGAATATCATTGAAAACATTTCAAAAACATTTTAACTGCAAAACTATGAACATTCAAGGACAATAGAGAAAATAGGAAGTGTGGAGAGATGCGAAGAAAAGGAGTGAAGAGAAACCCCAGAAAGTGAGACTAGAATACCTGGCACCACTGTAAGCCAGGCAGAGTGATGGTTATAGCCAATCGAGTTCCCTGCCAGACAAGTGTATTGCCCCGCATCCTCAAAAGACACATTGGCCAGGTAGAGAATCTCCAGCTCCTTATCCGTAGTATTTATTCCCGCAGTCTGGAAAAGCAGGGAGAGATGGAGAGAGAGAAAGACAGATGCGTAAACCACAACCCTTGGGAAAAGAGCAGACCCGACACCGGGAGGAAGATCTGAACGAGAGTTAACCCATCACCAGTAACCCAGAAATCCCACAATCCTGCATATGAAGAGATGACCTAGAAGCAAAGTAAAACCCCAAACCCTGGTGGAAAATTCAACGCCCCATCAGCAGCAGCAGGTCACATTAGTTTTCATCCAGATCTGTTTGAGGTGCAAAGAAAAAGAGCGGGGAAGAATATTGCAGCTTTAAGCCTAATTTAACCTCTCACTAGATAAAACTGACAGCTATTTATGTAGAAGTGTGTGTCCCAGTACTCAAGAGAGCTGTGTGTAGGAGAAAATCAATAAGAAAGTGCATGTGGCACAGTCTCGGCTCCTATTAAACATGCTCTTGTTGCATTGATTGGGGAAGAAGAAGAAGCGAGCATTTAAATGAAGCAGACACACACTCGCCTTACATAACAAGTCCTTGAATCAGGTCACCTTATTTATTGTGTGAAAAAGGGACAAGAAGAGCAGGGAGGAACAGAGAGAGTTTAAGGGAGTTTGACTCTACGCCACCAAAGTCTTGATTGACATCAGCTGTTTGGAGAGAGATTTTTACCTGGCTGGGACACCATGAGCCAGAATGTATTCTCTGACATGCCTACAAAGTTGTGGGATCTGCACCAGTACTGGCCTGCATCTTTTTCTGACACATTATACAGAGTCAGCATATCGTGGGCCTCTTTTACCTTACTGACAAAACTCTGCAGAGACACACACACACACTTAGTCAGAGGTGAACACGTTCACACATGAACAAACACTTAATGATTTAAAATGCTCCCGCAGCTTGTTCTACCACTTTTTAAAGATGCTGATACACTTAGGGGCAAATTCACAAAACAGTTGCGCCACTCTGGTATTTTAGTGCAAAAACCTAGTAACCTCCCAAAATCCAGTTTAACCAGGCATTATCTGCACTAGTATAGGAAGTTAAACAGTACTTGAATTTGAACATGAAAGACTTAAAATTAAATTTACTAAATACATTTACATGAAAAAAACATTGAAAGTTTTTTAATTATTTATAATTAGATTTTTTTTAATCTACTTCATTAAAGTCAAATTTCAATCAGAATTCCTGTTTGCTACCTCAATTCAACTGCACAAACTGAACCGAAAATTCTCAAGAATTTGTTTCTGAATGGCGTTTATCACCGTACATCATTAAAATTTAAATGAACTCATTGTCATTCTTTTCAGGTCAAACATCTTCCTTCTAATTAGGCTTCTTATAGATAGTGGCTTATTCACAAAACGTAGAGCAATTAATGTTACTCTATTATCAACGAATGAAAGTAGCAAAATGTTACGCTGTTAACAGAGTTGCATAATTCCTTATAATCAGGTAACTAAACCAACACAGACAGTGCATGCAAATACACAACACTATCAGCGGATGCAAACTGCAACTCATGAAGATTTATGTGTGCAGTTTGCTCTTTATTTAAAAACAAAAAATTACGGGATAAGAACAGGAAAGAGCTTGGGAAATGTTGCGAGCTGGATTCAAACTGATTCCACCTGCATTGGCGCCACTGCTCAACACGCTAACTGCTAGGCCATTGCTCTGATGTCACTATATGTTATACTGTAATTACATGCTCAAATATCATCTTCAGCCCCACACATATCTGCTTCTGTGTTTATTTCAGACGCTTCATTTGAAGTATTCTCAGTTTCCGTTCTTTCCCTTGATCGCAGGCGTTGCGCCACACATGATCTGTCGCTCAGCACTCTCGGCCTGGGAGGGCTGGGGAAGGCTTTAGAGGGCGCGCAGATGAGACTGCGGGGAAGGGAAAAGCCGGCGCACGGCTCCCAGTAAAATACTGTTTCAATTATGTGGGAGTCTAAAATAGTGTGGCGGTCTGGCCAGCCGACGCACTCCCCTCCTCTGCCTGCTGACTCGGCCCTTCCCTCGCTTCCCGCACTCATTTTTTCCATGGCTTTTTCGGGAGCCTCTTCCCTTGTTCCCTCCCTCCTTCTCCTCTGAAGAGTGAGTGGGGCAGCACAGCTAATGGCTGTCTCCCCGCGCGACGACGCCACCGCGGCGGTTAGCTTAGCCTAAAACAGATGTCTGCCTCCTCTCTCACAACTCTGAGAGGAAAAAGAGAGCGAGAGACCCCTAATTCTCCAGTTGCAGAGTCTATAGTGAAATGCTAACATGGGTGGGATTAGGAGTCGAGGGAGGTGCTCTAAGAGTCACTCAAAGCTCACATGAGACTTAATATGTGGTTTAATTTAAGCTGCACTTGGACACATTTCAAAAAATGCCTTCAACATCTATGATGGACCATTCTAACAAGCAAAAGCTAAAAATTAAGAACTGTGAGAAAATTTAACTATAATCCAAGCATTTAAATCATTGTCATCGTAACAAATCACAATTACTGTCATATTAATAAAAAGGCATACTAAAAGTTTTTGGAAAAAACAAAGTTTGAATTATCCCCTTAAAAGTGGTTCCTTCATGCGTTATTCTGATACTGTACCTTAAGAATGTGGACGTAGGGGACGCCATTGGGCCCATACTGGCTTCCATTCACCTCGATGTGTTTGAGCCACTGGATGTGTGGCTGAGCATCACTGTACACCTTACAGTGGAACTCGACATCACTGCCCACCACCACCGTCTGATTGGCCGGGAGTCCCGCCTGTAGGATGGGCCGGTGAGGAGAGCGCTCTGATTGGACGAGAGATGGAGAGACGGAGGGCAGTCAGCGATGAAAGTAAGTGATTTAAAGGTTGAATGTGAGTTGGGTTGTGTGTTCATACCCAGCACGTCGAGTTGGTAAGTGTGTTTGATTGTCCCGTATTTGTTTTGCACCACACATGTGTAGTTTCCCCGGTCAGATGGAACGGCACTCTCCATGACCAAACTCCACTGCTGATGCCTCAACTAGAGAGAGAGGATGATAGAGACAGACAGAGTTTTATTCATAAAGTATTACATAAGAGGTCCACTTGAATCCTTCCTCAGGTTTTTCTGTTAGCTGAAGAAAAGCAGGTGCTAAATTCTGTGTCTGTATAATGTTATGACTATGATCCACTGTGCTGATAAATCTGAATTGAATTTGAATTAAGGTTCCAAACAGGACAATTTGAATGTAAGCAAACAGAATTTAAATGAATTGAAATCCATATGCTGGATTTTTTAACTAGAAGTGCAAAGTTTGTCAAGACTATCTTTGAATGTTTGCTATACACTGGTTTGTTTAAAAGAGAGACGGACAGACAGACAGATAGATAGACAGATAGATAGATAGATAGATAGATAGATAGATAGATAGATAGATAGATAGATAGATAGATAGATAGATAGATAGATACAGATATACAGATAGATAGATAGATAGATAGATAGATAGATAGATATACAGATAGATAGATTGATAGATAGATAGATAGATAGATAGACAGATAGACAGATATATATAGATAGATAGATAGATAGATAGATAGATAGATAGATAGATAGATAGACAGATAGATAGATAGACATGCCTACTTTTGTGTTTCACTGGAAAAAACATACAGAGAACAACACAAGGATGTGAAAATAATAACACACTTATTTATTTATTTTTGGGTTTATTTTGGAATACCTTTAACATCACCAGACATGGAAAGTATGCTGATTGGTCAGAAAGTAAAAAAAAAGTCAAAAAGTCCTTTTGTTTACACAAATCCTTCACCTCCTACACACATACACACATACATATACACACACACACAGAACCATCCATTCATTCATAGAGCACACTCTAATTGCATATATGTCTCTCTCTCTCTCTCTCTGCTTCTTTCTGTTTCTCTTGCGCTCTGTCTCTCTCTCATTCCTCCTCTACGTACTTCGAAGGTCTGAGTGGAAAAAAATGTAACTGTGTAAATATTATGGGCTGTGTTTTTGAACAGTTGCATGGTAACACTGCCTGAGCGGGCAACACGCACATAGACAAACACACATGCCTAAGAAAGTTGGCAAGGGCGCCTGTGCCCCCTGCACTCCTCCTCCTTTCCCTCGTCTTTGAGATCCTCACCTTCTCACAGGCTGCTCTCACTGGCTCGCTCTCACTCAGTGAGGCTTCGGTGTTTGCTGATTGACATGGTGCACAGTATGAGACATTTGTGTGAGTGAATGTCTGTATGGGAGTACTTTTTAAAATCAGGATTTTAGGTTCAAATTAATGTAAATGTGTGAGGGAAATTGTATTGTATTGCCCTGTAACTAGTGATCATTTCTTTTAAACACCTTTATGCTAAGTAGTTCATTCTAAATGATCCTGCATAGAGACTTATTATTTTTTTAAAGTACAAATATGGTAAAATAAATAAATATTTCTCTGAGCTATACATCATCTCATGCTCAGCTCCCCTTTCAGTGAAATCCTAGATTCGCCTAGTTAACTTCCCAAAAGTATTCAATGTCAACTACCTATGTGCAGTGAGACTATGAGAGAGCGAGAGTTAATTTAGGACCCTATCTTACTTGACACTGACATTTGTGTGTGTGTGTGTGTGTACGACATTTATCTCAATGTGTCTGCTGAAAAGAAATGCTTTGAAGAATTCTCAGCTGTTCCTCAATCTACCCGAGCACTTTATCCAGAGGGAATGGGAGGAGAGAGTTAGTACATTTATCCCATCCTTCATCAAAAGATAAGAGCTGAAAAGTGTTGCAATGTCGTGCTTGACCCTGCTGATTCAGAGAAAAAAACAGCACAAGAAAGACCCAAGCAGAGGTCTGATAATCAGTCGAAAAGCGCTGCTCAAATTCCTCCCGGCATTACGCTGTTAACATATTAAGCCTCTTTAACTCTGATGTCAGATTGAGGTTAGGAGGTAAGACCAGTGCGGTGGATATTCAGCTGAATTGTGAACTGCAGAGGATATCGGGAGTAAAGGGGCTCAGGGGGTGCCAAGAAGCTCAGGTCTCTCTTGAGTATGTGTGTTTGTACGTGTATGTTCAGGATTTATGGATGTGTCAAAACGGTGCGAGCTCGTTCCAACAGTGGTGCTGTTTAATTTGACCCACAGAGACAGGAAGCAAAAACAACTGACCCCAGGGCGAGTCATTAAAACGACAAAACTGTTTCTTTTTCTCTCTCTCAATGAAAAGTAGTACAGTAGTCTCACTGGAAACACCCTGTTTCACCATTAAAACAAGCCATCAATACTGTATAGATGGCCCATAATCATACACACCCTAATATGAAAGTCTTCTCGGTTCATATTGATAAAGAGAACTATTACCACTTAAAGGTGAAGTGTATTTAGTGGTCACTAGTGGCAGAAAACTGAATTTCAACTAAATTTTCCAATCAGGTTTCACAAAAAAATGTTGGTTGTAAGTTTTGTTTGTGCTAGTTTTCTAGACATGCAGAGCAGAATAATGTATTCTGATTTGTTTCTGAGTTTTATATGTAAAATAATCTGTATGTATTACTTTTTCCATACCAGTCTATCATTGTGGTATCAACCATATCATATAAACGCATCCTAAACAACAACTGGACATTTGTTGTTATGTCAGTCAGATAGAAATGCAGTCATTTCAATAGGAATCCACATGACTGGAAATTATGCATTAAGGTAAATTTCCCTATGCAGATTTCAGATTCGATTCAAGATGGTTAAGCAAATTTGCAGAGCTGACCAACAAAAAGCTGCTTAGTTTACTTCTTAGCTTACTTAGTGTGAACTGTGCTTTATATACCGCTACACTATTGACAAAGGACCTTTTTTTGCCCACAAATGCCCAAAAAGCTTTATTGGAAAGAAGCTGCAAAGTGAACTATAGCCTTATGTTAAACAGCAAAAAAATCAGGCTACGTGAGAATAGTGAACATTAAACACTTGACCTTTAAACATATTTTTACACATAAATGAATAACAAATTGCACCTAAGCAGTTAATAAAGACATACACTGCTGTGGCCTACAGACAAAAGGCACATTTGTCGGTGGATTAGAGATTCACTGATGCTCCAAGCATGTAGAATGTAGCGCTGGTGGTCCCACAGAGCAGTGCGACTGAAATTGAGTCATCTTTCGGAGGACGTAACAGTCTTTCTTCAGCTCGTTCATCAATTGAGCTGTTGAATATGTTGCGAGCCGCTCACATACACACACTCAAACGCAGCGTTTACACAAAAAAAAAATCAGTGTGTATGTGTGCGTGAGGTGTGACTAACCCACAGTGCCAGAGATTAGCATTTTAACAATGTGACTTCGGCTGCCATATGTGAGCATGACAAAAGCCACGCCTCCCCCTGCCAATCAAGGTCTCTAATTCGCCACAACAACACCCTCTCGGAACCTCCCCCTTCTGATGACTCAATAGAGAGTTGACCTTTGACCTTAGAACCCTGCCAGTCAGGCACAGAAAGTTGTGTCTGTTTGTATGTGTGTGTTTGTGTTAATGTGTGTGGGGAAAGCTGTGGGAAAGTCAACTGTCTAAACAAAGCCATGCATCATTTCAAACAATGAGAGTACGGCATGTGACTCATTTTCTTGCATTTAAAACTCATTCGGCAATCTTACCGCATTTAGTCAGCAATTAACGTGCCCTGACCGTCGGCCAGAGAGTTAGTCGAACTTACAACCGGCTCCAGTGCCAACAGAAACATAATCACAGCATTATTGTTCCCCTTGCAATGCAAAAAAGAGCTTTAAGATGGAATACGCTGATGTCTCAGGGAACTCCTCATGTTTAATTTCGCATAACGCTTTGTGCTTTAACACATCGTTACGTGCGTTATCAAGCCATCAGGCCTGTCATATCCACACACACAAGGGGGTCACACATCCTTTCGCATAAATATAAGAGCCTTGACTTTTAGCCTTGGTCTTAATAGAGACAGAAGACATTCAGGGTGAGCTGTCAAGCTCCTGTGTATGTGTGTGTTAAAAAAAGCTATTATAATGCTGTCAGAGATCTCTATGCCAACAGTGACTGCGCTGATGCAGAGGGCAGGTCTGGTATAAAGGGTGACCCTGGGTCAGTGCGGACCCCTGGTGTGTGTATATATGTGTGTGTTTGTAAGGGCGGGCCGGTCACACTATGGCCATGGAGAGGTGGAGAGGTCAATGTTTTGTTTCTAAATGTCTCTCTTAGAGGACACTGGTTATATTATATGCATACAGGTCAATGCAATGCTGTGTTAAAGAATCTAAATGTGCAAATGTGTGTGCAAAAAGAAGTCACTCAGAAGAGTCCAGTTGTGTTTTAAGTGTTGAATTTGTTTCAGGTGTTTCTCCTAAAATTCTGTTTAATTTAGATAAAAATTGTTGACACAATGGGAGTATAGAGGTATAAAATGAATGTGATAGCAAAGCTTAGAATATGGTCTTGGAAGAACTTAATGAGTAATAATTTTATATTGAGATCTTTTGATTTCAGACTTTCATATCTTTGCAAATCTGAGCACAGTTTGAGATCTCATCTGAAGAGGGGATGTCTAAAATTACTGGTGTCTTTTAATCAGGAGAAAATTCTGTAAAAGTCTCAATTTGTTTTCAGTTTCATCTCAAGGGTATCTAGGAGAAACAGTTGAGATATTAAAGACTAGGTGTAATTCATGATTTTTCCTTTCCAATAGGAAAATGTGTGCCTCTTCAGGAAAATTGTGTTTAATAATGCTGTAGTATTTAAAGGGGTAATTCACTGAAAAATCAAAATTCACCAAAAAGTCATGAACTCATGAACTCATGCAGCTCCAAACCTGTATGACCTACTTTCTTCTGTGAAACATTAAAGAACCAAAAAGCTTTGGTGACCATTGACTTTCACTGTATGCAAAAAAACAACAACAACAAAAATCATAATTTTTGCTCCTGAGAAGAAATAAGTCACACATGTTTGGAAGCACAGTAAATGATGACAACAAGTTTATTTTTGGGTGAACTATCCCTTAAATTGTGGGGGTTAAATCATTGAGCATTAAGGAGCAACAGCCCTGAGAGATTAAAAAAAATGGTAATAAAAAAAAATTATAATCTAAAAAATCAGTGGACAGCCTCCAAAACACGTCACAAACAACACCCTCACAAATGCATCAACACATAAATAACAAGACCACACAGAACTTTGTGTTCTGTTCTTTCAGAGGAACAGCAACAGGTGGACATATCCTCTAGAGATGATGAGCATATAAAATCCAGAGAGAGAGAGAGAGAGAGAGAGAGAGAGAGCTCTTGAAGGAGCAGATGTTGGGGATCTGTGTAAATTATTACTAATTGCAGATTCTTATTATCTGTAATCCTAAACACACAATCACATGTTTTCACATGCACACGCACATGTTCTTAATCGGTATTCATATTGTCTTACTTTAATCCCGCCCATTCTCTGCTCTCCCTTGAATTCCTTCCCATTTTTCAGCCAATAGATGGTGGGAGTGGGGTTGCCGGCAGCAGGACAGCGGAACTTCACTGTATTGGCGGCGGGAACGGCCAATAGTTTCTTCTCCATCCGGTCAGAACGGGTCCAGTATGGAGCTTCTGTTAGAAATATAAGAATAAAATGTTTAGTTGAAAATATCAACTAAACATGACATTTTGAAAGTACACAAAAACATGTCAGTGTACATGAATACATGAATCCATAGGCACAAATGGACCAAATATAAGTGTATGTTGACATGAAGCACTATTTTTTAGGGGGTAGGGTGTTCCCTCTCCGGGAGTCTTCGTGTGGGTGAATGTTTATGGAAAGATTTTTCTTGCTCGCTCTGTGGCAGCGTCAGACTGGCTGCCTAATTCCCAGACTGAATTAAAATTTGTTTGGAAAAGCAAACAAGCTTACACTCTCTTACGTGAGTGTGAGGCGCGTTTATGCTCTTGCAGACAGAACTCTGAAAGATTCCCAGTGTTAAATCCTTCACAGAGCCATGAACACACAATGCGGATTCCTAATAATAACTTATTATAATAACAGAGCAATTTTCCTTCATTTAATCTTCCCACAAATTCAGTTTATAATGTTGACTGTCATGTGGTCAGGTCTGTGTTTACGCTTCCGAGCAGCTAATGCCAAATATCACAGCATAAATACTTACAGTAACATCCTTTAGCTAAAATAATAGTCATTATTTTTATTTTCAGTTCAAGTCTTGAACTTTGTGTGTGTGTGTGTGTCTTTAAGAGATTGAGTAAACATACTTTCATTCCTCCTCAAACAATTAACTCCAGATCAGATCAACCCGCAAACTTGGCGATTAAACCCACAGACGCCACATTTCGCTCCAGACATACATGCGAGCTCACAAGCACACATCTGTGAACGCGCGCACACACAATAAACCCATTAACTAGACTGAATATAATTCTCGCTCGCGTTATTTGCTCATGCTATCAGATTGTGAATGCACAGGGTGATTGGCAGGCTGGCATTTCCTTTGGCATAACCGATACACTAATGCCTGTACACACACACACACACTTCCAGTTTTCACTGCATTCTCAGATGGCGAATGATATCCGTCAGGACCACAACATGGGTCTGTACCATACAGTGGACCTGGCTCCTATATGTGTGTTGTGTGTGTGTGTGTGTGTGTGTGTGGTTTGCCATTTTATAGAGTTCAGTACAGACAATTTGAGCTTTGAAGTGGGAACCGCGAATCTACAGTGACCCAACTTTTTTTTTCCATTTACTTTTATTCTACCGCCAAAAAAGCCATCAAAGTACAGCGCAACTCTACACAGCTGATATTACGCACAGCTTGCTTCAGTCAGCCAAACTGAGAGCAGTAACTAGCACTGCATCATTAAGATATTACGGAATGATGTCATTAGATGTCACACGACCTCAGCTCTTCTCAAATGTTCCAGAGAGCCCAGACCTCACAGCTCTCAGCTCTCTCTCTCTCTTTCTTAATTAGAGCTGGATTACTGGTCATTAAACTCTAAAGGGGTTTTGGTTTTTGCCTAATCCCTCGTTTCATGCCCTCCCCTCAACCCTGAGACCCTCCCCCAACCCTGATCCCACCACAGCAGACAGATGCATTAGCTTTCCCTTCCCTTCCCTCTTTCTTACTTTCTTTGTGAAAAATCACAAACAACTCTTTCAAATCTCAGTTGTTTCTCCTACAAAGCAATGAGATTAAATAAAGATAAAACTTGGGGGTTGTGGATGGGGTCTTTAAAACAGGTATATTCATTTATACTGTTATCAGCACATGTTGAAGTAGATTCGTCTCTTGTCGTCTCTGAGAGAATATGCGCTGTTAATGCAGCGTTAGAAAACTCTGTCAGTTTTTTTTTACTTTCACTTTCTGTATGACTGAAGTTAAGACGTTCACCGGCATTAAACTATTGCGCAAAGTTTGCACGTTGCTTGTCTGATATCCATTGGCTCGCCTTCATGCTTTAAAACAGAAATATTTCCAGTATTGCGACGTAACCGCAAACCCCCATGCATATGTATCTTAAAAGCAGGGATACATGAAAGAGGAATCAAATCGGTATGCCGCACTGTCTGAAATACGTCTCTATGCTTGTGCTCGCTTCGGGTGTGTGCGAGTACAGCGCGCAAGTAATTGAGTTCTATTTCGTTTCTTCTTCTCGTGGTTTTAAATAGCTTGAAAGAGTAAATTGGCAAATTAATCTGCGAATCACATAGCCAAACGGTGGGGGCTGGACCTGATAGCCTATATGACAGATCAGAGCAATCTTTCATTGACTAATTTAACATGAAATCGTCAAATTGCTACTCCATATCAATCGCATTCAACGAAAATACAGAATAATTAGAACAATCAGTTACGCACAATAAATAACTATATTTTATATATATATATATATATATATATATATATTATATCAAATATAATATCTATATACATTTTCCCCAGAACGTTCTCGCGACCCGGTAGGAATTCTTCCACGGTCCGGTAGTGGGTCGCGACCCGGTGGTTGGGGACCTCTACATTGTAGAGTTTCAAATGAGATTCAGTATTATTTTAGTATTATTTATGTACTATAATAGTATTTACTTATATTTTCAATTAGAATTTTTTGATTTCATTTTAAATTTAAATTTAAGATTTAGTTAGCTTTATTTTAGGTCCGAGCATTTTAATTGGCTTTCCTACCTGCCTGTCAACGTATGTATTTGCATACCTCTGCACACCCTGTTTGCGCAGACACGATACGTCATCAGCACGCTCACGCAATCTGTGCAGACGGAGCGAGAATGGCAGACAAACATCAACAACCTGATCTTCCTTCCTGGTATTGTAATACTTTTACTAATTGTGCTATAAAGTTTTCTCACCGGTGAATGACATGATGTAGCCCAGCGGTTCCCAATTCCAGTCCTCGCGCCCCCCGCTCTGCATATTTTGCATGTCTCGCTTAGTTAACACACCTGATTTAGATCATCAGCTCGTTTAGAAGAGAGCTACGTGCATGAACTGTGTTCCGATTGACATGCTCCCTACACAGTGTTCATTGCTCCCTACTCCCTGAGCAGGGAAAATCCGTTGAAGTTTATTTCACTTCGGAACATTCATTCACGGATTACGCTGCGCAATGTCTTCATACACAGACGCAACTTTCTAGAGAAGTGTGACATAATATACCTCTGTAAATAAATACAATTTAAATTCATGTCTCGCACACTTTAATGCCCTTTGTATGGAACATATACGCTGGCTTTGAACTGGAATCATGGCGGAATATCTGGTGATGTCCACTTTGCAGGGCACTTATGACTAACGGTCGAACAGAACAACCGTCGGACGTGATAAGATATACATATGAAATGTGCAGAGCAGGGAGGGCAGGCGGGAGGACTGTAATTGGAAACCGTTGATGTAGCCTATTGTAGTAATTTAATGTTGTCTCTGGTATTCTGCTCTTTGAGCGTATATGTGCGTTCAGGGGGCGTGGCTTTGGACGGCGATTGCAGGGAGGGTGGGACGTTCGCTTTTATCAGGCAAAAGTTAGCATTTTCCGAGATCTCCTACTGCACCTTTAAGTTGCCATGGCAAAATTTAAAATTTTTTTGTTTTTTCAAGTTTAGGTTTTTCACAGAATATTTACATTTTATTTCATTTTAGCTTGATTTCAGTTACCAAAAAATTACTTTTAATAGTTTTAGTTAAGAATAATATGACCGAAGACTGAAGAGATCTTAATGTTTCAAACTGTTCTCAGTTTTTCTGATTTTCATTCTTTTATTATTTCTTTTTTCTCATTGTTTTGTTATTTACCGTTTCTTATCAAATTCAAAGATCTGGGCTATGATATCAGTATTATTAAAAACATTTTTTTTTTACTCTATTCACAAACTGTATATTACCTTGTTCTCATTTATCTCTCTTTTATTTCAAATTTTTTAAATATGGACAGAACCAGTGATTCTGATTCTCTTGCTATATTGATATATATTTTGCCTGCACAAAATGTGTTTAAAATATATGTATTTAAAAAAATCAACCAGGGCTGCATTTCCCAAAAGCATCCTAAGCCTAAGCTGATCGTAGCTCCATTGGTTTCAATGGGTCTACGATGTACTTAAGCTTACGATGCTTTTGGGAAGCACAGCCCAGGTCACTGAAATAAGAACTTACCAACACTAAAACATTGAGAAATTAAATCTCCCTCTGGTTTCTTTCTTTACGTGTTATACACTAAGTCGAAGACATTGTGGCATTTTCTCCAATTTTTAGTTACATTTCATTTGACACTGTTAGACTTTAAACGATTTCTCTTCTTTTCCTTTCCTCTCTCTCGATTCCTCCTGAGAATTTGTTTTAGCATCAAGTGGGAGAAAAAAGCAGCTGATGAAATGAGATGCAACCTAACCCCAGCTAAAAAAGACAGCAATTTCATGCATTTATTACACAACAGAGAGACCTCATGAAATCTCAATCAAAGAAGAGGATTGAAATGAGAAATAAGAGGGTGAAACACACCATTTCCATTACCTGCATCGTCCTCATCTTCATCATAATCCTCATCATCACCAGAGGACAGCGAGTCTAAGAGAGACAGAGCAACATAGGGAGAGAACGATCTTATTACTACACAGCACAGTGGCTTTTCTGTATGAACAATGAACCTATTCATATGATCTGCAGAATGAGAAAAATAAACTGATAACAAATCAAAACCAATTACTGCACACACACACACACACGCACCCTCAAACACTCACACACACAGCAGTTAATGGATGGCAGATGTTAGCCGAGATTCAGTGAGTAAAACGTCTCAGAGATTTCTGACAACAGCTGTATTTTTACACACATGTCATGAAATACACACACACAAACACACACTCTGGTATCCTGCTTCTAAATGAACTCATTCAGAGGGAGAGAAAAAAACTTTATAACCCTGAAAAAGAGATTATTCTGTCTTCAGCTCCTCCTCTGTGAACATTTACACAGGTAAAACTGTACAGCACACTCTTAAAATACCAGCAGAGCGTGAAATCCAACACTAGGCCTATTTAGTGCTAAAGATATGCTGTTACTGGGACACTGAGGCTTTCTGTGTGTGGCTTTCACAGTGTTAGTTGCACCAAACCATCAGATTTACTCTATATTTTCATGTTTGGTGGCTTAACAGTCTTCTACTGGAGGTTTGTCTTATAAAATGTTGTTGTTGTTCTGTGGTGTTACATGTTTTAAAAAAATTAGCACACCCAAAAGTTAAAAATTGTCAAGACGTAAATGACAAAACCAATGCAAACAAATTATGTCATTGACGTCAAACCTGGTGTGGAGCATTTAGGGTCACCTTATTAGAAGATTACCGAACATTTTCTTTTTCTGTATGTTCCTTACACAAACTTTAGAAGACTCAGAATATTGCACACAAGTTAGTCCCTATTCACTTTCATTATATGGAAAACAGCAGCTTGAACATTCTGTAAAACATCCTCTTTTATGTTCCACACACAAAAGAAACTCAAAAAGGTTTGGAATGAAATATGGGTGATTAATGAAGGTTTTTTTTTTTTTTTTTTTGTATGAAGTATCTTTGTAAAGCTCTGTTGTGTGTTGCTGTCTGTCAATGTGTCTGGTAGCTGTGTCTTGTGTTAAAGTGTGCAGAACAGGATATTGCTGTCTTGTGGACTCTTTATCGGCATGCGATAATTGGTGCAGGTTGTGTGCCCGTTTCACTTTTTTTTTGTCTTTCTCCAGACGCTGACGAGAAGGAGAGCCGATCTGCCCTGGCCTAATGCCAAACACATGTCGGTAAAAAACAACTCTCCCCGCGCTCTTACTTTTTTCCATCTGCTTTAAATGATTAGGTGATCCCAGATAATTACATTCTAATTAGTTGTCGATGAGCAGCTCAGCTTGTGTCCACGAGTTTAAAGAACCAAAAATCACTCCACACTACCGTTTAAACACACACACACACACACACACACACACACACACACACACACACACACACACACACACACACACACACACACACAGAGACAAACAAACACAAACACACACACCCCATGAAAACAAATCTCTGCATTCCATCATGTAATGTTTGTTTGTCTTAGAGTTTAATTATATTTTTTTATTACAGTATGAACATGTTCGGAATAGCATACTTTCATACTTCTCCTACTATTCTTCAGTATGTAATATGTACAGAATACTGTGCAAATCAGGCAAATTTTCAGTATGCATAGACATTATATTAGCCAAATTGAACTGGAAGTAATATTAAAAGCAGTTTTACATGTTTTTCTTTACTTTTTGGTTTACTTTAACTTTATTGATTGAATTTTTACATTATTAAAAATATTAAATTTTATTTTTTAAAATTCTTAATTTAATTCTAATAAACACGTTCCTACTATAAAATAATATAATTAAACGGCACTCACTGAATTCCGATCATGTGTCAGCAATGTATGAAATGTGTAGCATTGTATAATACATAGCCTACTGTATAACTATTTTTAAATGATAATAATAATAGACATTACAGAGTATACTACATAGTAAGCAGTGTTCAGATTCTAAACATAGTCAGTGACACTTTAAAGGTTTGTACAGTAAAAGATAAATATACCTGACAGGCCGGCTCTATATGCCAAATGTGACGCGCACACAAACAACAACTCTAGTGTCTATTCAAGAATAGTTCACACTGATTTTAATCTATAGGGACCAAAATATGCCATTTTCCTCCATACCTTCCCAAGGAGGCCCTATTTTTTGTAATTCTCTCATTTTTATTCGGGTAAAGTCCTCGTCACAGTCTAAAACAATCCTGTTCAGTCCGTGTGGAATATTAAACAACATGTAGACTATTTAGCATTCAGCCTTCGAGTGTGTGTTATTGTGCTTGTATGATAAACATCAAGTCAGCCTGTAGGTGTGTGCTGGGAGTATGTCTCAAGACCTGTTTGCCTGCTGGGAATGAGTCTGACTGGCAAGTTTCCAATCAATGCTTTGCATGCCTGAGCTTGTGCTACTGTACTAAAATAACGACAACACTACTTAAATATTATTCGGAGAGACTGACCGATGACTCTGACGGTGTAGTTGTTTAGCAGCATGCTGCTGTGGGCATGTCTACAGGAATACACCCCCGAGTCTTCATAGGAGACGTTGATGATATGGAGCACTTTTTGCCCCACCCGCGTACGGTTGTTAGGAGACACGGCGTCGCCGTCTTTCTGCCACACGATGGGGACCAGGAAGTCACGCGGTGTGCAGGACAGATCCACAGTGTCCCCGACTACTGCCACATAGTCCTCCAGAAACACTTCCACCTCACTCGACACCCAATCTAACAGAGAGAAAACAGAGAAAGACGTATTAATGGAGTAAATTTAATCTGCATTGAATGAAAGTATCGATAACCAAATTAGATTTATGCAGATATTTTATCCGAAGTGACTTAAAAGTACACATTAAGCTATATAGTAAGGCTATGTAAACTGCAGTGTTGGGGAGTAACTAGTTACATGTAACAGAATAACGTAATTTAATTACAAAATAACTGTAACTGTAATCTGTTACAGTTACTGAGAAAAAATGTGTAATTAAATTACAGATGCTTATGAAAATGTTAATGATTACAAAGGGGGTTAGATCTGAATATTTTCACACACATTCAGATTTGATTGATTTCTTTCACAAATTGCATTGACTGCTCTAAAATATGAGACACCAATGTTTCAGGAGAATAGGACACATGCTTCTGATTTATTTCCTATTTGGGTTTATGTATATGCTTTATTTTTTAAGATTAACTCTTTTTTTCTAAATCATAGTTAGATGCCACTGTTTCCTGTCATTTGATTTCAAAAACAGCATCATAGCTGTTAAACGTTATCTTATGATTTTAAATCAGTATTTAACCTCAGAGATCTCAAAGTAAAAAGAGGTGTTAAAGTCTGATTTTGTGGTGACTGTGCTTTAAAATTTTAATATTATAATCTTAATTCTAGTGAAGAAGGATTTTGAAAGTCTGACAGTTATCAATGTTGAGTACTAATGTAAGGTTAACCCTGCCTGGTTTTAAAATGATTTATGTTTTAAAATGATTAACAGTTAAAAACATTCGTTAGAATTTAGAAACCTATTACATTTCCAAAGTAACTTTCCAAACACTGATAAACTGTGTCATGTGTCACTGCATTCCAAAATGTGTCCAAGCGCAATTCAGAATGCAAGAAAAGTTTTGTTTTTCCATTTACCATTGTCAGGGCATAGCAACAGTTTGAAGGCTATCTTGCTTAGCAAGTTAGGGAAAGTTGATGTTCACAGCAAGCTAACATTTTAGGTAGCTAATCTAATTGTACAGGTGTGATGGTAACTCATGCACTCTTGAGATTTGTTAGCATCAAGAATGCATGTTAAATCATGATTAGACAGAAGTAACATCTTTTTTTCAGTACTGTGACATCCAAGTGAAATGGATTATCAAAAAATACATAAAAAAAGTAGGGCCCAGACTTGGTTCAGATCATTGTTGATTGGATGGAGCCAGATCTGAATGCAAGTCCAGCATACATCAACATAGAGAAGTCTGTTATTTCACCTGAAGATTGACATTTTGATTTAAAACTGAGGTAAAAAAAGTTACAATATAAAATATATGCATGGATGAATCATTCACAATAAAATCAATAAGATGCATTTAGAAAATAATTGCATCTAGTTGAGTTTGACAGACAGATCTACAGTATAAATGCTACAGAAACCACTACATTCTTGCTCCAAGGTGGATCTAAAATCACACAAACGCACACCAGGAAAAATAAACAAATATGTTTATTAACCACCCGGTGAACGGCATGGAGACCCCACTGAGATGCAGAAATGCAAAATAAAGATTCCACCTGACAGAGTTTCCTTCATTTTCCCTCTCTTTTTTTCCATTACCTCCAAATAAACCTGGTTTTCTTTCTGTAGCATCTCTATCACTCTTTCGTTCTCGCTTTTCAAAGTGACATTCATCTCCGGGAAGAGCGGTGACAGACTTACAAAGGATTGATACATTTGATAGATGTTGCACTCGTTTGTGTGTGTGTGTGTGTGTGTGAGGTCAGGAGTGTGTTGGCAGACGGCTTGCAGACAAGACTAAGCTGGAGTGGAATACAGAATCAAGTGTATGAATTATAGATCGCCCGCTACATGTGAACACATACACACACGCTGTTAAGTGCAAAGTCCAAAAACACCACACCATCTGAGGCTTTCTGAAGGCCACGTGAAGTGTTAATATCTCTTTGATCACTTCTCATATCAGTTCTTGTGTGTTTCACTCTTGACGCCATCACATCTGCCTCTCCGTCCCCTTTTTTACCTTTTATCTTGTCTTTCACTCATTTCTCTACCTCTTTCCCCCCTCTATACCACTCAAATCCACAGGCACCACCGTACTGACATCAGACAGCGGCTCCTTCAGTGAATAAATGCCGCTGTGTGTGCGTGTCTATTCTATATCCTGTGAAAGAGAGGGAGTGTGTGTGTTTGCGTAACATATGCTGGGCCCAGTTAAAGACACTAATGTGCGTGGGGGAAGGGGTTATAAATAAATATCATAAATGGCTACTGTGTGTTCCCATATTTCCCAGGAGATGTGTGGAGAATGGAGCCAGTGTGAGGTTTTACAGGGCTGATATAGAAACCTCTTGAGGACCACAGATCAGGTGAGACTTTTATGAAGACTCACAAACCACGTTCATGTGTCACCGTTCTCTGAAATTCATAACGCAGAGTATGTATCTGCTTTCTGCTATGCATTTCCATTTATTTCAATGGCAGTTGCTTGGCTGAAATATGTGACTGGAAATCTGAGGCATAAATATCATGTGACTAATCACTCTGGAGCCACAGAATCATGACAACACTGATTGGCTAAAGGCAAAACTAGATTACTAGATTTCAGCAGTGGTCAACCATCCCGGATATGAACCTTTGGCAATGTCCTGACCTTCGTGACCACAACGCTACCGTCCTCCAAAGCCTGTAATCATACTTTCACTCTATAATCAGCTTCATGTATTTTCATAATCACTGTAGATTCAAGCACTGTTTTATATTCAGTACACACACACACACACACACTTGCATGTATTGAGGACCGTTTTCCTTTGATCATGCGGAAAAGATGAAAGTTTTTTTTTGTGTTTTGCCAGAGTTGTGCAGGGTAATATGTGAGATGTGATTTAAAACCTGCTGCCATGGGCAACACAGCAGTTGCTGGAATATATTCGAATGCTTTTATGAAACGAACAGGTCAACACTCTGTGTGTGTTTGTGTGAGAAGGGCATTTTTAGCAGTAATCAGAAAACAGCAGTTTTTATATCTAATTTAAAAGTATTGTATGTGTGTTTAATATAAAGTGTGTGTGTTCAGTTGACTAAATGAGGACACATCTTAGATATCTGTTAGTTTTCAATATAATATTTAATATATAAGAAAAAAATAAAATTCAACGTTTAGTCTCTCATACGATCACTAAGGCTGCATTTATTTGATCAAAAATAGTAAAAACAGTAATGTTGTGAAATATAGTTGCAATTGAAAAAACAAGTTTTAAACAAGCAGTATTAATTGACTTTTGATCAGTTTAATGCTTCCTTGCTAAATAAAGGTAATAATTTCTTTCAAACTCCCAAACTTTTGAACGGTAGTGTAATGTAAGCGTTTTGCATTTTTAGAATTAAAAAAATGATTCACACTCACACACACAAACACGTGTGTGTTGGGTGGGGGTTAATGTGGCCTCTTGATTTATTTGCTTGTTTTTAGGGACGTGTATTGAGTCGCTATGCTGTTAGTTCCAACATTCACTAACACACATACAGCTGACAGCATGTGATAAATGTGTGTACGACTAACAGTCTCTGGTTCCACTTGTTTTGAGTGTTGCAACAAAACGACAGGTTAAAACAAGAGAATATGGGGGGAGGATAGAGATTCTGAACACACACACAGAGTCATGGCTGAAAGCACAGGTACGTGATCTATTGTGACACAGTGTAATCAATACATGTAGCTGATTTATAGCAGGTAATTAGTCTGCACCTTTATCTACTCACACACACACACATTCACACACACTCACACCAACCGGAGCTGTGCCAGTCTGCTCTTTTGCCGTTTCCCGCTGCTTTCAGCCGTTTGGCGTGATACTCTCAGTCAACATCCCCTACTGTCGTCTGACCTTCAGACTGAACACAACACACATTCACGCACACAGTCTCACGCACACTTCTCGTATGCAATCTCTTTTCCACTCCCTCAGGCTCAACATCATCCAATCTTGTTGTGTTAAAGAATTATCTTTCTAAAGCTGAAGTCTGCATCCACTGTATGTGTGAATCGCAGATGCCGGATATAAAAACCTAATGTTTCTGAGCCGGATCCTCCTCTGAATGAGACTGGCGGGAGAGAAAGAGAGAAAGAAACGATTGGCGATTAGGATTATGACAGAAAGAGAGGTGGGCGGAGAAGAGTTTGCAGCTTGTTACCTCTTTTATTCTGTCCTGTTGATGCGTGTGTGTGTGTGTGTGTGTGTGTGTGTGTGTGTGACGGCGTGCCCCTGAGGAAAGTTTAAGAAAGCTGCTGCATCCAAAAAGCCTTGTCTACACATACACACACACAAACCCTCCCGCATCAGTGCGCTAATTAGTAACGGAAGCTGGATGTACTCAACATCCAGAGTCTGAGCCAAACTCTTTAGCACACATCCATACAAATATATATAAATATACATGTACCTTGTTTTTAATCTTTGTCCTAAAACATTCTTTCAAAGGTTTTCCAACACATTCACATGTCTACACACTCAAAGAGACTTCACACACACACACACTGAAACAAACACACAGGTTGTAATCAGGGACCGGACCATCTTAATTGTCATTCCATAGACGAACTGGCCTAGTTTCAAACCCTACACACTGTACAGAACACACACTCAAAACGCACTGCAGCAGCTTGTAAAATGAACAAACACATGCTCTTAATCTAGAGTAACGTCAGCACATCTTTGGATATTTATTCTCTTAAGTAATTTTCTCAGAATTAGGGTTAACAAAAACTTATTTTGAACATTAGAAAGTGTTTAATTTAAAGTTGAATTTAAGGCTTGTTCTTGATTAAATGTTTAATTTATTAGGACACACCCCAATATTCATATTAGTGGTACTTTTACATTTGGACCCACCCTGATTTTGAATATCATGTGAATTTAATATTTGATAACACTTTATTGTACAGTGTCGTTGTTACATGTTGCATGTACAATAGCAAATTATGCACAACTACAAGCAACTAACCCTAAACCAAACCCTAATCTCTAAAGTAAGTACATGTTGTTAATTAATATTACTCAGTACTTCATTGTATAATTACACTGTAACAAGGGCATCTTAAATAAGTTTAACTAAAATTAGATGTGTAATTTAAAACAATACAGTACTCATCTGATAAGGTTTTATTGGCCAATGGACAATGTACTGTAATGCATAAATATCTCAAAATAGCCAAACATTGTCTGATTCTTCATTTTGGCCAAAATAAATGGGTCTGTCACTATATTAAATTGTTGTATGTCAAATGTGAAAATGTTTGCTGTTAAGCCAAGTGAGATGTCTTGCGAACAAAGTTCACAAAGAATAAGAAATGAGCTGAGTGAGATGTTACTCTTTCAACTCTGTGACCTCAAATTGCCCTCAAAGAAACACAAGCGATCAAGCAAATACACACACAAACACGTCACCTCTCCATGGCCCCTGCCCTGCCCCCTTTACCCACTCTGTCTTTTATTCCGAATAGAAACATAACATTTTCAGAAAGAACGAGAGAGAGAGAGATGGGGTATTACTGGGCAGGAAAAGTACTAATCCTTTGCCTTGCTTCCTTCCAGCCAATGATACCCAGAAGCAACTGGCAACAGCTGCTCAGAAAGATCCCAAATCACACACACACAGTCTGAGTGTATTAACATGAATATGCAATCCCATTTATAACTCAAAATTTTAAACAAAAACAGATTCCCCTAAACATGTGACACACTGTTTAGTCTATCACACAGTATAAACGGCTAATAACTGAAACCAAAAATTTCACAAGGCCTGCTGTCCTTGTGTAACATTATAACAGTTTATAATGCTTGCACACTGCTAAACAAAGCCAGCACTTGATCACTTTCGGTTACAAACTGCAGTATAAGCATTGTTACACTGTCATTAATGCATTATTAATGCTTTATAAACTATTCATAAGCATCCCAGGAGAGAAAGCAGCCGTCATAGAGGACTCTGTGTTCCTGAGGAGCCTAATATATAAGATGCTAAGCCAAAGATTAAATCTAACCAAACTCCAGAGGAGATTGATGGATGGACTGCTGTTTGTGTGACACATCAAGCACTGGTTTGTTGTGGATGTGTGTGTGGGATGGTATGTGTTGGACCAGGAATATTGCCAAGGCAGAGGTTCATTCCATGGGTGGTAAAGGAGAAGTGTACATGTCTCTGTGTGTGTGTTTGTTGGACTTCTTACAGCACATAACTTCTGCCATCTGTTCATGACTGCCAGAAGTGGTATAGGGGAGCTGAGGGAAATCAGCAACACACACACTCAAACACACGTTGACTTGGCTAAGTGAGGACTTACCGTTGACTTCTATTGTTTTATATAAAGCAATATAAATTATAATTACTAGAGACTAAGTCTAACCTTTAAGGAAAACCTTTTATAACACCCCAAAGTTTGGGGTCTATGATTTGTATAACATATGCTCTTTATATTTGACATGAACAAAATAGATATAAGAAAGAATCTGATGAGAATAGACAAGGAAAAACATTTCAGTACAAACCTGTCAGAAATGAAGCACGTCCTGCTACACACACACACACACACACACACACACAACGAGCCGTTTGTTTTACCACTTATGACTTTATGTAAGTATCTAAGTAATGTCCTTCAGGGGAACTGATAATTACATTGAAGACACCCATCCTACAGGTTGACAGGCCAGCAAGTGTGTACGTGCTTCACACGCCTCTGCCTCTGTCTGTGTGTACGGGTGTGTGCATTACTGCGCAGGTATCTGGTATAAGAAAGTCTATCCATGTCTGTGAACAGGTGATTACAGACACCATTTAGAGAATGTGTTTCTTTGCTCATTAATGACTCATCTGCTGACTGCAGTGAGTTTCAAAGAGCATTAATGAGGTCAACCAACCCCAACTAATAAGAGCAAAACAAAAGAAAAACACTCACATGAATGTGCAAAGGGTCTTAAAATGTATGGAAATGTAAGTAGTATGTAATAAGAAGGAATTGCAATATAGAGTCTATCTAAAACATAATGAAGACTTTCAGTAACAAAAACATGCACACACACACACACACACACTTGTGCACTTGCACATCAAGACTGAATTAAGACCTGATATTCTGATTCATAAAATGGATACTTCAACATTTGATTCTCACTTCTGATTTGAGGAAGTTTGTGTTAAATTTATCACAACAGCTACTTTACTTCATATACAGCTTCATGCTGTGCCTAAGAACACATCTTACTCACGTTAACTTCACTGTAATGTGCGGCCGCTTGTGGCTTATTACTTTAATCTGTCTGTCTGAAATGATCAATTTAAACTTACTGTCTCTGGATACACAGACCTAAAAAGATAATAGAGGAATAGAAAGAAAGAGAGAGAAAAACAGGGGATTTGGTGGTTAGGATTAGAAGTGAAAAGGAGCTGGGTGGTGAAGTGTTTGCAGGTTCTTGTCTCATAACAATCCCTCTTTGTTTATGCTGTGGTTTTGCTGAAGACTTTCTGCATTCTCTCCTTTGGACCATGTGTGAACATTAACTGTAATTCTCTCGCCGTCTCCTAATATTTACCTGCTATCTGTATGAGAAATCAGATCCACCAGCAATCAGACGATCTCTCCCAACACACAGTCACAGAGTGGAGAAATGGGCCAAGAAAGCATCAAGCTCCTTTCTATTTTCTAAGTGACTGTAACATGTTTAGAAGAGCCATCTAAAATCCAAACACAACAGAGACTCGGGTGAACTCAGCCAAGAAACCTGTCTTTAACAAACAACTGATAATGATCAACACCTCTCAACAACATGGGCTCTCATACCTGCCCACATATGCAGAAAATTCAGACGCTATCTGCCTGGAGTGATGAGCTATTATTGAGTCCACACACACACACACACACACACACACACTCTTAGCTGTCATGTAATCCACTCTGCAGGGCCTCATCCGTCAACTGCGGGATAATAAATCAATGGCAAGGACAAAGTGTGTTTAAATAATATCAGCTACACAAGTGTTCATTGCAACAATACCCACTTTGTGCCACTGTACAAACTCAGCCAGTTACACACTGCCCAATCGCAGAAGCTGTAACTCGAGCTCCTTAAGAACACAGAATCACTGACAACCTATTCATTTTCAGCATGTGATAAATAATAACAAACAATCCTCTGTTTTTTGAAAGTGTCCAAAAATACATTTGAGAAGTGCTTGCACTGAAAAAGGTGTGAATCACACAGGTAAGTGAAGCCTAAAATCAATTTAGATCCTTTGATGAAGGTTTACAGATTTCAAAAAGAGGAGATGCAAAGATTCAGATGAACTAAAATGAATCACTTAGTATAGTGAATTTGACTGATTCATTTAAGAGAATCGACTCATTCATTTTAAAACGAAACATCACTGTGGCCTCTATACAAAACCTACTGTATACCTAGGTGACACAATATTTCAGAGCAAACAATAAATGTAAAAATGTACATTCACTATAGAAATGACCAAGACCTTTCCAGTCATTTCAGATAATTTTGTGTTTTTATAATTGTTCTGATTCAGACTGATTCACTAATTTGTGATTCACTAATATAAACATAATCTGTTTATTCAGAACAGAACAAAATATTCACAAATCAATCTTGGTATATCTATATACCAAGTATTTCAGAGCAAAACACTATCATTCAAAAAACTGGTGTCAGTAATACTTTTTAAACAAATTGATACTTTATTTAGCAAGGATGCATTAAACTGATCAAAGGTGACAGTAATGTTACAAAAGATTTTTCTTTTAAATAAATGCTGTTCTTTTGAACATTCTATTAATCAAAGAATCAAGAAAAATGTGTTTTCAACTTTTCAACATTGAATCACTTTTCAAAATGATTCTTAAGCAGCAAATCAGCATATTAGAATGATTTCTGAAGCATCGTGTGACAATGAAGACTGAAATAATGGCTGCTGAAAATTCACCTTTACCATTACAGGAATGAATTAAATTTTAAAATATATTAATATAGAAAATAGTTATTCTGAATTACAATAATATTTCACAATATTCCTGTTTTTACAGTATTTTTGTTCAACTAAATGCGGCCTTGGTGAGCATAAGAGACTTATTTAAAAAAAAAAAAATCTTACTGACCCCAAACTGAATGGTTTGTACACAAAATGTATATTTAAAATTCCCGTCTTTTCCAGGCCTGAGAAACACAGAGTAAAAACTGATATTTCCTGGTTTTCGTGCGTGTGTGACAGAGAAGGTGAGGTGTAATGTCTGACCTGAGGGCTCTGGGGACAGTAGGTGGGCGCTGTACACCGGAGGGAAGATGAGGGCCGCGAGGTACAGAAGGAGACAGAGCGGGACCATCCCGGGCCAAGTGACGCGGGGACGAGTGTCCTCACCACGGAGACCAGACTCAGACATCCTCCACCGTTCCACACATGCTGTCAATGTAGCGCTGCCACACACACACAAACACAGTCCTGTTGCTGCCTGTCCCCCACCTGAAACACAAAAACACAATCAACAATCATAAGAGGTCAAATAGAGAAAGAACACAGAACAAACACTTCATATAACAGTATAAATAGTAAAAATGCTCACAGACATTTAATAAAATGTAGGCTTGTTCCTTGTTATTTTGACATGGGACACATTTTTCGAAACACTCTATTGAAATTCTGTGCTGACGTGCAAATGTCTGCAGCAGTCTCTATGCGTACACGGTAAATTGAAAAATAAAGTGCGACGACCACACACAACTGCCACGAGTGAATGAAATGGAGTGATTTTATATTATATGTCCCGCGCTAGTTTAGACGAGACTGGGATTTGTTGTAAACTCTCTTTTGCCGTCTTACTCTCCCTTTTTTTCTTCTTCTCTCTGGTCGGTCTACTCTGAAACACGTCTTTCACTAAGCTAACACAAACACACTTATCTCTCTAAAGAAAACATATGCTCCCCTCACACTCTGTGACTTGTGTGTGTGTCTGTGTCTTGCCACATAGAGAGTTTACATTAGTCACAATAAAAGGAATGTAAAGAGCTTTAAATACACACACACATATATACTGTAGGCTGTATGGTTTGATTCCCCGCTGAGAGATTTTCGCTCAAAGACGCTGAGAATTCGAGAGGACTCTGTGTTGCTTTAAACTTGAACTCCTGTTATTTCAGAACAGCCTTGGTTTAGACACACAAAATGTTTGCGTTAACTTTAAACGGTGGCATTCTTCTCGAACGGACGCACACACTCTCCTGAGGCTTGTGTGGCGCTGTTTTTCTTTCCCTTGACGAGCAGACGCTTGATTCTTGGTCAGCACATACTGAAGAGAAAGAAAGAGAGAAGCCGGGCTGGTGTGTTGAGTAACAGTGTTTTCTCTGGCCGGCGGAGCAGGAGTGTGCACTGCGCTGTGGGCTGATAGTGTATCAGCACTTGCTGTTGTAGGAGAGAAGGGTATATTTGTGGAGCGTATTTCTGGAGTGGGTATCGTAGGTGTGTTTTTTGAGCATGTTTCTGGAGCCATACTATCTTACAGTAACAAAGGTTAAAAGTAGGGGAGAGACCTAAAGCAGAAACAAACTCTAAAATATATTCTTGGAAAAGGCCTTATCTTGTATTATTATTATTATTATGCATCTTTTTGGAGTATTTGATTCTGATTGGTTGATCACAGCATTCTGTGGTACAAGACAGCTAAACTAATTGACCGTTTAACCAGGCAACTATTTTTTTTTTTTTTAGCTCTGTTAGACTAACTATACAGTTTCTTTCTCCTGCATAATGCTATATTTTCATCTCAAATGACAATTTATTTATGTATTTGGGGATAAGCAGTGTAATGAATGGGATAATGTGCAGTAAGACAGTCATTATCGCAAAAATAAACCTCTTTGTGGTGATACAAGACTATCCTGATCACCCTGTCGTGGTTTATTTAGCGATAATGAATGAATGATTGTACAATATCTGTTACTTAAAACAACATGGTGTAGTTTGAATATTGAACTGTGCCTGCTTGTATCTTAGCTATGCATTTATTATAAGCCATTTTAACACATACCCTTTCAAAAGTTTATGGTCTGAAAGTTTTTTTTTTTTTTTTTTAAATAAGTCTCTTAGGCTCACCCAGTTATCCAGCAAAAAAATCCAGTAAAAACAGTATTGTGAAATATTTTTACAATTTAAAATAACTGTTTTCTATTTTCATAAACTTTAAAATGTATTTTATTCCTGTGAAAGCAAAGCTGAATTTTCAGCATCATTACTCCAGTCTTCACTGTCACATGATCCCTTAGAAATCATTCTAATATCCTTGAATAGAAAGTTCAAAAGAACATAATTTGTTTCAAAATAGAATGTTTTTGTAACATTCATTCTAAGTAAAAGTAATAATTTCTTTTGAAAAACTGACCATAAACTTAAATGCATATACTTAAATGAAAATTTAGGGTATAAACAGCTGGGACTGTGTGACATGACGGATGTGTGCAGCAGTGTGTTGCTGTGTGGTGTGTAAAACTCTAACTCTCTCAGAAGAGTCAGTGTTTATCTAGGAGATTACTGAAGAATTTGATTTGTACTCTATTGAACTATGATGATTATCAGTCTAGCCAATAATTCAACATTAGCTACTATGTTTTTACTGTCTGTATCTCCTTTTCCGTCTCTTACTTTTAGACCCCTCAGTCAACTCTGATACAGAACACATATTAAAGTATAAAAAATAGAATGATCTTTTAATGGCAAGCAAACAACTACAGACCTGAATAAGGCAGTGCAAGAATATTCTGTCAAATCCTGGCGTTTATGTGTGTAATGTCTAATAGTTTTGGGTGAAAGAGGGTTTTAACAGAATCCTATCACACGCTAGTCACACCTTGCAACAAATCTAGGACTCAAACATGTCAGTAATCTCCAGTAATTGTGCAGCCATGTCAATGGCCAGCCCAGCCTAAAATCTGCCAATGAAAATAGGGATTAGGAGGGAGACAGAGCAAGAGAGTGATAAAGAGTGTGAGAGAGACAGCAGATGAAAAGCTGAAGTCTGAGGTGTCTCTATTAGACTTTGGCTGTAATCCTCTTCCAAGGACTTCACTCGCCCTCCTGCGGTTCTCTGAGAGCTCTGTCAGCGCGTGTGTGGGAGTGTGTGAGGCTACGGTTTGTGCATTGCTTCAGTGTAGACAACTGAATAAAGGTGAGAATTAAACTCCCTAACCCACCCTTTTAAACATCCCCATGGAGGAACACATCAAACACAGACAAATCAAAGAGGACCAATTTACAAACCACATTTACAGATGTTTGTCATTGTGAAATTATGGGTTTCTCCAAACTTCTCAGTCAGTGACTTTTCTGTGCTTTCTAGCATTAAACCCATCATCTCATATGCTTACATAAAGCGTCTGGCATGACACTGTCCACAAAAACATTCATAGAAAAAGAAAAACATAAGGGTAATTAAAAACAGAAGGATGAAAGAGCGAGAGAGCGCAGTAACATTGTCCATTGTTTATTGTATGCCTCGTTTTCATTCATGCTGTTTTTAGCCCTTGGACTGCATTGTGCATTGTGTGTAAAATGATCTTGTGCACATTTTTTTGTTGAGGTTTTTAATATATATTAGATTAATCTCTTACCAGTAGCTATGGTCTAAAGAAAGCATAAGGAACTTTAGAGAAATTAGAAAGTTTGATAGGCCTATTCAAGACTTCAACTCTCAAACTTTCGACAGTCCACAGAGTAGCGTATTGATTTTGAGCCAGCACCAGTCTGCTGAGGGTCACAATTTGTCGAGGTTCCAATTGAAAAGAGATTCTTTTTTCCCTGATGACATGACCTCTCACATTTGAGTTGTGTGAATGCCTTGGAGAGACCTTTACTAGTTCCACTAGGGCTGGTTTGAAAAGTGCACGGGACACATGACTAGAAAAGTAATGATTACCCCCCCCCCTCAAAAAAAGTGCAGTCATTTCTGAAAGTGGGAGATTGTTATCATAGGTTCAACATCCAAGCTTTTCATCCTTTTAGTCAGTTCTTTCTACTATATTGAGTTTTCAGAGATTCAGAGACTAATTTCCTGATCAGTAAATTGTTAATTTCACTTAAAAGCAGAATGAATGTATTGTTGGTACCATTTAAAAATTTAAGTCAGCAAGAAAAACAAGACATCAAAAACTGAGATTAGGGGAAAACCTAGTTCAGTTCTCACCACGGACTCCAGTCGGGTTTGAATGACTCTAGAACATGAGGTGGCTAATTGCCCCCAGTAGCCAACGTTAACACCTCCAGAGACTCTAATTCACTCCGATAGCTACAATTGGTTTCAGATGGCCCGTGGGTACGGCGGAGGAAAAACTGGTGAGGTTCCCTTCAGTGTGAGCTAAAAACAACACAAATGAAGCCCTGCAGAGGTGGCCGCAGAAGAAATGGATGTAATTTTGGTTTTAAAATGCGTCATACGTCAAGCTGTAAAGAGCTTATAGTCTCTCATCAGAAAGACATGCCAAGTGAGTGACCGTTAACGAGTTATTGAGTTTACAACAGGTACAAATATAAATGGCTCTATATAAGGTATCTAAAGGGAATAGTTATAAACAGTTTTGTGTTAAACTCATGCAGCATGAAGGATCGGCTGATATAAACGCCCTTGACTGTGTTTCCCGTCACCTCACATCCCACGGAGGGTTTCGGCACCATTAAAACACCTACACCTACATGACAAAGACCAGCTGCTGACGAATTAAAGGCTAGTTTCTGACTCGTGCTTCAGTAAACGAGTCAATTATACACTGCAAACATTTTTAATTGAGCCATATTGTGAATTATTTCAGCACAGGTGCGGCTTCTCCTCGCGACTGGTAGAGCAGCTTTGGAGCACGCGGTACTCATACTCTCTCTCACACACACACACACACACACACAACACACACACGCCGCGCAACACCTGTCCGACTGTAAGCGATACGAGCACACACCACATGTCACCGCAGCTCACTTCTACACTAAAACTTTGTTTCCATTCAGAATGCTTTGATTGAATCAATAGCCCAATTGAAAAACACGTTTTGGAACTGGAACAAGGAAACAACTAGAAATATGAGGACTAAGACGATTTCCTACCCCTCAAAGGCGCCTTTACATACCGCAGTAAAGATAGTTTGCGGTTCGATTTTCAGATTTCTTTTGGCTATAAATACGCAGTGCGCTGTCATAGACATGCAAATAATTCTGAATGACATTCTCCATGATTTGTGAATTCATATGACAGTGTCCTCGGACGAAATCGTTTTTTTTTTCGTAGGGACCCTTAATTTTATAATGGCTATAGCTCAAAAAATGGACACTTGGAAGACTGAAACCGGTGTCATCTTCACCAGTTTGATCTGTGAATTATTCACAGAAATGCTTTTGTCCACAGACCCCTTGGTAAGTCCGCTATAAGAAAGTGAAAGATAGGCGTTCTTCATGTTTAAACGTCTACTGCCAATAACACGCAGACGGCTGGAATAAAAAATATTGTTTTAGCTCGAGTTCGATTTGTGAAAACTTTCACAATCGCAATTTATTGCGTGGCAGTGTTTCTCTTTGCTCTGGCCCTTTTCTTATATAACAAGGTTATATGGCGCTATTGAAAAACGGGCCATAATGCTAAAATATATATGTCTATATTTTTTTTAGCCAAAAACATATATGAAATATATGTTAAATATGTTGCAAACAAAGAAGCTCAATGAAAAATATTTTGTTAATAAAATAAATAAATTTAGTTTCAACCTTTACATACCAAAGTATATTTCTAAATGGATTTTCAGGGGCAAGAAAATGCATTTTGTTGGACTGTCAAATGTTTTTAAAAATATATATTTCTGTATTTAAAATACATTTTCAAAAAATATACAAAAAAATAAATACGGCCCAAGACGTATTGGTAGAAAATATATTTAAGTAAATATATTTTTTTAATTAAAAAAATATATTAATTATATATTATATATTTAATATATATTTATTATTATATATTTGATGTATGTTTTATTTACCTAAATATAGGTAAAAATATGTTATTTAAGGAAATGTAGCAATTTTTCTTTTTACATTTTTTGTATGTTTTTTAAAATGTATTTAAAATGTACAAATATATTTTCAAAGATATGCAAAACTCTTCTTCATGAACATCACTATTCTGATCTGTGAAAACTCAGAGGTAAGTACGGGTCAGCTGACCCTTCCCTGGGTCACTACATCCCTATTCTGATCTGTGAAAACTTTCACAGTGTCAGTACGGGTCAGCTGACCCTTCCCTGGGTCACTTACATCACTATTCTGATCTGTGAAAACTTTCACAGTTCAGTACGGGTCAGCTGACCCTTCCCTAGGTCACTAACATCACTATTCTGATCTGTGAAAACTTTCACAGTTCAGTACGGGTCAGCTGACCCTTCCCTGGGTCACTAACATCACTATTCTGATCTGTGAAAACTTTCACAGTTCAGTACGGGTCAGCTGACCCTTCCCTGGGTCACTAACATCACTATTCTGATCTGTGAAAACTTTCACAGTTCAGTACGGGTCAGCTGACCCTTCCCTGGGTCACTTACATCACTATTCTGATCTGTGAAAACTTTCAGAGATAAGTACGGGTCAGCTGACCCTACCCTGGGTCACTAACATCACTATTCTGATCTGTGAAAACTTTCACAGTTCAGTACGGGTCAGCTGACCCTTCCCTGGGTCACTAACATCACTATTCTGATCTGTGAAAACTTTCAGAGATAAGTACGGGTCAGCTGACCCTACCCTGGGTCACTAACATCACTATTCTGATCTGTGAAAACTTTCACAGTTCAGTACGGGTCAGCTGACCCTTCCTTGGGTCACTAACATCACTATTCTGATCTGTGAAAACTTTCACAGTTCAGTACGGGTCAGCTGACCCTTCCCTGGGTCACTAACATTACTATTCTGATCTGTGAAAACTTTCACAGTTCAGTACGGGTCAGCTGACCCTACCCTGGGTCACTAACATCACTATTCTGATCTGTGAAAGCTTTCAGAGGTAAGTACGGGTCAGCTGACCCTTCCCTGGGTCACTAACATCACTATTCTGATCTGTGAAAACTTTCAGAGGTAAGTACGGGTCAGCTGACCCTTCCCTGGGTCACTAACATTACTATTCTGATCTGTGAAAACTTTCACAGTTCAGTACGGGTCAGCAGACCCTTAACATCACTACTATTCTGATCTGTGAAAACTTTCAGAGATAAGTACGGGTCAGCTGACCCTACCCTGGGTCACTAACATCACTATTCTGATCTGTGAAAACTTTCACAGTTCAGTACGGGTCAGCTGACCCTTCCCTGGGTCACTAACATTACTATTCTGATCTGTGAAAACTTTCACAGTTTCAGTACGGGTCAGCTGACCCTTCCCTGGGTCACTAACATCACTATTCTGATCTGTGAAAGCTTTCAGAGGTAAGTACGGGTCAGCTGACCCTTCCCTGGGTCACTAACATCACTATTCTGATCTGTGAAAACTTTCACAGTTCAGTACGGGTCAGCAGACCCTTCCCTGGGTCACTAACATTACTATTCTGATCTGTGAAAACTTTCACAGTTCAGTACGGGTCAGCAGACCCTTCCCTGGGTCACTAACATCACTATTCTGATCTGTGAAAACTTTCACAGTTCAGTACGGGTCAGCTGACCCTACCCTGGGTCACTAGCATCACTATTCTGATCTGTGAAAACTTTCACAGTTCAGTACGGGTCAGCTGACCCTTCCCTGGTTCACTTAGCATCACTATTCTGATCTGTGAACTTTCACAGTTCAGTACGGGTCAGCTGACCCTTCCCTGGGTCACTTACATCACTATTCTGATCTGTGAAAACTTTCACAGTTCAGTACGGGTCAGCTGACCCTTCCCTGGGTCACTAACATCACTATTCTGATCTGTGAAAACTTTCACAGTTCAGTACGGGTCAGCTGACCCTCCCTGGGTCACTTACATCACTATTCTGATCTGTGAAAACTTTCACAGTTCAGTACGGGTCAGCTGACCCTTCCTGGGTCACTAACATCACTATTCTGATCTGTGAAAACTTTCAGAGACAAGTACGGGTCAGCTGACCCTACCCTGGGTCACTAACATCACTATTCTGATCTGTGAAAACTTTCACAGTTCAGTACGGGTCAGCTGACCCTTCCCTGGGTCACTAACATCACTATTCTGATCTGTGAAAACTTTCAGAGGTAAGTACGGGTCAGCTGACCCTTCCCTGGGTCACTAACATCACTATTCTGATTTGTGAAAACTTTCAGAGGTAAGTACAGGTCAGCTGACCCTTCCCTGGGTCACTAACATCACTATTCTGATCTGTGAAAACTTTCACAGTTCAGTACGGGTCAGCTGACCCTTCCCTGGGTCACTTACATCACTATTCTGATCTATGACATTTTTGATTCACCAGTCTGAAACATTTTAAATTAACAACTTTATTGAAAAGGTAGTGTTACAGGGCTGAGAAAGACATTTGCCTGATACATGTAACTTTAAAGTTTAAATTAAATTAAATTAAATTAAATGTAAATTATGTAAATATGAGGTGTATTAATTGTTAATATTTGTTTGAGCTAACAACACACCTGAAGAGGAAACCAACAAATAATCTTGACTTTCACATTAACAGTTTTCAGCTTCAATCATATTGTCCTTTTTCATTAATCTTAAGTTTTTACTTTCTGTACCTTTTTATAAGGCTTGTCAACTTCACTGTATTTCACTGATATTTTTAATGAACCTTTCAGATTGATACAAGATGTTGAAATAGAGTTTGAAAGTCATTGAAAGTCTTTAACACAACTTATTTCTCTGTATTTTTTTTTAACAGGTATTTTGTCCTTCTTCATTTGTCTTATGGTTTTAGTTTCTGTTTCCAAAACAACATTGTCTTAGTTTTGACATTTTTAAAGAATCTTTTTTTAAACAGACAAGTTAGGGTATTGCTTTCAGTTGCAGTATCATATCATGTGTATATTTACACAATGCAAAATTTGCAAAACCATGGACTGTTATCCTTGGTTACTGAGTCCACCTCTTCTGTGTCAGGTCAGTGCACTTTGTATGTGTCCAGAGCAAGCAGCTATCACACTGGATCTGATTTGTAAACGCGTAAAAAAAGTTGACCGCACATTTTTTCGGTTACTGTGCCATACAACTGAGAGCCACTTTCGGTATTTAAGTGTGTCACTTCCAAAAACTTTTTAGGCAACCTCACTCCATATGATGGAATTCCATGGTATCCTTTTCTCTAGATTAATCTCAGACTTTAAAAACTTTTCAACTAGTCTTTCAAACCCTCCACATTCACTCCAAAGGTCTGGAGCACCATGTTTTTAGGCCTATTTTTTTGCGTGGTTTTACCATGCTGGTCTATATACCATGCTGATTAATCTAGCATGATATTTCTGAAACAAACGTGCAGGATTTACCGTAATGAGGTATTCAGCAAGTATTGTTGTGATAGCCTGAGTTAAAAATATGAATAAAGCACAAAAAGCTGAAGCAATATGCCAATGTAATAACCATGCAGTTGCTCTATTCCATGTGTGATGGATCCCTGTGTCCTCTGAGGGAATTAACGCACGAAAATAATTTGGTCTTCAAAAAAGAGAGGATATTTATTGTAGCCTTTTTTAAAATTTTTACTCAGAATATCATAGATATTTTTGAAAATTTGTTTTTTTCTTTTTATGTGGAAAAATTTGTTAGCACTTCAGTAGCTGTGAAAAATATATATATAATTATTTTTTTTTTTTTTGCATTTTGCGCTTTGATTGGCCATTAAGAGTCGCTGTCCTCTTTGAAGTGCTGAACTACTGCCGGCATCGTTTTAATGTCATTATATTTTAAAAATATATATATTATTTAAGCTTTTTATCTAGTTGCAAATATTTATTTATTTATTTTAAAAAAGCCAATAGGATCAAATTAATTTATGCATATATTTTCAGCAAACAATAGCCTACATCAGTGCATTTGCACATAGGACAAAATGTTGAGCACAATTATTTCAATGCACTGGCAATTGATCATCATCATCATCTTCTTCTTCTTCCTCTTGTACATTTTGATCTTTGCACATTTTGCTTATTTATCGTGGCCTTAAAGAGTCGCTATATAGGCTATGTGTGTGAGTGTGTGTGTGTGTGGTTTGTGTGTGTGTTGTGTGTTTTATTTTAATTTTATTTTACCTTCTATAATACAAAAAAATATATAATTTAATTGCATGGTTCTTATAATGTCTTTATAATGATATGATAAGACAATTTTTTAAACATCTGTATAGTATATACATATATTGTTGTTTATTAAATTATATTATTAGTTTTCAATATTCTGTTATTCCGTTTTTCTTTTCTTGTTAATTATTATCCTGCAATGCATCTATAAAAATATAGTCTATAAATCCAGTCCCTATATCTTTTAAAATATATTTTTATTTATTTAATTAACTATTTTTTTCTTTTTTCTTCACCCTCTCCCTTTTTTATGTATTCACATTTCCTTGCTTTTGCAGCCTGAAAAGAAGATTGACACTGTTTTTTGTTTGTTTATTCACTGTTTATTAAATTTATAACATCAAGTGAAAGATATAGAACCAACATGTCAGGAAAAAAAACAGAATCACAAAGTTGGAAAAACGTTGTTGTTTTTTTTTTTTTTTTTTTTTTAATTACAGCGTTTGTTGGGATATGCCTCTACATCTATTTCAATACTTGTCCACTCTTCTTTGCAGAATTTGCTCAGTTCAATTTTAATTTTATGGTGACCATTTGTGGACTGCAGCCTTAAAGTCGTCACAGATTTTCAATGGGATTTAAATCCTCAACCACTGTGTGATCAGTTTTGCTGTGTGTCTTTGGGTCATTGTCATGTTGGATAGTAAGAGTCAGCTGACCCGTACTGAACTGTGAAAGTTTTCACAGATCAGAATAGTGATGTTAGGTTACCCCGGGAAGGGTCTGCTGACCCGTACTGAACTGTGAAAGTTCTTCAAGATCAGAATAGTGATGTGTAGTGACCCAGGGAAGGTCAGCTGACCCGTGGCTGGAACTGTGAAAGTTTTCACAGATCAGAATAGTGATGTTAGTGACCCAGGGAAGGGTCAGCTGACCCCGTACTGAACTGTGAAAGTTTTCACAGATCAGAATAGTGATGTTAGTGACCTAGGGAAGGGTCAGATGACCCGTACTTACCTTCTGAAAGTTTTCACAGATCAGAATAGTGAATGTTAGTGACCCAGGCAAGGGTCAGATGGCCCGTACTTACCTCTGAAAGTTTTCACAGATCAGTAGTGATGTTAGTGACCAGGGAAGGGTCAGCTGACGCATAAGAACTGTGAAAGTTTTCCACAGATCAGAATGGTGATGTTTAGTGAACCAGGAAGGGTCCAGCTGACCCGTTACTTACCTCTGAAAGTTTTCACAGATCAGAACAGTGATGTTCGTGATCCCATGGGAAGGGTCAGCTGACCCGTACTGAACTGTGAAAGTTTTCACAGATCAGAATAGTGATGTTAGTGACCCAGGGAAGGGTCAGCTGACCGTAAGTGACCCAGGAAGGGTCAGCTGACCCGTACTGAACTGTGAAAGTTTTCACAGATCAGAATAGTGATGTTAGTGACCCAGGGAAGGGTCAGCTGACGCGTACTTACCTCTGAAAGTTTTCACAGATCAGAATAGAATAGTGATATTAGTGACCCAGGGAAGGGTCAGCTGACCCGTACTGAACTGTGAAAGTTTTCACAGATCAGAATAGTGTGTTAGTGACCCAGGGAAGGGTCAGCTGACCCGTACTGAACTGTGAAAGTTTTCACAGATCAGAATAGTGATGTTAGTGACCTAGGGAAGGGTCAGATGACCCGTACTGAACTGTGAAAGTTTTCACAGATCAGAATAGTGATGTTAGTGACCCAGGGAAGGGTCAGCTGACCCGTACTGAACTGTGAAAGTTTTCACAGATCAGAATAGTGATGTTAGTGACCCAGGGAAGGGTCAGCTGACCCGTACTGAACTGTGAAAGTTTTCACAGATCAGAATAGTGATGTTAGTGACCTAGGGAAGGGTCAGATGACCCGTACTTACCTCTGAAAGTTTTCACAGATCAGAATAGTGATGTTAGTGACCCAGGGAAGGGTCAGATGACCCGTACTTACCTCTGAAAGTTTTCACAGATCAGAACAGTGATGTTAGTGACCCAGGGAAGGGTCAGCTGACCCGTACTGAACTGTGAAAGTTTTCACAGATCAGAATAGTGATGTTAGTGACCCAGGGAAGGGTCAGCTGACCGTAAGTGACCCAGGAAGGTCAGCTGACCCGTACTGAACTGTGAAAGTTTTCACAGATCAGAATAGTGATGTTAGTGACCCAGGGAAGGGTCAGCTGACGCGTACTTACCTCTGAAAGTTTTCACAGATCAGAATAGTGATGTTAGTGACCCAGGGAGGGTCAGCTGACCCGTACTGAACTGTGAAGTTTTCACAGATCAGAATAGTGATGTTAGTGACCCAGGGAAGGGTCAGCTGACCCGTACTGAACTGTGAAAGTTTTCACAGATCAGAATAGTGATGTTAGTGACTAGGGAAGGGTCAGATGACCCGTACTTACCTCTGAAAGTTTTCACAGATCAGAATAGTGATGTTAGTGACCCAGGGAAGGGTCAGATGACCCGTACTTACCTCTGAAAGTTTTCACAGATCAGAATAGTGATGTTAGTGACCCAGGGAAGGGTCAGCTGACCCGTACTGAACTGTGAAAGTTTTCACAGATCAGAATAGTGATGTTAGTGACCCAGGGAAGGGTCAGCTGACCCGTACTTACCTCTGAAAGTTTTCACAGATCAGAACAGTGATGTTAGTGACCCAGGGAAGGGTCAGCTGACCCGTACTGAACTGTGAAAGTTTTCACAGATCAGAACAGTGATGTTAGTGACCCAGGGAAGGGTCAGCTGACCCGTACTGAACTGTGAAAGTTTTCACAGATCAGAATAGTGATGTTAGTGACCCAGGGAAGGGTCAGCTGACCCGTGCTGAACTGTGAAAGTTTTCACAGATCAGAATAGTGATGTTAGTGACCCAGGGAAGGGTCAGCTGACCCGTACTGAACTGTGAAAGTTTTCACAGATCAGAATAGTGATGTTAGTGACCTAGGGAAGGGTCAGATGACCCGTACTTACCTCTGAAAGTTTTCACAGATCAGAATAGTGATGTTAGTGACCCAGGCAAGGGTCAGATGGCCCGTACTTACCTCTGAAAGTTTTCACAGATCAGAATAGTGATGTTAGTGACCCAGGGAAGGGTCAGCTGACCCGTACTGAACTGTGAAAGTTTTCACAGATCAGAATGGTGATGTTAGTGACCCAGGGAAGGGTCAGCTGACCCGTACTTACCTCTGAAAGTTTTCACAGATCAGAACAGTGATGTTAGTGACCCAGGGAAGGGTCAGCTGACCCGTACTGAACTGTGAAAGTTTTCACAGATCAGAATAGTGATGTTAGTGACCCAGGGAAGGGTCAGCTGACCGTAAGTGACCCAGGGAAGGGTCAGCTGACCCGTACTGAACTGTGAAAGTTTTCACAGATCAGAATAGTGATGTTAGTGACCCAGGGAAGGGTCAGCTGACGCGTACTTACCTCTGAAAGTTTTCACAGATCAGAATAGTGATATTAGTGACCCAGGGAAGGGTCAGCTGACCCGTACTGAACTGTGAAAGTTTTCACAGATCAGAATAGTGATGTTAGTGACCCAGGGAAGGGTCAGCTGACCCGTACTGAACTGTGAAAGTTTTCACAGATCAGAATAGTGATGTTAGTGACCTAGGGAAGGGTCAGATGACCCGTACTGAACTGTGAAAGTTTTCACAGATCAGAATAGTGATGTTAGTGACCCAGGGAAGGGTCAGCTGACCCGTACTGAACTGTGAAAGTTTTCACAGATCAGAATAGTGATGTTAGTGACCCAGGGAAGGGTCAGCTGACCCGTACTGAACTGTGAAAGTTTTCACAGATCAGAATAGTGATGTTAGTGACCTAGGGAAGGGTCAGATGACCCGTACTTACCTCTGAAAGTTTTCACAGATCAGAATAGTGATGTTAGTGACCCAGGGAAGGGTCAGATGACCCGTACTTACCTCTGAAAGTTTTCACAGATCAGAATAGCGATGTTAGTGACCAGGGAAGGGTCAGCTGACCCGTACTGAATTGTGAAAGTTTTCACAGATCAGAATAGTGATGTTCATGAGTCAGAGAGAAGGGTCAGCTGACCCAAATTTGCATATCTTTGAAAATATATTTGTACATTTTAAATACATTTTAAAAAACATACAAAAAATGTAAAAAGAAAAATTGCTATATTTCCTTAAATAACATATTTTTACCTATATTTAGGAAAATAAAACATACATCAAATATATAATAATAAATATATATTAAATATTAATATTATTTTAATTTTTTTAATTAAAAAAATATATTTACTTAAATATATTTTCTACCAATACGTCTTGGGCCGTATTTTTTTTTTTGTATATTTTTGAAAATGTATTTTAAATACAGAAATATATATTTTTAAAAGCATTTGACAGTCCAACAAAATGCATTTTCTTGCCCCTGAAAACCCATTTAGAAATTACTTTGGTATGTAAATGTTGAAACTAAATTTATTTATTTTATTAACAAAATATTTTTCATTGAGCTTCTTTGTTTGCAACATATTTAACATATATTTCATATATGTTTTTGGCTAAAAAAAATATAGACTATATATTTTTAGCATTATGGCCCGTTTTTCAATAGCGCCATATAACCTTGTTATATAAGAAAAGGGGCCAGAGCAAAGAGAAACACTGCCACGCAATAAATTGCGATTGTGAAAGTTTTCACAAATCGAACTCGAGCTAAAACAATATTTTTTTATTCCAGCCGTCTGCGTGTTTATTGGCAGTAGACGTTTTAAACATGAAGAACGCCTATCTTTCACTTTCCTTATAGCGGACTTACCAAGGGGTCTGTGGACAAAAGCATTTCTGTGAATAATTCACAGATCAAACTGGTGAAGATGACACCGGTTTCAGTCTTCCAAGTGTCCAATTTTTTGAGCTATAGCCATTATAAAATTAAGGGTCCCTACGAAAAAAAAAACGATTTCGTCCCGGAGGACACTGTCATATGAATTCACAAATCATGGAGAATGTCATTCAGAATTATTTGCATGTCTATGACAGCGCACTGCGTATTTATAGCCAAAAGAAATCTGAATATCGAACCGCAAACTATCTTTACTGCGATCTTTACATACCTGGTCTGTCTGCTTCAGAGTCTGTGTCAAAACGCAACGCTACATAAAACTGATAAAGTATGCAGACTTCAGCTTTTATAGTTGCCTATATTAGAGACGGCTCTGATGCTGCTTTGCGTAAATGATGCAGCATGTGTGCAGCCTTAAACTTTACTATTCTCGTGATGGAGTATGCATTTTATAACTTTATCTATTTATTTATCTATTTATTTTTTTCATGTTTCTATATTCATAAGAAATTCCATTATTACTTAGGCAACTGTAAAAGACAATATGTAGGCCTAATAATAAGAATTATAATAATAAACTCCTCACCAAATTCCTTCTTGACAGTAATCCTTCTCGAGATCAAAATAAAATATGTTTATCGGCTTTTTGAGAAAGCTTGGTCTGCGGGGTCCAGTCCAGATTTTTCGTGAATCACATTCAGGGGGCAAATCATCCAAATACACTTAAGTTTCCAAATCCAGGCGTGAAGAAAATCTGAACAGACGTGAAGTCAGTGCAGTGTTTGAGAAGAAGCCGTATTCACACACAACCTTGAGCTGTCCGACTCTGTCCAGTCCTTAAACCGCTGAAAAGTGTATCAAAAGCACACTGGACTGTATCATCTAAAGGAGAACCAGTGTAGTTTTGGCTCGTTAGAGGGTCTCGGGGTCCTACGGAAGAATCTCCGCTCTTCTGCGCTGCGCTGTCCGGGCACAACTGCTCCGCTGCGCCGCTGGGTCTGTTGTGAAGTGCGGGGCGTTTGGTGCTGTGTGAAAGCTTGGCTCACAGACTCCCCACTAACAGTTTGAGCACCGGGCTCTGGAGAGAGGGAAAAAATTAACTAGGATCGGATTTCAAACCGCGTCCCTGCTGCGAGTGCAGTGCTCGCCGCCTGCCGCCCCCCTCGCGAGTTCAGGGCAGAGAGAGAGAGAGAGAGAGAGAGAGAGAGAGAGAGAGAGAGAGAGAGAGAGAGAGAGCCGCAGGCGCCTCCCACACCAAACCCGAACATTCAATCAACTTATTCACTGTCAAATTAGCTGCGCTCAGCGAACCCAAACCGCGCTATGGACCATGGAGAGAGTCAGCAGAAAAACAATTAAAAATAGCAAAGATTCTGCTGTTCATACTCTTTTTAGGGTGCGAATTATAGCGGGGTTTGGGGGGCATGACAACGTTTCAGTAAGAACAAAAGTTTGAATACAAGTCAGTGAGGGCTAATGTCCGCTCACGAAGATGCTGCCATTGTTTGAGGAGGTAACCACACTGTTCAAACGCCTGGTTTATCGGGCAATACGTCGACAAGGGTAGCTAAAAGTGTTAGGCTATTTATAACGATATTATATATTTACACACCACAAATATATCACAAAAATGCTTGGTTTAAAACGGCGTAAAGATTAATTTCTACGCTGAAAGACTATTCATCTTGCGCAAGACTATTGAGCCCCCAAAATTACTGACAGAAATCCTTTAGGCTACAAATCCCACTGACAACCCTCTATGGTATGCATTATATTCTAACCATTAAATATTTTTTTTTCAAATAAGTTTGTATTACATGAAATAGCTTCAATTCTGCAAATCAAAAGATTTTTGGAGAGAAAAAAAAAGATTTTGAGGGGTATTTAGGAAAACGTTGCTATATGACAACAGTGCACCACAATGGAAAATTGCCAAAAATGTAATTTTTCTATCATGTAATTATGATTTTCTTTTCAATTGAAATGCACATTTCTTTTAGAAATTGATGCATCCAATCTTAAATTCCATCAAAATCTGCCACACACATACAGACACATACACACACTCTCATCGTAACAGTCACTGAAGGTCAACTCATCCTCACATTGTCATCACATGGAAGAGCCAACTCTGCACTCTTCCTATTGCCCTTTCCGTGCAATATTGCTGTATTCATTTTCTTATTCATACATCAATACAACTTTACTACAATAAACACTTCAAATAAAAACAGTAAATATATGCAATCATATTATTGATGTTACAATCTGTAAAAAATCCCAATGGGGAAATACATTACTTCAATTCCACTGTGGTACAGCGTTGCCAAATGGCAACATCGATATTTTCTCAATTTACAGTAAAACTATGTTAGACAGTGTTGATTTTTGAATAAAAATATGTATTTTACTAACCAAAGAAAGAAAAAAAAACCTTAAGAAGAGATGTTCAGAAATGAGGTTAACAGAGCAATTTCTGGAGCACTTCAACAGGTGTTTATCATGTGAGGGTGAAAGTGGGAAAAAGTGTTTTGGAAGAACATTCAAATATCATTTGACTTAAAAACAGCACATCATTGACTACATTAAGGCCGGCCCTTTTAATTACCATATTGGAATACATTGTATTTTATTTTTCTTCCCCAGAATAACAAGGAAATAAGTAGAAATTAATTGTTGCCATATGGCAACGCTGTACCATAGAGTGTTAATCCATAGAGGGTTAAATGTCATTGAATAGCATTTATAAATGTCAACACAGATCATTATTGCATGCCCCTCAGCCCATATTGTGCAGTAAAGAAAGTAATTCAACATTTAAGGTGGGTAACTAAAATAAACTAAAAATACCTAACGTGCAAAAATGTTTCTGGCTGTCTGTCATTTCATGTCACTGACTAATTCTCTGACAAATCACATGCTGTTGGGAATAAAAGCACAATGCGGAACACTCATATAGAAGCATGATTTACAATTATTCAGTTTTAACTGTAATATTATACCCCCAAACCGAGGCTTTCTCTTGTATGTTTTGATTCTTTAACCTGCAGACATCTCAAGCTGCTGTCATTTCTTCAACAGAAACCAGAAATGCAAGTGTGTGTGTAATTACAGGCTGTCTGATCAGGTATTTCAGCTTATGTATCTGTACAGGTGTGTGTGTATGGTTTGCGTTTCTGTCATCGTGTGTTGATTTTTCTTGTCATAAAGCTGTCATGTGTCTCCTGAAGGCTGATTAGCCGATCACCAAGTGTCGTCAGAGTCGTAATTCTGTAGAATAAGCAGCAAAACAAAGTCTCAATTACTTTTAAAGCTACAAACATGTTTGCAGAGAGAACTTTATGAGACCATAAAGAGAAGAAACGTCTTCTTAATTACCAGAGGAGTGTGTGTACGTGTGAGGGAAGCAGAGACAGAGAGTTCTTAGTAGCTGTCCATCTGTGTTTGTTTTAAGAGGACGGCTGTTAACCTGTGAGTGGTAAAATCAGCATGCAAACATGAGGATCCTCAGTCACATCAACACTGTTCTCTGACACCAGGGTTAAAGACATTCAGTAAAAAGACACATAAACATCACCCATTCAATAATAAACCCTGTTAGTCTATTTCAAAATGCTATCATCTGTGAATACTAATGCAGTGCCACTATCATTATATCTATTAGGGCCTTGAGAAAGAAGATTGATTTTATTGATTGACAAGTTAGATGCAGCGCTGTTAGTGATGACTTCTGACCCCGGGTGTTTATGGGAATTTTAGTGGCTTGTTGGCAGCATGTGGTAAAAATGACTGCTACAACTGTAAAGGCTGAACGAGGGAGAAGATATATGATCAATGACTAAAATGTATTTCCAACGTCTTACAGATATGGTTTCAGTGATCGGATCAAAAAAAAAGTTTTGGACACTGCTTTTAGCCCTGTATTTAGTGTAATGATGTTTAATTGACCATGATTCCAGTCAGCCGCTGCCACTGTCAAATGGCTCTATTAGAAATAAATAACTTTCTAATAATAGAAACTTTCTAATAATATAAAGTTCAAAAGATCAGCGCTTATTTGAAATGCTAATTTATTGTAACAATGTAAATGTATTTATTGTAACCATTTATATATATATATATATATATATATATATATATATACAGGTGCATTTCAATAAATTAGAATGTCGTGAAAAAGTTACATGTAAAGTAAAACATTTCAAAAGTTTTTTTTGTTTTAATTTTGATCATTAGAGCTTACAGCTCATGAAAGTCAAAAATCAGTATCTCAAAATATTAGAATATTTACATTTGAGTTTCAATAAATGACCATCCATACAGTATAAATTCTGGGTATCTCTTGTTCTTTGAAACCACAATAATGGGGAAGACTGCTGACTTGGCAATGATCCAGAAGACGAACACTGACACCCTCCACAAAGAGGGTAAGTTACAGAAGGTCATTACTGAAAGGTGTGGCTGTTTACAGAGTGCTGTATCAAAGCATATTGAATGCAAAGTTGACTGGAAGGAAGAATTTGGATAGGAAAAGGTGCACAGGTAACAGGGATGACCGCAAGCTTGAGAATACAGTCAAGCAAAGCTGATTCAAACACTTGGGAGAGCTTCACAAGGAGTGGACTGAAGCTGGAGTCAGTGCATCAAGAGTCACCACGCTCAGACGTCTTCAGGAAAAGGGCTACCAAGCCACTTCTGAACCAGAGACAACGTCAGAAGCATCTTACCTGGGCTGTGGAGAAAAAGATCTGGACTGTTGCTCAGTGGTCCAAAGTCCTCTTTTCAGATGAAAGTAAATTTTGCATTTCATTTGGAAACAAGGTCCCAGAGTCTGGAGGAAGAGTGGAGAGGCACAGAATCCATGTTGCTTGAAGTCCAGTGTGAAGTTTCCACAGTCAGTGATGATTTAGGCTGCCATGTCATCTGCTGGTGTTGGTCCACTGTATTTTCTGAAGTCCACAGTCAACGCAGCCATCTACCAGGAAATTTTAGAGCACTTCATGCTTCCTTCTGCTGACAAGCTTTATGGAGATGCTGATTTCATTTTCCAGCAGGACTTGGCACCTGCCCACACTGCCAAAGGTACCAAAAGCTGGTTCAATGACCATGGTGTTACTGTGCTTGATTGGCCAGCAAACTCGCCTGACCTGAACCTCATAGAGAATCTATGGGGTATTGTCAAGAGGAAGATGAGAGACACCAGACCCAACAATGCAGATGAGCTGAAGGCCACTGTCAAAGAAACCTGGGCTTCCATACCACATCAGCAGTGTCACAAACTGATCACCTCCATGCCACGCCGAATTGAGGCAGTAATTAAAGCAAAAGGAGCCCCTACCAAGTATTGAGTACATATACAGTAAATTAACATATTTTCCAGAAGGCCAACAATTCACTAAAAATGTTTTTTTTTATTGGTCTTATGAAGTATTGTAATTTGTTGAGATAGTGAATTGGTGGGTTTTTGTTAAATGTGAGCCTAAATCATCACAATTAAAAGAACCAAAGACTTAAACTACTGTGTGCATTGAATTTATTTAATACACGAGTTTCACAATTTGAGTTGAATTACTGAAATAAATTAACTTTTCCACGACATTCTAATTAAAGATGCACCTGTATATATATATATATATATATATATATATATAATTTTCTGTTTTAAATATATGTTTATCTTTTTAACTTTCTGTTCATAATATGCTTGTCACTGAATCTGATTATAATAAAAATGCATTAAGCACCAAATCCCTGTACAATATATTTATACACACACAATTTTGACAAAAATTAACTGTAATAGAAAAATAAATATAAATGTATATATATATATATATATATATATACTAAATAAAATAGATGTATATAGAATAGAAATACTGTATATGTAAGTTATAATAATTAATATCATATTAATTATATGTATTTATTTGGAATTTAGGTGGTATAGCAGGCAGAAATGTTATTATCATTATTAATATTATTTGTATTTATTCAGAACTTAGGTGGTGTAATCAAGCAGTATTATTATTATTATTATTATTATTATATGTATTTATTTGGTGTTATAGTCAAACAGTTATTATTAAAATTAAAATAAAAGCCCTGACCACTGTCAGGTTTTTTTTTTTTTTTTTTTTTTTTTTTGTAAAATGTACATTATGTCTTACATAAATGATCTGGTCAAAAAGAGAATGATGCTTAAGTAAAATGAGCATGCTTGTAGTATAGGGGGGGGGAAAGCAGCTCAAGGCTGTACAGAATGCAGCGTCAGACATTTGGAGACCTGAAGAACTGAACGAATGGGTGACCTCCACCCCAAGAGCCCAGTGAACCCCTGAACTCTCTCCCCAGATTCACCCCTCAGTCTAACCCCAGCCTCTGGCTACAACACACAAAGGAGCGGAGGTGAGGACGAGGGCCTCTCTTCACAAGAGGTTGAATATTAAACTGGGCTGCAATTATCCTCTGAAAAACACTGTTCATGGATGGCTCTAATCCATAAGGTCCTTTGTGAGCACCTACTGGCCATGTTTCACAACATCAGAGAGATGTGATTTTGTAAGCGGCAGGAGATAATCACAAATCAATAACTCCCTCATTGATTACAGATATTGCTAACGAAAACAACCCAGGGTGAACATGAGATTTAAAGCATCGGTACACCACATGGGCTTTTAGAGTGTGTGAAACATTGAAGGGAGGAGAGACAAGAACGTCTGTAGAGTGTACTTTTTGCTAGTTCAGCTCTTATCAGTGTGCATACTTTTACTGATAACCTAAAGTGCAGATAACATTGTGTTTGTTTTCTTTTGTTTTTTGGTATATTGACTGTAAGCATTTGAATGTGTGTGTGTGTGTTGTACTGGTTATAAGTTCATTTTCATCTTTATATAGTGCTGCAAGGCCAAGTAGATATACATAGTCTATCTATCTTCTTGACCTAGACACACCACTCACACACACACACCTCACTTTCCACACCATTCACACACACACAGAGTCTATCCTTCCTCTCTAGACCATGACCTGCACACACACACACACACACACACACACACACACACACACACATGCACGCACAGAAACACAATATCAAACATACACACATACACATACACACCCGGATCTGTGTATAATGGTCTCATGGAAAATGTGTGTGAGTAAAGGTATTGTATTTGAACTCAAGAGTCTGTGCATTTCTTTCCAATAAAGAGAGGAAACTGGCACATCTGTGTCACTAGTTCTATTTCTGTATACAGTATATGTACGCGGTTATCTGCTGGTACTGTAATGAATAATCAATTAGATGCTGCATCAACGAGATGTGAAAAGAGTTTGAACATAAAGGACACGAAAGATGAAATGAGTTTCTGGCAGGACCATTTTCACTCGAGGATGTTTGCTCAGTATCAACATAAAGAAAGCAAACAATACAAAATGTCATTATTAACATTAGCTAAACGACAGTTACTAGAAATAAAAAAATATATAATGTATAAAAGAATAAATATGAAATAAATCACTGTATTATTGCAGTTACTATTTTTGAAACAATATAAAAAATTAAATAAAAAAGTTAAAAACAATGGCATCAAACCTTTGGGATTGGTAAGATTTTTAAAATTTTTTTGAAAGAAGTCTCTTATGCCCACCCAGGCTGTATTTATATGATCAAAAATACAGTATAAAATACAATATTGTGAAATATTACTAATATTTGAAACAACTGTTTTGTATTTTATTGTATTTTAAAATATAATTGTAATTTATTTAATTGTAATTTAATTCAAGTTTCTGATGGTAAAGCTGAATTTTCAGCATCATTACTTCAGTCTTGTGTTACATGATCCATTGGAAATCATATACTGATTTGCTGCTCAAGAAACAGTTTTTGTTAGCATCAATGTTGAAAACAGTCATGCTGCTTAATAATTTTATGAGACTTTTTTTCAGGAATCATTGATGAATAGAAAGTTAAAAAATGGAATGAAATAATGTTAATAATGTATTTACTGTCACCTTTGATCAGTTAAATGCATCCTTGCTGAATAAAAGTATTAATTCCATTCACAAAAAAAATAAAATAATAATAATTGTATTTGACTGTTTGTTTACAGTGCAAGATAAATACTGTGCTACAATCCTCTCAAAACAGAAACCATGTAAACATCAAAGAAAATATGAATTTACATTGGACTAAAAAACCCAAAGGCAAACAGGGGACTTCTCATTTCAGAAGTCGACTATGTGCCATTGCTTTCTGGCATGTATACCTGAGAGCCCCTGTTTATCCTGTACACATCATCTCTCCCATCAGCATCTTTTTCCCCATCTCCCTCTCTGTTTCCCATTATCCTTCTGAAAGGCAGTGACCACTCTCATCTCACCCTCAATTTGTATGTATGTATTCAAAGGTCTTTCTGAGGATGCATATTTGTGCACGGATGTCCTATAAATCTTTCAGCACAAGCAAAGCAGTCTGCACAATGCAGGGAGGAGATCACAATGATGTCACCTTCACTTGCACTGAAATCCAGCCCATCAACACGACTTACAAGAGTCATATTACAAATGATTTAATAATATTGGGTTTCCAGTGGATTCATAAGACGTGCGTTATCATGCCTGATGATGCAGTGTTATTAAAGGCTGTAGCTGGATTTGTTCATCTGAAGCAGAGCAGATGGACGCTGGTCCCAGGCCTGTGCAACTGCTGCTGATCCGTATCCAAACACTGCAGCCATCATCCCTGATCCAGTAGGCATTCCTGGAATTTCGGCCCTCTGTACCCCTCCCGTCCTCCCGCTCACCCTAAAGCCCCATTCCATCTCCTCCTAATCTCCCGCTCAGACACCCTGAATTAACGCCGCATTCTCAGCTGATAAGAGTTTAATGCATTCTCTGAAGCATCGGACGTCCATAGCGCTGATGGGGAACAGACATGTTATATGTTGCATCTACGGCCATTGTAGCTCAAAATCTGAGATGCCATTAGTGCCCATTTATCAGCTTGACTGTGGCTTTGACACTCAAATGGCACAATGGTTTCAATGTATGATGCAATGTCAAGTCGTTTAATGATTTGACCTGCCATTGATATGTTAACATGGTACATAAGGGGCTCACACAGAACATGTTTTTGCTTTGAAAACCTGAGAAACTAGCTGTGGAATGGGGGGAAAAAATGCAAGGTTTCGAGAAAAATTGAACTTCATTTAATTTGTGCATCACAGTTTTTAGAATGCAATGTCATGGAAAATATGCGAGACGTGAATGCAACTGTCAAACTCATTTGTGTAGTGTGTGTTTACATAGAAAAACAATGGAAAAGTAGCATGTTCTAAGTGTACTGGTGAGCAATCAATCTGCTGTCTTGCTAGCTTAGCATTCACTAACAAAAATGTACTATGGTATTACCATGGTTTTTGGACTTGTACCATGGCAACACCGTCACTTTACCTAGGCACTGCCATAGAAATTGCTGTAAGGGTCACATAATTCCACTACAACAGAACAAATTAGTTTCTCCGTGTGCTTGTTTTTTTTCTCGCAGCGATTAGCTTAGCCTAGCATCTAACTCAATAAGCGAGTGGGCCAAGAACTGTGAGTCACCAAAACAAACAAAGAAACACCCTCCGCTGTATACACACACACACAAACAGGCACACAAATACACACAGAGAACAATTATAGTAGACCTGTTGGTACTCAGAGAGCAGCGTTGGTGCAATGTTTACCAACGGATTTAGGAGTAAATCTGCCCCTACATTCCTATTGAGATTCAGACTGATCCTTAAGAGAGAGCAGGATTACTGGCCAGTCTCTATAGACCCCACTGTACACACAGCACTTGGCCCTAAAAGAGCCTGACCAAAACCTGCCACAACAGACAGAAACAGAGAAAAAGAGATTAAAACCATTACAAGTTGAATTTGCTGCTCTAAATATCTGAGAAAGAGATGCTTTTAATCAAACTTGTTATCGAATAACTTTGCAAATTAATTAATAAGTGCCAATTTATTAACGCCTCTTGTCACACTGTGACAGTTCAGGGCTATAAAGCTCTAAAAAAAGACAAAACAGCATCATAAATGCACCATAAAACTAATTCATGACTGGTGCACTATATATTATGTTTCATGAAGCCACACGATGACTCTGTATAAGGAACAGAGTGTACTTTTAATTAGAGTGAAAAGATATTACATCAATTTTAGTTTACCAAAAATCTTGTCAGTACATTTGCCAGCACACTTTAACCATTATTCAAAGATAATTTAAGAAATTATCAAATTACATATAAAGATATATTTAGGTCCTAAGTGCATCAAAAAAGCACAAGATTAGCTAATTGCATTTAATATAAATTCAAACTATAATACATTTTCATTTAATTGCAGATAACATGTAATTAAGTGTCCAAAAACATTACATTCAGTTCACACATATTTCTGTAATAATGCTATGCTATTTTTATTTATTTTATTATTATTATTATTATTATTTTTTACAATATTTCACTCAAAAATCATTTGAAAAGTCAAATGTTGAAAAGTCAAAAGTTATTTTTTTGCCCCAGTGTTCTTCATGGTAATTGAAGAGATAATTTTTTTTGAGCTATGGCTTTAAGTTGTTATTTAGTTTCCCTCAGTAGTCACAGGTATATTGAGTAAGTCTCTAGTATGATCTCCAATAATACTAAAATGAATGGCCATTATGCTAGCAGTGAATTATGAGGCAAAATGCAAATACAGCACTAATCTCCACTGCATACAGTGTTTATCGTTGTTGCACAGACAAGTATTCTGTTTTTAACCATGTACTAAATCACTGGGTGGGAGAGTTACAGTATGTCCTTGTGTATGTGTGTTTGTCTTTGAAGAAGCGCCAACCATGTCACAGTTAACAGCCAATCCAATAAGACGGTGACATCACCCTTTAAATATTTCACAGCTCTCTAAAGTAATTTCAGTTCTATCTGATCTTTTATGAAAAAGTTTTTCCTTCAAGCTCCTCAAAATTTGGTTTTCACATCACGAATCCAAAACTAGAACAAAGATTCTGTACAGTGAAACTTTACATTTGTATAAAACTACCAAATATTGAGAACATCAACATGCTGTTTATGTTAATGTTCAGTTTGTCAAAAGCACATCTGTTTACATGTCTATTTGATTGAGGGTCTTTGAGGTGCATAAATGCCTGAAGGTGAATGTCATCAAATATAGTTTGATTTAAAATGATGAAATGCTTTGACTGGATGATGGTACAGAGGAGGATTTGATTTGGGGGTGTTATTGTGAGTCATCTGTTCACTCCTGTTTCATCTAAGAGATTTATATATGATACCCCTAACAGCTCATTCAACTATGGTAGCAGTATGCAGTATGCACTATAGCAGTGGGGGAGCAATGGGTCACACAGTGGAAATAGACATTAAATTGAACAAGAATCATGATAAAAATACAAGTTCTTGTATTGAATGAACAAGTTATATGGTGGGCATAACTTAGATATTTATCACATGACGTAGCACTTCTGTGATCTGTGAAACACTTGTGACACACCATTTTTGTTCTTTTAATTAATCATTTGAAAAGACTCACAAATGCATAAGCTGCCGGTTAGAGTTCACAAATCCTTCACTGAATAAACTCACCAAATCCATCACAGTAGCTACTGAATCCAACATATGACTCACTAAACTGCAAGTTCCATGTCAGTAAATCACTAGCTTACTTCAATATATTTGACAACAATATGACAAACAATGAACTAAAACAGAATAAATTACGTTTTTCCCTCATATTTCACTCTAAACAGTTTGTGGTGGGTCTTGAGAATGATTATGCCTCTGTAGGTGGTTTATACCACTCTTTTTTCCTAGCATGAGAAAGTATATGTATGTGAAAAGTATATTTATTTACTATATACGAAATGTATGCAGCACATATTGTGTATGCATAATACACAGTTTAGCCTAGGTGCCATGCAACCTTGTGGTACAGTGTACAGTGATTATATTCTCATACTCTGCTGCTTGAATATACATTGTTACTAATGCAACTGTATACTCTTGCTTTTGATGCCTCTTGTACCATAAATCCAGCCTTTACTGCTATATCCCACATGCTGCTAATGCTGAATGATTCATTTTCATGGTTATGAAAGAGACAGAGAATCTTGGCTCTTCCACAGGACACATGATAATTATTATTGAGGTTTATGTAAACTCATAACCTTGCTCTCGGTCAGAATTAATCTATGATTATTATGCATGTTTACACACTAGGATTCTAAACGTACCCTAACACGCACACACATCCTTTATGAAACACAAGCAGATTAAAGCCAATTTTCAGCTTGTTCAAGCTCTATTTTTAGCTGTTGGATTTTTCAGTTCAAACCTCACTGATCAGGCCAACATCAAAAAGAAATAGTGATAGAGGAGGGAGCGAGGGCGAAAGAGTGAAAGAGAGAGAGAGAGAACAGGAGTTTGAAAGTGACATGCAATCTGCCGCATTCGAGAGAGAGGGAGACAGAGAGAGAGGAAGAGAGAGAGAGGGAGTTAGATGAAACAGACTGAAAGAGGCTGAGAGAGGACTCTTCTCTTACTACTAATGACTGAGGGGGTGGACAAAGAGTCGCATCTCTTCCCCCGTTCTCTGCTTCTCACAAAGTTGCCATCACTCCATTCTCTACCCCTTTTATTCACCTCTTTGTGAAAATGTAATAAAGTGGAGCTGATGGTTTGTTTAATATTATTGGTTGAGGTTTAGATGCATCTTGTTCCAGCGCCCCCTCATTCAGTTTGAGTCCATCTCTTTGGCCTGTTTCAGAAACATTATCAAATGTTTATCACCTATATGCTATGCTCACACAGTCAGTGTTTAAGACTGACAACTGTAAACATTCATGTATCAGTGTCCAGCTTACAAGTTTCACAGAAAGAGCCTGATCTGACCTGATCTGACTTTTGCTGGTTTAACTTAATGTAGTCAGGTTGATTGACTGATATATATATTTTTACTTATACGGTATTACATGCATTGTTTAGGTGACCTGACAATGCATCTTTATGGTCATACACTGAAATATTGCCCTCCACTGCCCACATGTGTTTGAAATCTAATTTCCATCACCTAAGACAAAATTATGAGATACAAAGGCATAATAATGAGATATATATATATATATATATATATATAAAACTAAATTATATCATAAAAAGTCAAAATTAGGACATACTAAGTCATAATAATGACATAAAATATCAAAATTACACTGAGAAAAAGGTACCTTTGAAATATGTACATTTGTAAGTACTAATATGTACTTTTAAAGTACTAATATTTAATGTTGTACCATTTAGGAGCAAATCAGGTACAAAACATACATTTTAGCTTTTAGTCACAGTTTTGTACCTTTTTACCTTCAGCTTTGAGAGTGTATGTAAAAGTCATTATTATGGCATTATTATAGATATTATAGATATTATAGATAGTAATAATTATAGAAGTTAATTTGCACCAAACAAAAAAATCATGTTTTAAAAAATCATGATTTGAATAGTCATAATAACAGAAAAATACAGATTTGTGATATAACTCATAATTAGGACACACTAAGTCATAATAATAAGATGTAAGATGAAAATAAAGTCAAATTTATGAGATAAAAAGTAATTAATTATGAAAAATATGTAAAAAAAAATTAGACTTTGTATTTGTACTTTGTTATCATGATTTAGTATGCATTGACCTTTTTACTTCTTAGGTCATAATTATGCTTTTTATGCCAATTTTAACTTTTGATCTCATAATTATGACTTAGTATTTCATAATTATGAGTTTTTAATTAGTCTTGTCCAGCATGTTTCCCTAGCCTGTGACCAGAGACGCTGGGACAGGCTGCAGCATCATGCAACCCTACAGTGGACAAGCAGTTTGGAGAATGGATTGATGGATAGATCAATGAATGCCTGCAAAGCAACACTGCATAATATATTAAGGCTTGTTTTCAGAGAAATCATTTTTTATGCAAGTGTGATTTGTCTTACTGTGATGGCAGATGATTTTCACTATAGTTTAAGTTTAAAACAAGTGAAAAAAGTCAGTGCAAGAACACATAAACGCTTAAATTCAAGGTGCAATTTATATGCAGCGTTGCTTCTCAAGTAATTTTTCAAAATTGTTTTGAACAGGACTGACAGCCACATTCTGACAGAGTCTGAGTGCAAAACACTCTCTCCCCTTAATTTAAGACCTGTTTGAACCTGTTGGTTGGGTGCACATGTTTGTTTCACAGTTTGGCAACTTTATTTTGACCGCCTCCTGTGTCACAAAGCTAATGAGCAGCTCGTGTTAAACGAGTCCAACAACCGTTGCGACTCTCCCACTGACCTCTAACCCCACACCACCGGAGAAACAGCAAGCCAAAGAGCGTGTGAGAAAGCGCGCGAGACAGAAAAAAGAAAAAGAGCGTCCAGAGGGGATGAAAAAGCAGAGATTAGCTCTAAATAAACTCTGTCAGGCAGAAAACGGTAGGAGGCTGACAACGAAGCAACCTCAGTCCCAAATCTCTCTTTCTGTTTAACACGGTCTCTCTCCCTCCCTCACTCTGTCTTTTACTTTCTGGCCAACAATAGTAGGAGGTGCAAACTGCAGGCCTCATGAAGGTGGACTGTATAGGGATTAAAGCTTTTGTTGGCAAAATACAAATTACACATCTCCCATTACTCTCCCTCTCTCTTTCACTCACTTCTTTTGTCTGTCTTTCTCTCCCTCCGGAGCTTCTCTCAGTGGTCTGTATCAAAACTTCTCTCTCACTCCTCATCTTGACTCCTTAAAAAAGGGAGAATGATAGAATGAGCCACAGAAAAGGAGGTTGAGAATGACAACTTCAGATGAATTGAATGTAATTTTGACATTTCTGGGTATAATCTCCTCTTATCCTTTAAGATTTTAATTGCTTCAGCATGCATGGTAATTACCCCACAAATAACTGCATGTTGAAATTACTGTATATTGCGCACATGCGGTCACACAGACATGGGATATGCAGGACATGAGATCTAAAATCACATCCACTGCAGAGATTTGGGAAGCTGACTTTTTTCCTGGCCTGGAGAAAAAAATACTGTAGATCATACTCTAAGCAGGAGTAAACAATCCCAGTTACCCCTCTACTCGGGTTGTGGAGGGAAACTACTTTTATTTGCTTTGTTAAAACTATTAAAGCAAGAATAGCAATTTTAGGGCTGCCAGAGAGTTAAAATAATTAGTGTCTTGATCATTAACCATCCGCAATCCGGTTAGCAAAATGTGCTGAAATAGCGTTGCAACATGAGTATGTAAATAAAGTCATTAAATAAAGCACACAAACACACTCCTTTCTATGTAAATAACGCTCATTATGAATCACACCTTATTCAGAAAATTCAGCACTATTTTATTGGTGCAATTAACATTGTGCTATTTCTTGCCACAGAAAGCAGGTGGTAAACAAATGACATAAAAAAGGCTTTCGAGTGCATTTTCTATTGAGTACTTCATTAAATAAAACATTTACGGTTCGTGACGGACATCAGTGAGTCTGATAACCAACCGCTCACTCCGTTCGTTCATTAAGTGAAGGATTCTTCATAGTGATAGTGAGTCAAACCAGTGTTGTGCCCAATTCTGACCCCTGCCAGATTATTACCCCCCTAGTATTGGTAGGTTTAGGGTTAGGTGTGGGGGAGGGGTTAAAATTAGGGGGTAGGATTAGGCAATCAGATAGCGATTTCAACGAGAGGGGTAATAATTTGGCAGGGGGTCGAAAATGGGCACAACACCGGAAAACTTTTCGAATGATTCATTAAGAGATCCGGCTCATAAGACTTGTTTGTGAAACGATCTTAAAGTGCCCCTATTATGGATTTTTGAAAATTACCTTTCATGCAGTGTAACACAGCTCAAAGTGAATGAAAACATCCTGCAAAGTTTTAAATCTGAAAGTGCACCTTGTATAAAGTTACTGTATCTCAAAAGAAAGAGTCGACTCTGAATCATTGAAACGAGTTGTTTTTAAAACGAATCCTAAGCCGTTTCATGTTGACGTCAACATGAAACATTAGCATATTGCCCGCCCACTTGTTGGTCTTATAGCGTTGGTCTGAATGAAAATGCAAATTCATTCTTTGCCACTAGGTGCAGCTTTTGGAGCTTAAAATAGCGGTTTCCACAGTAAGGCTGTACACAAAGCAGCACTGCTCTCACAAACGCTGCTTTATAATTATCAGGCATTAAAGGAATGATGAAATGAAAATGAGACCAATTGGACCAATCACCGCAGATTAGCGTCACGCAAAGGAGGGGTTTGAAAAAAATTAATCGTTAAACAAATCGTTTGGGAGTAGTTGAGCAAGTAAGGTAAAAATAAATGCATATTATAAGACAATGAAAGTGTTTTTTGACCTTGCATGCATGTCACCCTGTTGTTGGGGACTCCCCAAACCCAAATATGAACGTTTCATTACACATAATAGGGGCACTTTAACTGGTTGCAGCAGTATGTTTTTGATTCAGTAACAAGCACCGGCTCATAAAAGTAACGTTAGGCCTAGTCTGTTTGTGAATCAGACTGTGCTGGTTGCCCTGTATGTGTTTATCCACTAAAAAGAACCGATTCAAAATAGTCATTAAGTCATTTGTTCGTGATTTTGACCTAACCGCGCTGCTGCTTTTGTTTGCGTTTGTTTTTTCTTGCATGGTGCGAGAATAACTCCGTAGAAAGACATGTTTTCTTACCATTGTTTTGCATAGCGTGACATTTTTCATCCCATCACATTCAAGCTCAAAACCCTGATAAATTGTGGCCATGGCACTAACATTTGTAATGTGTTTAAAAACAATTCTCTGAATTGCCTTTACATGAACTTTAAGTGGTGTAGAAAGCGCCGAGTGACATTGTGCATGCGCCGGAGCTGCAGAAGACATTTTTAGCCGCCTATCTCTCATTTGATTATTTTCAATCACATCGGTCTTCAATACAAAAGAAGTATTGAACAAGTATTCAAACAAAATGTTATAAAGTAACAGTAACTAATCTGAATATGGGTGCTTGAAAACAAAACGAGAGCTGAATATACATTGTTTAAATTCATTTTGCAGAATTTCCTCAGAAATCAGCACAGAAACAGTATACAGTTATGCTACTTCACTTTTGATTCTGAATAGGCTATAGTCTAAGGTCATTACGTGTACGCAACAACGCAGAGCAAATCAATGGCACTGTCTTATTCAATTTCCCTTAAGTCCTTTTTAGGACAATCAATATAAAAAGAGTAAAGCCACATTTCTAGCCTGGTGTTGATGAAGGTGTCCTTGAGGCATACTGATGGGACTGTGGGGGTGTATGAGGCAAGAGCTACCATATCCTGCATACACTTATGAAATCAGGAACTCATGCAGACACTCACACAGACGGAGGTGCAGAGGGAAGAGCTGTCTGAGCCTCTGTAAACCTTTCACCTCTGTGCCAACCTGAGAGAAAGCTATTGGATGCCAGATTGTCTAGGTCTGTGTTTTTTCTCTTAGTCTTGGGCATTAGCCGCTCTTTGAAGAGCCCACTGACTGATGAAGACCAGGTGTAACTATGTGCTTGCTTGAGTAGGTGTGTGTGTGTGTGTGTGTGTGTGTGTGTGACAGCGAGAAGAAGACAGACAGACAGATATACAGACAGACAAGGGGAGAGAGAGAGAATGAGAAAGAAAGGAGACAGACGTTAGTGAGTATACAGCACACTGGAACTGTTGGTAGGAATGACTGTTATGTAAGTGTGTATTTATATGTGCTGTATCTTCCTGGAGTTCAGTGTGTGTGTGTGTGTGTACAGATTTGTCTATACACATTTTACAAATGCCCTCCCTAATAGAGTGAGAGCATCTGAAGTTGTCCACACTGTCTTAAATGCATATAAATCAAAATCAGGTTTAGAGGTATAAGTTTGAGACTACATTAATATCTGAAAAAAGTTTAAACCTGGAAAATAAAGTGAAAGTTTTAGGATCTTGAAATATGTAATATGTGAAGTCATGACATAAAAATAAATACACATTTTTCCAGGTATTTAAGAATAATATAGGGTAATTCTGTGTCAACTCAACCAGAGGCTCCCAGCTCAAATATTATTATTTTTATTTTTTTTGAAGAAAGTTAAACATGTATATTCAGGCCAAAATATTAAATTTCACAGATATATATTTACAGAGTAATCCATTATTTTGTAGAGGGTGGTCAAAAAGGCAATTTTCACCTGAGATTCAGAGCCAAATTACAGGTGGGTAAAAATGACTTAAGAAAGATTGAAATGAAGTTTCAGAACTTAAAGAACTTAAAAAATGAAGATTGCAGCATCATTATGTTATTTTTACCCTGAAAATAGGTAGGTCTATAAATCTGTTGACTTTAGTAATCTTTGTTGCATATATGCCAGTGGTTAATGTTGAAAAATGGTAAAGAGCACTTTTCATGTTTTTTTCTCCAAAGTTTGCAGGCCTGTAATTTAAAAAAGTATTAAAAATATATTAATGTCCTTCTAGATTTTGGGTCTTAACAAACTCTCCTTTTGGCATCTTCATTATTAATGCCGTGTATGGTTCAGTTCCAGAGATACTGGGATCTAAATATGGCTCTAGGAGTAAATTGTTAAATTGTACACATTTTCAGTGGTCAAAAACCAAATGTGGGTCACTTTGCATACAGATGATAATTATTTTCATTTAAAAAGGTCTGAAAAACAAATAATGTTGAAATTATAAACATACATCTGTGACATTTAATGTTTTGGCTTTCATCACTATACATGTTTATTTTTCTTCAGAAAAAAATATTGACAAATCAAAAATTTGAGCTGGGGAAGTTTCTGGAATTTGGTTGATTTGACACAGAATGGCCCATATACACTTTTAAAAGTTTGTGGTTTCTATTTAAAATAAATGCTGTTCTTATTTCTAATTATCAAGAATCCTAAATGTATCACAATGTATTGAATGTAACATACATGTTTTCAACATTGATAATAAGACTAATTGAGCACCAAATAAGCATATTAAAATGATTTCTGAAGGATCATGTGACACTAAAGACTGGCGTAATGGCTGCTATAAATTCACCTTTGCTGAATAAATTACATTTTTAAATACATTAAAATAGAAAATAGTTAATATTACACAATATTACTGTTTTTACTGTATTTTTGACCAAATAAATGCAGCCAATGAGAGACTTTCAAAAACATTAAAATAGAAAATAGAATCATTGTCAGTAGTGGGACTCAATCTCACGTTAACATGGGCATACTCATGCATGGACACTTAAAATACAGACACATTAAAACACCTAAGACCAATCTTCCTGGTACACACAGGTAAAGTGTCTATATGACCACTTTGCTTGTCTCTTTTCTCAGCTGCATTGTCCTTGTCTAACTTTGAAGACTAATTTGAATAAAATGATTCTTTCAAAATGCTGAGGGCTTAAATATAAAATGAATCCATGACAGAACAATTTATTGATCATACAGAGGTTACACTTTCCCCTGTGTATCATGGGGCCAAGGTTATAATGAATCTAGACAGAATCTACAGTCTATGTTTGGATTTTCTGTGCTGATTTCTGAGGAAATTCTGCAAAATGAATTTAAACATGGCTTGTTGTTAACGGAAATCATGACCATATAACCAAATAGCTACTGCACTTAAAAAAAAATAATAATAATCTGACTTGCAAAATAGTTCTTCTAACAAATATATAAAAAGTAGCATGAACATTTTTAGTCAGATTATTACTTAAGAATACTCTTAAAACAAGTTGTTAACAAAAGGTGTTGTATTGACAGCTGTTTGGATTCTCATTCTGACGGTACCCATTCACTGAAGAGGATCCATTGAGCAAGTGATGTAATGCTACATTTGATATGGGTGAGCTATTCCTTTATAATATTTGCTAAGATAATAGGTTTTAGGGTTATATGTTTGCCTCCAATTTTAAGAAGTATATAATGCTTGTCATGTAGTAAAATGAAACTCAAACATAATGTTGAAGGAACAAGGTTTTTAGCTTCCTTAATTGCTAAATGCAGTCTTTAGTTACCTTGACAAGAATTTTTAAGTTCATTAGATGAACACAAGTTTACAGTTGTAAGTTCAGTTAACTTTAATTGACTGTAATAGGTTGCCATACTTACACTGCCCTCCAAAGTTTGGAAACGCCCTAGAAAAGTGGGGTTTTGGACAATATTGGCATGAATCCTTTTTAATTTGTGATAATTTTGCACTGATAAGGGACAACACAAACTACGAAAACATATTTTATTACATAAACAGTTTATACACAGAAAAAACTTAAATTTCCAATTCATCAAAATATCCACCATTAGCAGCTATTACAGCTCTGCATAATCTGGGCATCCGAGCTGTCAGTTTATTCAAACATTGACTTTGAATTGGCAATCAATTGTTGAAGCTACAGTATTAAGGTGTGCTGACCCAAACATCTTTTAAAAACCTGGGCCAAGTTTAAACCAGTAACCAGGCATCACAGCTGGCAAAGGGGCCTGTCTGACTTTGACATGTATATATTGCCATTATTATGTTTTATTGCTGGTCTTCAATGATAATGTCAAGTTACTTTAATGTATTTGCACCAAAAAATGATAACTATTTATGCTGATATCGTCCAAAACCACACTTTGCCAGGGGTGTTTCCAAACTTTTGGAGGGCAGTGTATTTATTTATTTATTTATTTTACAGTGTGACCAATTCATTATATTGTTATGTGTTTTTTTTATGATAACAATCTGAAAGTAAAGTTTTTGGTAATTTTGTTGTTCTTTTCCTTCTTTATCTCTCTCTCCTCTCGTTCTTTCGCTCGCGCCGTCTCTCTGTGAGTGGATCTTGTTTGTATAAGGCATTTCTCTCTGTCAGCAGTGCTATGTTTAATCCTCACTCACCGAGAACCATGCCAACCCAAGCAAGAAACCTACTACTGCTACTGTATTCTCTCTCTCACACACACACACACTCACACACGCTCTCTCCCACAGTAAAGTCACTGTTACCGTGTCTAAGTATGGTCAGAGGAATGGTCGTGTGGTCACTTTCTTCAAGTCTGTCTTCGTGCAGTTATATGAAGCCTGTATCCCACACTCTAACCATAATGTTCTGGGAGGGGCAGGGGAACGCTGTCAAAATGTTGTGTAAACAAAAGCATCTCTTTTAATAGAGCTACTCCCAAATTACACTAAACCAATAAGCCACAGAACAGACTCTGATTGCAAAAACAAACACGCACACATACAGAGGCAGTGGCTTACGAACTTCTAAAGAAACGTTCTGCAAAGCGCCTGGGTTTATAGAGCGGCACAACAAGAGAAAAACACCAGCAGAGTAAATATGAAAGCCTTTAATTTTCAACTAATCTCTTTCATCCTTAGCCATCAAAAAAAATTAATTCAAGGATGTTCTGACCATCTCCGCGCTGCTAGACACCAAAAAAAAAAAAGAAAACTTAAAAATAGCATTACAGTAAGCCTGTATGCATTGAGAGGGAAACATAATATTTAATAAAGACAGAAGTTTATATTTGTGTGCATGCTGCAATCTGCACATGTTTTGACAGGATGTTCACATTTTAAAAAATATGTCTGGAAGAAAGAATAACACATCTCTGTGTGTGTATGTGTGTGTGTCCAGACAAAAGCTGAGTTCAGCAGCACCTAATCTTTATTGCATTACAATAGCAACCAGGTTTATACACATATATAAACATGCACACAAACATAGAAATGTGTTTAATTAAACACTGATTAGTTTTAAAAATGTTTCAGTCAAATGTTTATTAGTAACGCTGTCTTCATTGGAGGGGAAAGATGGGATTTTGCCATGTCTGCTGTTCTTTTGCATATCCTCATGGATGCACGAGTCAAGGCCAAATAAGGACGTCTGAAATGATAGAAAGGAGAAATCTTTTAAAAATGTAGTTTAAAGGGCATTTGCCAAGTTTTTAGAAATGCAGTCTTTGTTGGTTTTATACATTTTTGAGAAATGTTAATATGAAAAGTTTGATTTCATAACTCTATAAATGTCAAATAATGTAACCATCAAGTAAAAGCTATTAAAATACTTTCCTTGCACATTTAGTGTTAGTGCGACACCTTAATCATTATTTTCAAGGTGAAAGAAGTTTTTTCCTGTTTTGCAAATTTCCAGACAGTTACCATCTTGATGGTTTTGATGTTATCCAAGAAAAAATATCTTAATTAAAAATATGTTCATCATAGAAAAAGTGTATACAAGTCATTTTGGTATAACCAAGTGTTTTTTTTTTTGTTTTTGTTTTTAATAACTGAATGAGTGTCACATTATTTATTCACAAACAACAAACACAAAACCACAAAACACAAACATAGCTTTTGAAATACAATGAACCCCATAAAAAAAAAAAAACTGCTTTGTAGAATAAACTCTTCACACAACTTCATGGTCAAATGCGTACTATATAAAAATGCAACTCCATGGTCAAATAAACACATATTCTTGAAGGGATAGTTAAAAATATTGTAGTTGAAAAAAAAGCATAAAGTTAAAGTGTTTAAAATGTCATGTCAGCTACCCAACTACAGGTTTGTGCCACTATTTTATTTAGAAAGAGTGCTGCCTCAGCCCTGCATGCAGAAATCTTATCCAAATTGTGGTTTTGAGAAATGTTGCCTTACGTCTTTATGAGGGAAAAGTGTCATGTTGGCTGGGAATATCACATCCTCAGCAGGACCCGTCAGAGAACAATAGGTGTGATTGAACCGAACCAGTGGGATTTGTGAGGTGACACTATAAAATTGCAAAAGCAGTGTAATAGTGATTTACAGTCCGGAAAGCAAATGTCGACGCAAACATGCATGTGCGTGAGGCCATTCACACACACTCAGAGGCGGATCCTCGCACTTTTTCTCACAGATACTTACACACACTGTGAAGAAGTGTCTCATTGTTCTTTTCAGTGCCTGGGGGTGAAAGGTCGAGTGGAGTAAGTACAGTTATCAATCAATCCCTAAGCACTGAGACTCTCTCTCTATGTCGTTCTGTTCTGCTAGCTGCAGGGTTTTTACAGACGTTCCCTGGCAGGTGTCAAATACCAGCAGTGAGAAATAATTACTGTCTCGCTGAATTCAACTCCACTTACTGGCTTTCCACACCTCCGTTCCCCCCATCTTTCACTCCTCCACTCAAGCCCCCCGTCTGCCGTTGTGCCGCACTTAGACAACTCTTCTCCGAAGCACACTGAAGTGGATGGTCTCTCAAGTAAAGAGCTTCTCTGTCAGTATCTGCATGCATGTGTGTGTGCATGTGTTCGCATGTTTCCAAAATGTGTGCGTCTACCTGTGTGTGTTGAGTCTCTGAGGGAGTGTCTTATTACCAGAGCCGTTTTAGTGAAGCAGCGGTGTGTCCGTGTGTGTGTGTGTGTGTGTGTGCTTGTGGATTAATGTCACTTTGGGAGTATTGCATGACCAAGGCCGTAACATACAGTAGCACATGCGTCTGCCAGTTACTCCTGAAATACTGAGTCCCTACAGAGAACGTACTGTGTGTGTGGACACAGTTAGTAGGCCTAAGTGGGAGCTAAAATCTTTGAATAATGTGAATGGGAAATCAATAAAACAATTCTATTATACATGTCATGTTCTCTCTCTCTCTGTGTGTGTGTGTGTGTGTGTGTGTGTGTGGTTCGGTGCATTATCGGTATCAGGAATGAAACTTTTTAGCAGTGTATTCAGACATGTAGTCAAGTAAAAATCTGAGTTTATGGGTTGGAAGAAAATAAGAGGGCTTGGAGACGTAAGTGAAATTTTCAATGCCATTTTTCTTTTAATTAACATGCATGTATTAAGAAAGTAAATAGGGTCAGTTTTGATTTCATGTTAACTTCTGGGCTTTATCAGCAGCATCTGTGGCATGCTGCTAATTACCACAGAAAATTAATATAACAAAGACTGTGGAAGTCTGTGGGGAAGCGTACAGTAGTTTCCTAACAGACTTTCAAAGTAATGGAATTTTCATGCATTTAATATTTTCCAAACAGGTAATTGACAAATAACATTAACATATTTTTTCAACATACAATTATAGATTTTTTTATTTTTAGGTGTTGTGACTTGTCACCTTGTTGTCACCTTGTAACTTTTTTATTTATTTATTTATTGTAAATATGCATACAGAGATGATTTTATAAAAGTAAAAATATTCCATGTAGATTCTTAGTAATTAAGATTATTTATGATGTTCTTTCTTTTTCTCTTTATGGTTTTTACAGAATGCCTAAGTTGCTTTTTTCCATATGTAAAATTCTACAAGAAATTCTACAAGAATTCGAAAAATATAACTAAACTATTTAAAAAAAAAAATTGTACATGCCAGCAGGACTTGGGTAATTGTGTTGCTGTGAGCTTTTAATGACAAATGAGTTGTCAGTTTGACTATTATTATAATATTGATAGAAAGCCTGACAAATTGCTAATTGGTAACATTGTTTACTATCTAACAAATCCAGACAAGATTAATAAAACAGCATGTGACCTTCAGACAGCACAGATGGCAAATATGTTCTTTCCAATCAGATGGACTGTTGTATTCCCACACATTTGATATCACTGCACCCATCCAATTGAAAAATGGTATATGGCATAGCTTTAAGGCTGAGACTATTTGCAGGTAACTGCAACAGAGACAAAGTTTCAAGTACTATAATATTTGTCACAAGTTCTCAAATTGGTGTCTTAAAGAAACAGTTCACCCAAAAGTGAAACATCTGTCATTATTTATTACTGAATGCTGCACTTTTCCATCCAGTGCAGGTAGACCAGAGGCTATCACAGTGTCATTGGAAAAGAGCAGCTCACACATTTTACAAAACATCTCCTTTCGTGTTCCACAAGAGAAAAACATGAGGGAAAGTCAAAGATGACAGAATTTTCATTTCTAGATGGATTATCCTTTTGAATCTGACCAGCTTCAATGTTTCTGTAAATTCTGTAAGCTGTGAAACACAATCCCTGTGTTTAAATTTCACAAGACACAACACACAAGCAAATTGTGCCCCAGAGAAATTAAAAGAGCATTTTCTATGTCTTTGTTCTTGATTCTCTTTGAGCTGAAACATAAAAACATTATGCCTCAAGGTTTTTGCCTGCTGTTTGTTGGTGCATGTTTATGCTTTGTTGTATCCTTCATAATTCATATAGTAAGCAAAATTATTCTGCACTTTCCACCTCTTTGCTAATTATAGTGTGAATGTTTCCTGTTTGCAGTATTGGTTGTGTTTTCTTCAGTGAATTTGCTCGTTCATAGAGGTGTCTGGGTGTGTTTCCTTGCACAGCACCCCATCTGTAATTGTAAGACCCTTTTAAAACATATCTCTGGGGAAATAATTGTGAAAAGTCAGAAGAGGAGAGGAGTGAAGACATTTTCCTCATTCCTGAAATTCATACACCTCAGTGCGCTGACATGACATGCTGCAAAATATGCCCAATATTACCTGTCATTTGACAAATTAAACACTTCAATGGGTTTTAAATGGGCATGTTTTTCTCTGAAGATCTTATTAAACCTGCAATTTGTCTCAGAAACAATAATTCTAACAGCTCTTGTTGGTAATTTGCAGCAAATAAGTTTGTTGCCTGCAGAGATTTTTATCTCAGATTTTCATTCATCATGAAATGGAAGAGAAGTGCATTTTTCGGAGAGAAGGCATCTAAATAGGACACAGAGAGGTTTGTACAACAGATCATCCATCAAGGGCTGTTTTGCATATTATGTATGGTTTTGTACAGAAATGTAAAAGAAACTAAAGCAAATCACACCACAGGTTACTTCTAAATGAATGTTGCAAGTTCTTTTGTTTCTCTTCATTCAGTGTATTTATTCATGTGTTTACGCAGTGTGAGGGCCCGCAGTAAACACAGACCCTCGGGCTCTGCTGGCTAATAAACACCTTTCCCCAGAAGATAAACTCATAGTGTATGGAACACCATGACTGTTATGCTTTCTGCACAGTCTCGGCCGTTAGGGATAGTTCAACCCCCTTAAATGAAAATGATGTCATTATTTACTCACCCTAGTGTTATTCCAAACCTGTATGACTTTCTTTCTTCTGTGGAACATACAGTAGTTGAAGATATTTTGAAAGTGTTTACTTTTTTATGTCTATATACAATGGAAGTCAATGGGCTCCAGTATTTTCTGGTCTCCACTATTCTTCAAAATGTCTTCTTTTGTGTTTCAAAGAAAAAATAAAGTCATACAAGTTTGGAACAACATGAGGGTGAGAAAATTATTATTTTTGTGTGAACTTCCCCTTTAAGAACACTTGCGTTATTGTGCAATGAATGAAGCTTTGAGATTGGGTAAGAGATTCATGCGAAAGGTAGCACATATTATGGAAGTAAAGTATACAAGTAAACCTACCTCCTGTTGGACATGTACCATGGTAAAGCTATGTTTTTAAAACATATGTAATACTGTATCACATCTGTGCACATGCACATGTACTGTACCATGTTTTTTTTAAATGTCTATTATGGAAAAATAATATGATTTTTAACACTTACCAAAGGTGTTTTGCAAAGGTAATGGTATTTTCTGAAATATCTTGGAGTCTGATGTACATAATATGACATATGAATGGGGTAGTCATTTATTATTATGGTGTCCATAAAAATACCATCATATTAGCTGATTCCACCACTGTACCACCACAGTGCGTTTTTGTAAAACAACTACGCAAAACCTTAGTGCATTCTAACGATAACAAAATGGGCAGAAACCACGTGTTGTTTTCTCAGAGTTTTGGCAAGTCGGTCTACATTATTTCCTTATTAAGATATGACCTTGACTTACTGTAACTCGGCAACATGAGGTTTCCACACCATTCAAGACAAGCTGAAAGCTGTTGTCTGCAAATTAAATAGGAATTCATGCATGGCGAAATGTTTCATTGTTATTTTTCTGAGTATGTGTAGTGTGCGTGCATGTGCTTGTATTCTCAGTAATCATTCTTTAACAGTTTCTGTCTTGCAGTCTATTGGAAAGTCTGACAGTTCATTAGTTCAGACAAAGCTTGTCTGAGACAGATAAAACAGAAAATAACACATGAGATGGAGGAGCCTGTTCAAACAGAGTAAATACTTGAATCATGACAAAACGCAATATGCCAACTTTTAGCTGTTAAGAAAGATTAAAAACACAGCTATTTATAGCTGCCACTTTTTTCTTGTGTTTACAGTAACTATCAATCTGATGTTACTTCCTACATGAGTTGAAAAGGTAGGAAATATGAAATCTGCTTTTTTCTGCCCTACATTTTTTCTCTAACGTTAATATGCAACAAATATAAGACATTTAAAGGTTTATTATCCTGAAATGTATCACACTGTGGTATCAAAACATTGCTCTGTTTGAGCATTACAACCCACCTGACAACAGCAACAGATGGCGTGAGTTTGAGGGTGTGGCTATTTGTTGGTCTGACCAATGACAGACGAGAGGCGTGTTCAAGGAAACCTGTGTGAAAACAGTTATTTTTGCTAATCAGTCGCTGGGGGTAGAAAGTACACACTTCACCTTTTTTAATTTTTTTTTTTTTTTTTTTTGGAAGAGAGATAAAAAACCTAAATGTGTATTAACAAATAGTATATAGCACTAAATTAAATATCACCTCATAAGAGAAAATGAAAAAGAAGCAAATGGGCAAGAAATAAGCCAAAAGAGCAAGGTTATATGCGAAAGTGAGAGGAAAACTAGAGCTCAGCAGGAGAGAGAAAGAGTGAGTTGAGGAAAGATATAGAGAGAGCGCGCTCAGACTGACCCCAACACTGCTGCCTACAACCATCAGATTGGCAGCGCTCACTCTATAATGATGGCAATTTATTTCAATTAAACCACCCCATTATTGTTGTAAAATCGTTAGCATGGCGTCTGGGCGATTAACACGCTATGTGAAGAAGCATGTAGACCAAGACAAATTAACATCCTCTCATTCGTGTTCGCTCCCCCCACTCCTAACTAATAACCTTCTAATCAAGCCTCAGTCTCCCCATTAGCCTCATTTGTTTACATGTAACTCATATTAACCTGTTCACTTGAACACACTAATACAATACAGTCTCTGTGCCATCTGTAATTATAATAATTGTTACAAATGGATTTCGAAACCACAGCGTTCGTTGTCATAAAACGTGCTTATGAAACATAAATAAACGTGTTAATGGTTCTGAGTTGTTTCCTGCGAGGCCTAAAAAAAGTCTGCATTCCTGTCTGTTTGGCTTGTGTGACGGCAGCTTCAATAATGATTTGATTCATAGACACTCAAACTCAAAATGTGCAACAGAACGACAAAGTTTGTCCCGCTCAAGTTTTTCCAACCCTCCCCTGCTTTTCTTTTTTATTATGTCTGCTTGGCACATATATCTCCTCTCGCTCTGACAGAGAAGAGGAGTGAAACAGAAAGAGGGGGAGGAACGGCAAAAAAGTGTGGCGAGACAGTTTATAACATGCAATTTTAATGCAGCTGCGAGCTCAATTTAATATTGGAACATCCATTTCACATAATCTCTTAAAATGAGATTTTCAAAACAGAGCACTCGCTCATATACATGCTGAAAACTGTAATGCCGCTCTGCTGGAAAACAAACAGGCTTTAGTTGGCAAACCAAACACTCAGTCTAATGAGCGCAGCTTCTGCCGCGACACAAACACAATGCATTTAAACTTCATTCACTTATCTGTTCAAAGTTAAGTCATTACAAAGCAAATTTAACTGATTCTCTGACATTAAGGAGTGTTTGAAAGGTTGCAAGATATGAAGAGGCTTCCCTGAGCTTTTTTTCTGGCAAATGCTTCGCTCAGGCACCACCTCTTGGTACCCAGCATTAGCGTCTCAGCTAACTACTAGCGCCGAGCAGATTCCTTTCTGATTACTGCTGCAGTCTGAGAGGTGAGAGGTTACAGTGTTTATAAAAGACATCAACACTACTGTACTTCAGGCAATTACAGCTAAATATAAACCAAATTTAGGTGAAAAAATGCACTCTCAAGGGCTGCCTCAATCTGCCGTGGGGGGCTAGCTGACTATTTGAGATGTTTTAATCCCGTGCCAAGCACTATTTTAAAGCCTCTGTCCTCCAGGGATTAGCCGTGACATGATAACTCACCACTTCAAAATAACCGGGAGACTGCAAAGAAATCCGCCGCTGTTCAGTGAGGCCTATCCTGTCAAAAGAGAGGTCAAAGGTCAGGTGAAAGTTTAGCGCTAAATGCAGCGATGTTTAATGTAATCTGCTGATGTCCCAGGTTATATTGTGGGCCGTTATGTAAGGTGAACTAAATGTTTTCCATCACGTGTGTGGGGGGGGGGGATGGGGGGTTAGTGATAGATGATCCTTTCGGGATATGAAATGAGAGGAAGAGAATAACAAAACCACACACTTTGTAATATCCTTTAGCCAATATTGAATGTTGATAATTTGACGTGAGAAAATGATCTAGTGTGATAGCGCAGGAACACTTTACAATAAGGTTTTGTATATTACATATGCATTAGATGTCTTGTATATTTACATATGCATTTATATGAAGACAGATGCATTATGAGCTAACAATAAAAAATGTTTTTTATAGCATTTATGAATCTTTTTCATGCTCATTTATAAGGGTAAGATGATAATGGAGAATTATCTGTTATTGTTTTTTGATATTTTGAAAAGTGGAAGGTAAGATGTTTTCAAAAAACAGATTTTGCAGGTAATATATTAATGAAATTTAAAAGCAAGTACACTTTAATGACTATGTTTCTTAACACACTTAAGTACACCTTTAAAATTGCTATTTATTTTGAAAAGTTTTACTTTAAAATACATTTTAATTCATTATGCATGCATTAAGTACATACGGCAGTACACTTTTACCATATGTCAGAGACAATAAAAGTAATTTTAAAATTATATATAAAGAGGTACGTACTTACGTGGGTCAAAAAAATAGCAAATTGAATTTAATATAAATGCAACTATAATTTATTTTCATTTTATTGCAATTAACATGCAGTTAAGTTACATTCAGTTTGCACTTCAGTATATTTTTTAAAGTATGCTGAAGGGTACTTCTTTTTCTCAAGGGGATGCATACATTAAAATGCCAGACTCTTATGTGACTGTTTTGCATTTTCCATAAGACGTTACTGAATAGGAAATACAAGCTGAACAGTTATACGGAGGGGGAAAAAACATGGCAACAAACAAATGGAAACTCAACAAACAAACAAACAAAACTCTCTTTCTCTCACTTGCTCTGCCGTTTTCAGTGGCCCATGAGTCACACCTCTCATATGTCATGAGCAGCATTCTAACAACAGCAGCACATATTCACTTTATAGCAGGCATTAGCAAAGACCAGTATATGAGGAAAGGAGGGGCCCGAATGTCTGAGGAGGAGGAAAGCAAGAGAAATGAAGAGAGAAGGACATAAAGTAGATGGAGGAGTATTGGCACAGGTAACAAAATGAAGACAAGCTTTCATATTTGAGAGGTAAATTGTATTCTGTGTGCTTATGGCTTGATGTATGAGATTATAGTGTGGGAATGTGTTTGTGTCAGGGAAGGAGATTTACTGAATAAATATCTTAAATGCTTCTCTCTTTCGCTCTCTCTTGTTCTCTCACTGCAGGGGCTGTTATGTGCTAAGATGGAAAAAAGTTTAATGTCACTATAAAAAGTGGTTAACTGAGGTGTAATGGTCTGTGTATTTATGTCCATTAAAAAAGGCAGAGCCAAAACTTTGGACAAATGCAATTGAAACCATACTGTAGTATCAAGTCCTCACAGGGACATGGGCTCATTGGGTCTTTCTGAGAGGCTGTCCCAGTGCCCCCAGTCTCAGGTACAGATGGAAGTGGCTGTATGTACGAGTGTGTGTGTCTCCTCCATGTCTTCAGGCAGAGCTTAGGGCAGAACAGCTGAAACCCCTCCAAACTGCATGGAATCACTTTCATTTATTCCTATGAGTTTGAGCACTTTGAACATGGAATATTGAGTGCTTTTTGTGGAGCCTCTGTGGGTGGACTGCCATTTTCAGCATTATTCTATAGGATGCAAACTGTAGGCTCAAAGCAATATGCAAATCCTGTGTCATCTGATTCCTCCAACTTATCAAAGGCCAAATAACATTCAGTATCTGTGTAGGCTGTAGGCAAAAAGTATGATATCCATGAGGCATGCAAAGTAATACATAGGCTGTCTGTAGAAATTACACTAGGACAACTTGTGAGCATTGTTAAAGCAATAAGCTACGAGAAGCTGTGCATGTTTTTTTCTTCCAATTTTCAGTAAGTAGCTACAATTATTAGAATTATTAATTTAATACATTTATAAAATATATGGTAAAATATATGGTTTCACTTTATTTTGATGGTCCCTTTGACTGTAAGTAACATTGCACGTACATATCTACTAGCTCTCATTAGAGTGTTAGTAGAGTATAGTAGGCTGGTAGAGTTAGGGTTAGAATAAGTTGACGTGTACTTGCAAAGGTACTTATAGTCAGTAGAATGTCTGTTGGGAGACTTTCACTATAAAGAGTTAGCATATATTAAGCAGACAGTCTAATAATACTCTAATGAGAGTTAGTTGACATGTAGGTGCAAAGTTACTTATTGTCAACAGAATGCTCAAAAGGGACCATCAAAATAAAGTGTTACCAAATATATTAACAATAATTAATGAACAGTTTTCCAGCAATTAATATTATTAAATAGTAATCATTGACAGAGGAAAGTCAGTTGAAAAACAACATTACCCATGATTCTGTGCCACCAATCAGAGAATCAAAACAAGCAGATCACGCCAAAAAATTATTTAGTGCCCATTCATTTCCATGAAGCACTGACTGTTTTGTGTGCGAAGAAAACAAAAATAACGACTTTATTCAACAATTTCTTCTCTTCTGTGTCAGTCTTCGAGACTTCACGACAATACCACAACATGTGTGTGTGTGTGCATTCCTCTGCTTGCAGTGCATCCGGGTTCTATGTCAGAACACTGGCTCCTGCATCAGCAGCTGCAGACTGACACATAAGAGATAGATTCATAAAACTATGGTTGAATCACTGATGTCACATGAACTATTTTAATGATTTCTTTCCTACCTTTCTGGGCCTTGAACGTGTCAGCTGCATTTAGGGCTGCAACGATTAGTCGACATCGACAACGTCGACAATAAAAAATTGTCGACATATTTTTGTTGTCGAGTAGTCGTTTGACATATGACCAGCCTGCAATACAGCGGTTTCAGTGTGGCGCTGTAGCGCAAGAATCAGCCCTCCTGGATGCAATCAAGAGAAGAACACACACACAGCACTTCAGAGCATGCATCCAAACTTGAGCGGCGTTTGGATGAATATGTAAATATATATTCAGTAACGAAATAAACAACAAAAACTGACAGCAGTGTGAAAGCAACAGTTAAAAATGCATCTGATTACAACGATGTGGATGTTTGCATGAGCTCTGTTCAGTAACGTAACATTACTCCAGTAGAGTTGTCACATTATGTTTATTTATATAGTACGTTATGCAATAGATAGCCTTAATTGAAGCAACGGTATTAAAATGAAAAACATGAAAGTCAGTGTCGCTCAGTTAGAATTACAACTTGATTTTCTGTTATAAAGCAGCTCTCCAGTGTTCTAATGATAAAATATTTTTATTAGTGGGAAAAAATAATAATTTCATTAAAGTCAGTTTGGTTTGCAGAGATCAAAGCTTGATCTACAGGGCTGTTTTGATTATCATAACCCTATAAGGTATTTTAAGACATTATGTTGTGAATAAAATAGTTTATCCAAAGCGTCTTATCACTTACCTTTATTTTGTTTCTTATCTATATGACTTACAAAAGGAGATGTTAGGCAGAATGTGCAAAATGTGTCATTCAGTTGTGTGTGTGTGTGTGTGTGTGCATTCCTCTGCTTGCAGTGCATCCGGGTTCTACGTCAGAACACTGGAAATTAACTCCTGCATCAGCAGCTGCAGACTGACATTAAAAATAATAATCACAACATAAGGAGATAGACCGTTCATAAAACTATACAGTGCAGGTTGAATAAAACTGATGTCACATGAACTATTTTAATGATTTCTTTACTACCTTTCTGGTCCTTGAACGTGTCAGCTGCATTGCTGTCTATGCAGGGTCAGTAATCTCTCGATGTTCATCAAAAATATCTTAATTTGTGTTCCAAATATGAACAAAGGTTACAGGTTTGGAACGACATGAGGGTGAGTAATTAATGACATAATTTTAATTTTTGGGTGAACTATCCCTTTTAATGTTTGTGTATATGCATATTTTGGAGTAAATGTAAAATAAATTGTTTCTATATACATAATCAACATGATTGAATCAATAATCTCATATTTATCCATCGTTTTTATTTTATTTTTTTATTACAATTTTTACATTATTTGCACTGATATTTTTGTAATTGTAAGGTAATGCTAGTCCAGAAATAGTAGAGATATTTTCTGAGTTTCAGCATCATTTGGATAAATTTCAGTTCCAAACTGCAGGTATTTGTTGAGTCAACAGATTTCACTTTTAAATGTCACTGGTGTTTGTCGTGGCAGCTTAGTAGTATTATTAAATATTTAGGCTAAGTCTCATCTGTCAGCTTGTGCTTTGACAGATGAGAGAAGACAAAAACAGTTCAGGGAAGTAACACCGTAAATCCCTTTCAAGAAGTGGACCTAAAAACACTCAAACTTTAATGACAGGGAGTCACACAAATGGATCATGACGAAACACTTTCAAATGTGGCCCAAAAGCCACAAAATCCATAAAATGTATTAATAAAATGTATAATTAACTTAGCATGAAAAATTGTTACTTTGAACCACATCAAATAAGGATTTTGGTCTGTCTCAAAATCATACAACAATGTCCTAATTTTGACTGTTGGCTTGATATTTAACTCATTGTTTATTGCTAATTAATAACAAAATTACCTAAATTAGAGTTTTAGACATGTTTCAAATCTGGCTCGATGTCATGTCAATTGGAACAATGGCAGTTACGTAACTGATGAGAGATGAATAACATCTGAAAATGTGGTTGGTTTGTACACGCACCAGGTTGTTTTGTAAGTGGTTTGTATAATTATGAGTTACTTAGGCCTAAATCAGCATATTTTCGTATTAAAACAACAACTTCCCTTTTTCATTGAGGCTTGTATTTGCTTGTGTGTTTCTATGTCAGTGCATGGTTTGTTTATATATTCTACACAGCGTCAAACCGGCTTTTTTGCTTCTCTCTGCTTGATTTCATCGCGCCTCAGTTGGTTATCTTGCAGTTGCTTTAAGCCCTTTTGCAATATGTGAAGTCTTGAAAGGGAGTTTGTGTTCGAGGCACAAAGACGACAGGCAGGGTAAATGCTTTAACACAAAACCACAAGAGCCCTTTCTCTCTCTTCCTCTCTCCCTCTCTGAACTCGTTCGGTAGGTTCTCGCATGCCTTTTTACTGACTGTATGAAACTGTGCAGAATTATAATTAATTAGTGGTTGGAAAAAAATAGCGACTGGTTGGCTTAAAGTAAATTATATAGTAGGCTTCCAAAGAGAGGGCCAGTGAGAGAGAGGGTGACCTGCCGCAACACAAAAAAACAGACACTCACATATATATATATATATATATATATATACACACACACAAACAGCCTCACATATGCCTCACATATAAAACTACATTTAGATTTCCCTGAAATGCCACACGTAAACATACACACCGCATTTAGATCTTCCTGGGCTGTGGCACACACACATATTACATGTGGTTAAATGGAGGCTATGACGGTTGGAGAATGTATGGAGGTGAAGTGGGGTTCAGAGAACACGCACCCTTTCAGTTAAATGTCAAACTGAGTGGATGTACATACATATGAGGGTGATGTGCTGTACATGTATGACTAGAAGAGCATGTGACTGGAGCGTGTCTGTGCAAAAACTCATCACATGATGTTTGGGTGGTTGTTAGTTGTAGTTGAAGTAGTTGCTGGCACAGTGCTTGCTATTGTGTCCTGAGGAGTTTTTAGGTTGTTAATAGCCAGTTACTAGGGAGTCCAGTGTAATTGTTAGGGGGATATGGGGGGTTGCTAAGATTTGCTTACACTTGCACTTGCTTACATTTCCTGGGAGGTTCCTACGATGTTCTGTGTGAATTCTAGGGTGTTCTGGATGGTCACTATGATGTTTTGAGCTGTCACTAAGGCATTTTAGGCAGTCGCTAGGGTGTTCTCGTAGTTGCTATGGTGTTGTAAGTTGTCACTAGGGCATTTTAGGCAGTTGCTAGGGTGTTCTCGTGGTTATTACAGTGTTCGAAGCAGTTGCTTGGATGTTCTAGGTGGTTGCTAGGCCATTTTAGGCAGTTGTTAGGGTGTTCTTGTGGTTGCTATGGTGTTCTGGGTGGTCACTAAAATAAGCTTGTTATTTTATATATATTTTATATATACAAAATATGTCTAATGTTTTGTTATTGATTCTGAAAACAAAACATTAGACAACCAAACAAAATAATATGTAGGCTAATTTACTTGAGTTTCTGACTAAATGTTTTATTTAATGTTATAAATTAAGATTAATTTCATTTGTCACATACACGATTATATAGAGAGTATATAACCAGCAGTGAAATGTATTCTCTGCATTTAACCCATCCTAAGTGAACACACACCCGGAGCAGTGGGCAGCCATGTTACAGCGCCCGGGGAGCAGTTGGGGGTTCAGTGCCTTGCTCAAGGGTTTGAAGGAAGATACTCCCCCCACCAACAATCCCTGCCGGACCTGAGATTCGAACCCACAACCTTCCGGTTACAAGTCTGACTCGCTATCCATTAGGCCACGACTGCCCCCTCTAAATGAGTCTATTTATAAATGTCTAAAATATTATAAATTAATCTGTTTAAAAATATTAATTTAAATGAAGTCATTATGTAAAATCATTTGAAATATGCGAATGAAGACTTGTTGAATGAATGATTCAGACATCAAATACATTTTAATGGTCGCTACTTAATGGCAAATGTTCCACATTTGTTCCAAAGGTCAGTTATTAATTTTGATCGTGGCTGCCGCAACATCAGAGTCTATATCTGGACTATAAAATTGTATCCCAATACTTTCGTTATTATTTAATATTTGCAATACAGAAATGTAGCCTACAGTGTAGACTGTTTCAAACATAAAGCTTACATGATGAGCGCTGCTCTCTCGGGATCAGTGGCTGCACGAAAGCAGGTTTAAATGTTCCAATGTGATTGTGATGGCCCAGGCCCAGGTGCCCCCCCCCCCGCTTCCGCGACCCATGGTTGCTAGGGTGTTCTCGTGGTTACTACGGTGTTCTGAGAGGTTACTAGGGTGTTCTAGGTGGTTGCTAGGGCATTTTAGGCAGTTGCTAGGGTGTTCTTGTGGTTATTGCAATGTTATGAACAGTTGCTAGAATGTTCTAGGTGGTTGCTAGGCCATTTTAGGTAGTTGCTAGGGTGTTCCTGTGGTTGCTATGGTGTTCTAAGTGGTTGCTAGGGCATTTTAGGCAGTTGGTAGGGTGTTCTTGTGATTACTACGGTTTCTTGGTTTTCTAGGTGGTTACTAGGGCATTTTTTTAGGCAGTTGCTATGGTGTTTTCGTGGTTACTATGGTGTTCTGAGTCTTTGCTAGGGTGTTCTAGGTGGTCGCTAGGGCCTTTTAGGCAGTTGCTAGGGTGTTCTCGTGGTTACTAGGGTGTTCTAGTTGGTCACTAGGGTATTTAGGCAGTTGCTAGGGTGTTCTTGTGGTTGCCACTAGGGAATTTAAGAGGTTGCTAGGGTGTTCTTGTGGTTGCTAGGGTTTTCTGGGTGACTGTTTAAGTTGCTAGAATGTTTTGGGTGGTTGCTAGGGTATTCTAGGTGGTTGCTACAGTAGGATCTTTTAAGCTGTTGCTAGGGTCTTCTGGGTGTTTGCTAGGGCATAGCTAGACGGTTGCTACGTTATTCTGGGAGATCGCTCAAGAGTTATGAGTGGTTGCTATGGTGTTACTAAATAATTGCTCACTGACCTGGTTCAAAATAGTCTTTCTTATGTCAAGATTGTCAAGGCTTTTCAATTTAATCAACCGTTTTCAGTGTAAATACATGGGATTTTTAAAATCTCTGTCTGTTTTTTCTTTCACCTGGCAAAAATCGCAGAGCCGGTCAATAGGGTGTTGGCCGATATGCTCTATAGTCATATCGTCCTATCATCAGCCTGTGAGATCGCCAATACACCATATTATCATGCTAATTTATTTATCATTCACTTAGTTTTTAAACCAACTGTAGGGTAAGGCTAAAAGGTAAAAGCTAAAAATGTTATAGTGTCATCTATTAACTACACATTATATCTTCTTAGTCAAGTGGCATATGGATGTCATGTCATAAAATAATTTTTATATGACTGAATTTGTATTTAACATGATAATTTAAAAGAAACATTGTAAGTTACTATAATGCTTACATTTCCTCAGTTATTAACAGCAGCTACAGAAAACAGCAAAGAACATTTACATTATCAAAGAACATCATCACTGACTTTAGTGTAGAGCGAGTTTATTTATTCACTTTAAAAACCACTCCCGTTATAATCAGCAAAGCTATCTACACTGTATGATGAATATATCTCTTATACTTACATCGCACATACATCTGCACTTGTTTGTTGTTTGTTTATGATGAGAGAATTCAGGAGAGAGCAGAATTCAGTCAGCGAGCGCACTCCAAAACAAAACTGTGGAGTTTCAGCAATGGCTCATCTAAACGCCTCTGATTGGCCAATGCATTCATAAATTCAACAGAATCGTGTGTGATTTGTTATAACGTGCAACACTGTAAAAACGCAGAAAAATAAATATTATGGGACAAATAAGCCCTAATATAAATTAGATAATATTACTAGCCTAATAATAATAGTAATAATTGTTGCCACAACCCTACCGCTCAAGTTCATCTCTGCTCAAAAAGCAGCATAATTAGAGGTACAGTGACTGATGTCTGTATACAAACCTTGTGGGATGACTTACACACAAACGCTTGGTCCTGAAGAAGAAGAATGACGAATTGTGGTGATTGCTTTGCTTCACAAGCAGCACTAATAAGAACACGAACTCTTTCCTGAACATTTACATATCAACACACACACATACACACATATTCTCACTCTGATGTGCCTAAAACATCTTCTGAAATCAGACCCTGTCACAGTCGTTCTGTTTTTCCGATGTAGATGTTGGCCACTAACGTACAAACACCGTCTCTGCGTTACAAGCCGAGATAGAGCTGCAGCAGAGAGATTAGTGATTTGTGAATCTGTGTGTGTGTGTGTGTGTGTGTGTGTGTGTGAGAGTGTGTATCTGTCCGCTTTGGTGCACTTAGTCTTGCTCTGTGTGTGTGTGATTAATGTGGTGCCCTGAGTGCTGTGGCACAGCGCAGTGTCCAGACAGATAACTGCTTTCTTTCCCTGTCAGTGTGGGGAGTTAAAAAGAAGTCTTTGAAAGTGAGAGCTGTTCGCGATGTGCATACACACACACACATCTGAAGGCTTTGATTTTCCACTCAGTGACTGCTGACCTCTAAATATTTACAGTAGTTGGCACACAAGGTGCCTGGTTGTGAGTGTGAGTGTGTGTTGATTGGGCCAGGCAAATGTTGCTCATGTCTTTTCTTGTGTCTTTCTCGAATATGCAAATCTTAAACTGGCTAACTTTTTGTTTGTTTGTTTAAATATGTTAAATAAAAGCATTTTATATATTTTCCTATGAAGTAGACATACAGTATAATTTTCATCTGACTCCCTGGTAAATTGCATTGTTGCTTTTTAGTACATACTACCCCTTGTAAATAGTGTACTGTAAAAAAATTACAGTGATTTTAATGTTAAAAGACTTTAAATATGCTACAGTAAAAAAATATTAATTGGTTAAAGGGATAGTTCACCCAAAAATGAAAATTTGATGTTTATCTGCTTACCCCCAGGGCATCCAAGATGTAGATGACTTTGTTTCTTCAGTAGAACACAAACGAAGGTTTTTAACTCAAACCGTTGCAGTCTGTCAGTCATTTAATGGCAGTCAATGGGACCCACGGCTTTGAGAGACAAAAAAACATACACAGACAAAACACGTAGTGATACACACATTGGTCTGTGCAAGAAACTGAACAGTATTTATATCAGATTTAACTGTGTATGTTTTTTTTTTTACTCTCAAAGCCGTGGGTCCCATTGACTGCCATTATATGACTGACAGACTGCAACGGTTTGAGTTAAAAATCTTCGTTTGTGTTCTATTGAAAAAACAAAGTCACCTACAACTTGGATGCCCTGGGGGTAAGCAGATAAACATCACATTTTCATTTGTGGGTGAACTATCCCTTTAACAGTAAGTTCCACTACTATATAGTGAAAAACTGTATTGGACATTACATGTAATTTTACAGTAATATACAGTTTTTGGAAGTAAAAAAGAACATATATTTAACAGTGAAAAAACGTAAATTGTCTTTTCCAGAGTTCCCTGCGTTACATTTCACATTTGAAGTTTTTACACACACATCTGAAGGCTTTGATTTTCCACTCAGTGACTGCTGACCTCTAAATATTTACAGTAGTTGGCACACAAGGTGCCTAAAATGTTGCTTCCATATTTTTTACAGTAGCAACCACAGCTGTGTATATTTTTATTTATTTTTTACAGCTTAAAGTGATAGTGTGGTATATGGCATCTTATGTTATGTTTAAGAAAGAATCTCATACAGGTGGAACGACATGAGGGTGAGTAAGTGATGTGAGTGAACTATCCCTTTAAATAGTGCTGTAATAATTTATTCAATGCTGTTCTAAACCTGTAAGAAGCACAAAAGAAGATATTTTGAAGAATGCTAACTTTTTGTTTGTTTGTTTAAATATGTTAAATAAAAGCATGTTTATATATTTTCCTATGAAGTAGACATACAGTATCAAGCTTTTTTCATCTGACTCCCTGGTAAATTGCATTAAAGGCCATAATGACTATAATGTTATATTAAAATGTTAATGTTGAAAAATTTGGGATGCATAGGCTACTTGTTTCAGCCGCATATACATTGAAAATGAACGCATTTAGTACAATGCAAACACATTAAAAAAAATATGTGTACTACTGCATTAACAAAAAAATTACAGTGATTTTAATGTTACTTGGCTAAACGTCTGCTATGTCCAGTGTTGGGGTAACGAGTTACAAAGTTATATGCCTACTTATCACAACATTGTCAATGCTAATTTATTCAAAAAAAATAGCTTAATTGCGGAGGACGAAGAGAAAGCACCCGTTTGATTAAAGGGAAATAATATAGTAACGACCCCAACACTGGCTATGTCCTTGCTGGAGTGTGACGTGATTTGTGTCAAGGTGCGATGGATCGCATACAAACCAATAGGGTGTCGGAATGTATATGTTTATCCGGATGGCGCGCTGGATAGGTTTTGTTTTTTTGAACGATGACAAGCCGAATGAAAACAAGCCGAAATGACATAGGAGTAACGAGGCTATTTTTAAAATGTAAGGAGTAGAAAGTACAGATAATTGCGTGAAAATGTAAGGAGTAGAAGTAAAAAGTCGGCTGAAAAATAATTACTCCAGTAAAGTATAGATACCCAAAATTTCTACTTAAGTAAGGTAACGAAGTATTTGTACTTCGTTACTTGACACCTCTGGTCGTTACAAACCCGTAAGACATTCATTCATCTTCGGAAAACACAAGTTAAGATAATTTTGATGAAATCCGAGAGCTTTCTGTCCCTCCATAGTCAGCAAGGGTCCTACCACGTTCAGGGCCCAGAAAGGTACCAAGAACATTGTTAAAATAGTCCATGTGACATCAGTGGTTCAACTGTAATTTTGTTCAACTGTAACACATTTTTGGGTGAACTATCTCTTTAAGCTGGTCCTGAGCTGGTTATGAGATGGTCCTGAACAGGAGCTAGTTGCTTCCCAGCAGGCACCAGACGTCTATGTAACGTCAGGTTGACGTTGGACATGACGTCGGACAGACGTTGCATTTTGGTTGAAAATGAAAATCGGGTTGACGTCAATATTTGACGTCAATTTGACGTTGACTTAACGTTGGATTTTGGTTACACAACCTAAAAACAACAAAATCTCAACGTCAGCTGATGTCGGTATTGGACATCAATTTAACATTGACATAGACGTTGAATTTACATTGAATTTTGGTCACCCGACGTCGCAACCGAAATTTAACCAAATATCAACGTCTTATGACGTTGTGTGCCTGCTGGGTTAGGACCAGCTCAGGACCAGCTTATAACCAGCTCAAACCAGCTGCCTTGCTTCGATGCTATGCAGGTTTTTTCAACATAGTAACCAAACTGTTGACGGAAGCCATTGACCTCCATAATATGGAAGAAAATACGATGGAAGTAAATGCATGGCATGCATGTTTCAACAGAAATTACATTAAAGTATATTTTAGTTTACAATAAATGCTTGTCAGTACACTTTAAACATATTTCAAAAACAACAGAATTATGAAATTACATATTAAGATACAGGCTACTCAAGTCCTACTTGAATGGGTCAAAAAAGCACTCCAAAATTCAGCATTGCATTTAATATAAATTAAAACTTTCATTTATTTGCAATTAAAACATTTCAAGTGCCCAAACACATTACATTAAGCTTGCACCTATACATATGTGATTTCTGTAATAATTATTTTTTAAAAGTATGCTAAAGTGTACTTTTGGGATACAAAGTGCAAATTTCAGCATATCCAATACATTTGACCCCATTGTGTGTGTGTGTGTGTGTGTATGTGTAGCTGTTATGGCTCCTGTGTGATGTAATTTGCTGCATTTTACAGCTGTTGCTCTGGATGGGCTGCTGTTCAGCTTAAGCCCATTAACTTTAACAAGGCAAAGACACACACTCACACAAACGGAATTAAAAAGATATAGAGGTGCTCACATAAGCAGGAGTGTTGTGTTTTACTGCGGTGTGCATATTTGTGTTTGTGTTGACATGCTGGCAGTGCCAAGCGTACAGTGGAAGTGTTTCTGGCATGTTGGTAACCCAGGGGTGCTATAAACCACTGTGATTTTTTCTCGGAATGCTGATGAATCGTGTGTGTGCGTGTGCTGCACACTTTCTATTGTTTCTCGGCTTCTCTCCCATTCTTTATGTTCCCCGTCCATGTTGCATACATGCTATCTGGCCTGATGAAATGCAGCGATGCTTAACCTGTTCTCTGCTGCTCTGAAGGAGAATGAATACATCGGAAAAGCAGAACTATAATTTGAAAATCACACTTAAATGATGGTTAAAATCTGTGTATAAATCCCTGTGTAATGCTGTGTCCTGCTAAATCTAGCCCTGCAGAGAAGTTTAAAGTATTATGATGTTTCTTCCAGAATGTTCCTTCTAAAATGCCTCAGGATAAAGGAGTGGGGAAAAGCTTGGACTACTGGACCCTTATTGTGGAAATATACTTTATAATTTAAACTATATTTTTCTATGAATTTTAGGCCTATTCAAATTGAAAGGACTGTCGTAATAGCAATAGACCGTGAATTCAGATTTAATGATTCCACTCAATTGGCCTGTGGTTTATGATGAATAATGAGGATGTGTGAAGTATACATCTAGTTAAGATGATAAATAAATAAGCACAGAGCCCCCATCACACTTTCCCTCTATTATATGTGTTTCTGAGGCCTGATCCTGCCTTTCACAGTATAGGTCATGCTCTGTTAGATCTGGACAAACAGTTGAGAGATGCCATCATCTGCTCTAGGAAACACATTTGTGTTTTACAAAATGTTTAAAAAAAAAAAAAAAATGTCAGTAAAATTTGAGCTGATCTGATCATAAAGATGTGTTCCTGAAGCTCAACTGGTAGGGCAACAAAAAGATCATTGGTTCAAGTCCCAGTGAATGATGTAAAGTCTGGAGTACGTGTCTTTTGTTTGTGTAACCTGTTGATACAGTCCATTTAAATAACATTTTGACTTGAATAAAACAATTAAGATATTACCACATAAACCACATTATTGGATTGTATACCATGCAATTCAGTTAAAAATCAGTTGGTAAGTGTGTGTTTTTTTTTAAAGTCTCTTATGCTTACTAAGGCTGAATTTAATGAAGTTCCAAAAGGGAGGAGCCTAATCATTTAGTCCTGTCAATCATCATTCCATGCCTACCATTGTAAAAAAAGTTATATATTAAAAAAACATTTATTTCATACTAAGTATAGTTCAAATCTATTAACATATTTACTTTAAGGCAAGATATTTAAAGTGTACCTGAAGTACACTTGCAATAGTTCCACTTTAGCACAATCAAAGATACTTCAGTATATCTTTAGTTGGACTTCAGCGCTACTTCCATCAATTAAAGTGCATTAAAGGGTTACTCCACCCCAAAATGAAAATTTTGTCATTAATCACTTACCCCCATGCCGTTCCAAACCCGTAAAAGCTTAATTCGTCTTCGGAACACAATTTAAGATATTTTGGCTGAAAACCGGGAGGCTTGTGACTGTCCCATTGACTTCTAAGTAAATAACACTGTCAAGCCCCAGAAAAGTATGAAAGACATCATCAAAATAGTCCATCTGCCATCAGTGGTTCGTCTCCTCCGCGTCACCGTAGCGCCACTTTGGAGAGTATCCGCTGGACGCAAACAGCATACGCTGTTCTGTGTCAGCCGCACCACACGGATACGCTGTTTTCGTTCAAATCAAACCGTAAATAAATGTAGAAAACGTATCCGTAAACCAACTCACATTTGCTATTTAACATGTGATGTGTGTGAAGTCGATAAGCATAAGTTAAGAACATAATGTGAGTATAAATAATGCTCAGAGAGAGAACGAGCTCATGCTAAACTTGTCCTGGACTGCAGCAAAGGCTTTAATCAGAATTGAACAATACCGCATACACCGCCAGTGGGTTAGTTTGAGCCTTCCAGGCAAAAACAGCTTAGACCTAAATTGAGTCAACATTGTCAGTGTTTTGTGATCGAATAAGCATTTGACACAACCATTAGTGTTGCTAACAATATTAGAGGATTCAACTTGACTGACAACTCTGAAACAAGCAAGTCTAGAATAATCTGTTTTAAAAATAGATTTTGGTCCAGTATAAAATCCTGGCTATAATTTGTAATGAAACTTGTAATGAAATAAAAAATGGATTAAATGAAAATCAATGTGTCGCTTTTGTTTTCTCTGGTCCCATAATAAAAAGTCAAATAAATGTAAGTATCCATGGAAACAGCAAAAGCATGTTGTCACAAATAAATCACTTCCCTCGTCCTCTGACATTTTGCTCTTTAAACTGATTTTTTTAATAGAATTTCATTAAAAGATCTCCCTGTTTTTCAGAAACACAATCATGTGCTAGCTTATGGCCTTCACTCCTTTACCCACGTACTTTCCTCCCTCCATTATCTATATTAAAACGTTATATAAAACATACATTTAATGTACAGTACTCTTTCAAATATGTATTTTTAGTAACCCTCTTCTCCTCATCTTCAAAGATGAATACACACACACCTCCCCTCTCCGTCTTTCAAAATGGAGCCAGAAGAAGCTTTGTAGCGTTAGAACAAAGAGTCGAAAAGTGAGATATAAAGTGAATCTCTGAGGCTGGATATTTAATGGTGCTGTGTGGGCTTCTTCTGTCTCGGTGAAAGCTGTGAACACTGCAGGAGTGTGGCGAGGGTCCAGATGGAATTGCCCAAACGAACCCAAACTCAAAGGCGCTTCAGTCGCCTCCTAATGAAATACAGCACCAATCAGACATAATCAGCTCCTGTCACATCACAATGGAAATCAGCAAACGCACAGAAGCTGAACAGTAAATATGATACAATCAGGTCTTTTATTTTAAAGCGCCGTCTTTTTATAGACATGAATTAGTTATCCGAGGTGATTTGTTTGTGTTTTTTTTCCTGAGGGAGAAGAACGGTTGGCCTCTTTCAGCCACCAGCCTTCACCTTTAAAGGTAGCTGACGCCACAGGGGAAGTTTGGCATGTTTTTCTTATTTCCTTTTTTCCATTTTTTGCTGAAATGTTCCTTTGACTAACTCGGTCCTCGACAGAGGGCCTTACTGAGAATCAGAACTACACTCCTGACGCTCAACGGCCAAGTGTGTGCGTGTGGGAAGGGGTGTTTTCGTTGGTCTCCTCCCCAGTTCACCTTCACAGTGCTTCTTTTCTACTGACGGTGAAGAATTCCACCACACGCACTCATATACACACACTTACAAAAACCTCTTTCTCTTCTATTGCTCGGTGTACCTTGACATTAACACACACTCACTCTGATGGGCAGCAGCGACGCTCGCACCGAATCTGCCCTTTAAAGGTGTCTGGCCGTTTTGACGTCAGCTCTAAAGGAGATGTCATTATTAGTTGCATCTTCGAGGCCTTTGAATGGAAGAAGTGACTTTCATCTCAGGCGCTTGCAGTGTTGGTTCTGACACCAGAAATCAGACTTATATAAGGGTGCTTTATTCAGTCTGAGACCAAACACTATTTTCACTTCTGAATTCGTTTTATTACTGATGTTCACTCGTTCAGCAGCTCTAGCAGATATGCAATGGTAAAAATCAATATAAAAACTTTCTTATATGAAGTATGAGAGTTTGTGACCCATCAGGCGTGAAGATCTATTATCTAATTCTGCATCGCATATGGGCGTGAAAATGCACTTATCTCTTTCAGTGATCTTTATGGTGTGACTCAAATGTATTGATCTGAAGTACAACACAAAATGAGAACTGTAACTATAAAAAATAGTTTCATTTAACCTCGCTGGATACTGTCTGGAGGCTTAGTCAACAACTGTATGTTGACCACTAAGATGAAAAAAAAAGAAAAAAAATTGTAAAGCAAATCTAATTTAGAGAAAGCTGAAAAAACTTAATTAGAGTTCAGAGCTAAGAGTGTAAAAAGCACTGTATGCTGTAGTAAAATACATAATCTTAAGGCTGATGATACACAGGGCAACTTTTTGAGCAATGTTGCCATCAACAGGGCCCACGACGGATCTAAAATATCCAGATAGAAATTCTCAATGGGAAAGTCCCAAGCAACATTGCTCAACAAAAGTTGCCCGTTAAAAGTTGCCTTAAAGGTATATTTCACCCTGAAAATGCAAATTCTCTCATCATTTATTCACCTTCATGTTGTTCCAAACCTGTTGGCGGTTGGCCTGTACCTTTATGTCATTATTCAAGGAAATTTTGCCCATTGCTTTCTCATATATTTATTTATTCATATATTCAGACACAACATGGTCCAACATTAATGACGTCAATGTGACATGCCAATCATCATTGCAAATGTTTGCATACATCATGCAGAAGTACAACTGATATATGAGAGATATAAAGAGCCCATCTGCTCATCATACATCATATCATCATAACCAGCTTTAGAGGATTTATGACTTAGAGCACATGTTGAATGCACTACTTTCCTTTCCAAAAGAATGCAAATCTGCAGGATGGCAACTCTGCAGTAAAGTGGAGTATTGCATATTTTTATATTTTGAATTATGTTTTTAAAAAAGCTGCAGAGTGTGATGTCATAGTACATGCATTGCAGTTTTCTTAGAAATTTTGTGTGCTTAATGTGACTGCTGCTCTAGTCCTTTTCAACTAAAATAGAAAAAAAATACAAAGTGTTAGAACAATATGAAGGTTAGTCAATGATGGCGGATTTTCATTTTTGCGTGAACTTTTCCTTCAAAAATGACTTTTCTTAATCTAACCCATGTACTCAGGATTGAAATAATGTTAATAGATTCAAACAGTATAACATAATGTCTAACCAGTTCATTTCAGTCAGTGATCCTCAGAGGTGCACTTGCTTGCATCATTGTTATCGGCGTAATTATTTAATGACGCACAGACATCAAAAAGCCTTTTTAGATATTCACATAACACTCATACAAACAAACAACTACAACTGCTCGAGGGGAGTGATTTTCTGAATATTTGAACATATTTAAATTTATTACAAGCACTTCACCAGACGCATGAATGGAAATCAGCATGAAATATTTTCATTTATCTGGAACATTCTCTTGCTTACAGCCACTACACACACACACACACACACTCGGGGACACTTGAGAGAGGGATAATGGAGCTCATGCAGTGAAGTACTGTTGATAATGAGGCAGATGTCTGTCTGCAGGGCTGACACAGCAGGGACACACACACACACACACACACACACACTTGCTTTTTTGGCCACCCTTCCACCCGTTCCCTCTTCACCTCCCTCCTCCTGAAGTTTTAATTACCCCTCTCCAGACACACCGAGGTGTGATGCTTCTGTGTTTGTATGCGCGTATGTGTGTGCTGAAGGTCAGGCCGCGTAGCCTCGGAGTAACACAGGCGAGTCAGGGTCTCCCCTTTCTCACAGCCGCTCCGTCCAATCAGAGCCCCCTCCTCGCAATCCATTCCATTTCCTTGAGCCAATCACAGCTCACCATTCCAGCCTCCAAAAAGCCAATCGTGCTGATTAATTTATTCAGAGACCCCTCCCCCTCGCCTATCCTGCTGGAATGAGTCTTTTTTCTACAGCATCGTGCCCCTCCAGCCCCCATTTCTTTATTGCGTTTGTGTAGAGCAGTACAAGAATGCGGCGTATTCTTTTTTCACTCTCTTTTTGTATGTAACCCTCTCTCATCGTTCCCCCCCCCTTCCTCTCCAAAGTAATTAGACAGAGGCGTGTAAAGAGGAGAAATTCATTTCTTTGAGGGAAATGGGGAAAGAAAGGGAGAGTGATAGAGAAAGACAGACAGAGAATGAGAGAGGAAAGGGGCAAAGCATAAACTCGCACAGTTGAGTGTTATTGTGCGAGTCTGAGCGCAGAGGAAATAAAAAACCAGGATTACTGATAAATAAACCCTCCTCGTGCACACACACACACACACACACACACACACTCCCCTCCTTGCCAATTGCCAGAGGGTTGAGAGGCTGACATCATCGCTTCCTGTAGTAAACAGGTGTGAGGAGGGATATGAAAAATAAAAGAAAAGAAAGAGAAGAGAAGAGAAGAGGCCTCTGCTCGGAAAACTCCTTTTCTTTATCGTGGTGCTTAGCTGAGGTTTGAGGATCAGTCTGACCTTCGCTTTCACAGCCCCTCTCATGCTCTCCGCTTTAATTCAAAGTGCTTCTCTTCAAATAATCTGCAATCTGAGAAAAACATTGACCTGAAGCCGGATGAGTTGCACAGTTACACACAATGAGTTTTTGGTTATTCTTTAGCTTTGAGATAGTTTATAAAGAACAAAGAGAACATGAAAAAATGGCTGCGCTCCAGCAACCTAGTGAGCTGCCTACAGATTCAGCATTTTAAGGCATCATAGACTGGTTATTCTACAAAACAGATGCCATGTGTGTCCTTGGTCTGTCCCCATCCTGTGTTTCCAACTTGTCCTTTATGTAGTAGCAAATATGCACAATATTATAAGATTTTAGGTCACACTTCATTTTAAGGTCCAATTCTCGCTATTAACAAACCATTAACTGCAACTTTTGCCTTAATAAACTCCTAATTTGCTGCTTATTAATAGTTAGTAAGGTAGTTGTTAAGTTTAGGTATTGGGTATGATTAGGGATGCAGAATATGGTCATGCAGAGTATGTGCTTTATAAGTACTAATAATCAACCAATATCTTAATAATAGGCATGCTAATTAATCAACTAGTTAATAGTGAGAATTGGTCCCTATTCTAAAGTGTTACCAGATTTTAATATTATAGTGACAATAACAATTATATTACATCAGGTGGCACTTTATTTTAAAGACCCATTCTCACTATTAACTGGCATGCATATTAGCTTATTATTATTATTATTATCATCCAGTTATTAATATTTAGAATCCATTTCCTATGGTGACATAATATTTAATCATAACATAATTGTTATGTTATGATATAATTGTTACCACCTGTCACCATCATATTTATCACCTTTTAAAATAATGAGCTATTCCATAAGTCCAATAATGTTATATTTTTATCTTTCTTTTTTATGTTTTGTAATGTTTGACAGTAGAGAATGATCTTATACTGTCAGCCCTTGTTACTATTAGTTTGTATAATAAATACTGAAAATTGAAACATGGATATACCTGGTGAATGCATTGTATTTCACCATATATTAAAATGTATTTATTTAGCTTGAGTTGGTCCAGGTAGGCATCTTAATTATGCTGCCTTTTAAGATACCTCATTTTGGCTAAACTCTAAGGCAGCATAGCAACAACATGTAAACTTTACTGAAGTCACATCTCCTGCTTTAGAGCTATTTATGGGGCATGCAGAGTTGCTGTCTATGTAGGGCACTCCCAGTTGGTCACAACATCTCTTTCTGTTAGGATGTTGCCTTAGTTGTAGATAGTAGGCATTGAGGCAGCTCACTAGGTTTTGGAACAGTGCTATAATCCTCTCTCTCTCTCTCTCTCTCTCTCTCTCTCTCTCTCTCTCCCTCTCTCTGCCTCTCGTGTTCTCATTACATCTGTGTGTATTTGACGTGTTAGGCTAATGTTAAATATTAATGCTTGTCTTACTAAAACAGCACTTCCTTATTGTCCGGTTCCTTTTGTCCTCTGTGCATCTCTCATCTACTTTACTTTCCTCTCAGAATAAAGGAAGCTCCCTTCTCCCCCTCAGAAATATCCTCCCTGCCAGCCATCCTGCTCCTTACTTATAACAGTCTCACTTTTCTCCTCTCTTGCTTTCCCTCCATCAATCTCTCTTTCAGCCTTTGTCACACCATTTGTTCCCATCCTCTCCACCTTTTTTCATTCTCTCTCCTTCTCAGTCCTCTCATCACAGGTTCATTGGGTTAAACACCCTCAAATGTTTTAACCAGTCGCAATGCAGCAAGTAATTATTGGCATTTTATCAGGCAGCATTTTTGTTTTCAGTGTGGACACAGAGATATTTGATGATTAATACATAGTTATATGGAGCAGAATTATGGACCAATCAAAATTCACAGTGGGTGGAGCTACACTATCAAAATTGAACCTGTCATAAATTATTTGCACAATGGATGATTTACTTGAAAGCTTTTATCACTTGTCACTTTATCACATTGTTAAGAGATTGTGTGAAAAAAGCTTTTTACTATGTTTATGGAAAAGTAACAAGAAATATGGAGAAGATAGAATAATGAAATCAACCATCCAGACCCAAACCCAGGTTGTCTGAACTTCAATGCTGCCGCACAACATGTCAAGGCACATCAGAGATAGGCTGGCAATTGTGAGCTCCTGGATGTTTCCCAATGGATCTGTCAACTTGCCGGCTGTCAAAACCAAATTTAGATATAAAGTAAATTCCCAAAGGTTTTTACAAGAGGAAAAAATAGCGGTCCATATAAGCTATAGCGACGGATGTATTCCTTCTCCGCCGCCACCGGCTGCCACATCCCACTTCTGTTGTTATCTGTCTTCACATGAAATCTATTCAGTCACATGAGTCTGCTCACCTGCTAGAAGCCAGACACGATGGGGGATGGATGCTCTGTACAATCCCATTGGTAATACTTTGTTATAAGTTTCAGTTTGTTTACATTAGTTAATGCATCATGAATTAATAATGAACAATAAGCATTTGTTATACTCTAGGTTAATGTTAATTTACAAATATACTCTTGTTCATTGTTAATTCTTGTTTGCTCATAATATACTGTTAACTTACACAAACTGAATTGATAAAATGCAGTAGTATATGCAGAAATTAGCATTAACCAATAACTTATAACTGCTCGAAAAGTATTGTTAATTGTTATTCATGTTAGCTATGCTTTAACTAATAGTTTTTTTTTAATTAATTGAACTTTAATTGAATTTTATTGTAAAGCGGTACATTCATACATACATGTGTGTGTGTGTGTGTGTGTGTGTGTGTGTGTGTGTGTGTGTGTGTGTGTGTGTGTGTGAAAATTTCAATACAAATTACATTAAAATATATTTTAGTTTGCCATAAATGCTTGGCAGTGCACTTTAACCATATTTCAAAGACAACTAAATTACTGTAATTATTAAATTACACAAAAAGATGTACTTAAATCCTACTTAAGTGGGCACTCTAATTGAATTTAATATATATTTAAATTATAATACATTTTAATTGAATTGCTATTGCTATACAATTAAGTGTCCGAAAACAGTACATTCAGTTTGCACTTACGTACATCTAAAGTTTTTTATTAACGTAATGTGCACTCTTTATAATAGTTTGCTCACATGTACTTCTTTTTCACAAGGGAATATTTTATGGCAGTAGTTTAATACATTAGTTAAATTTATGCCTAATTCCCAGCCCAGTTTCTTTGTCCCAGTCCATCCCTGGAGTATGAACACCACCCAACAGACCACGTGTCAGACCACCCTCATGCATTTGAGCACGAACTGGATTTCACTGTATGTGTTGACAAAAGCTACATTCTCAGCATGATATTTCATTTCGGGTAATGAAACAATTGTTCATATACTGTATACACGCTCACTGGCTCGCACACATCAAACGAATGGCTTCAGGCTTTATTTAGAACTCACCATAAAGTGAACAACAAGCGAGTTTATATTACTTACTCACAAACAGATATGATACACAAGCAACTTGAAACGCTTCACCACAACTGTCTGGATTCGCTTTGTACTACAAAACCAATTTGTCCAAACATATAATCAGCGAGGAGGGATGCGCTTGTTTTTGCGTGTGGCCTTTTCTTCCTTCTCATTCTTATATGCGTTCAGTGTGTATACAGGGCAGATTTACACACATAAAAGGATGTGCGAGTGTCATTTGCACAACTATACTTTTTGTCTGCTCTCCCAAAGCAAAATCTCTCTAGGGTATTCATTAGTGATCACACACAGGCCTGTCGCCGGATCACAGCTAGCACGAAAATAGCTCCATTTGGACTGTCTGTAGTTATAGCTGTCAGTACTATAGATCCGCCGGGCCGAGAGGAGACGCCTAATGTATAGCAGCCCCTAAAACTGCATATCATGAACATCAAATAGCTTCTCCGCTTTGTAGTTCAAGCTCAAGACCCGGTAAGTGTTACTTCGCCTCATCTCTAACAACGGTTTCATTTACGGCAAGATTTAATGATAGTGCATATCAAATATTCCTCCCAATGTTTAGTCTGCCTCATTCTCTCCCACTTCTCCGAGAGGATGACGTCAATATAAACACATTTCTCTTTATAATGACACTGTACGGACCCGTGTGTGTTTGTTTGAACTTATATGATTGTTTTGTCAGATGTGATGTGGCCCCGTCGTTGCCCCTCCGTTACGGCGACCCGAGTTCGGCGGCTGGGCCGTGCCTTGTTTTTCACTGTGTGGGTGTGTGTGTGTCTGTGAGTGAGTGGGGGGGAGTCTGTGGCTGCTTTGGCAGGGCTGCGAGGCGTCAGCGCTTTGCCTCATGGGACGTCCTGGCAAAGTCACATACCCACAGCACATATACACACACAGACGCGCACACATTGACACAGATACAGACGCATACTCGCAGCTCTGCAGTCTAGATAATTAAAACCACACACAGCAAAACACACCCCCATCCTCGCTGTCACAGATTCGCTCTCTGTTTCTCTCCTTTAATATCACCATACACACACTCTTAATTCCTTAATTCTTATTTCATGTTTTTGACACACAATTGATGGTTGTCAGGACACTTTGTGGCAAAATGGGTGCGTTTTGTGACATGTCAGAACCCAAATATTCCAAATCTGTGAATCCGTCAACATTCCAAGTTGTTGATCAAGTTTGTTTATGACTGGACAGTTGTAATTATCTCTAAATTAGCAACATCTGTGGCTCAATTAGCATTTTTGCATGTGAAGTGACTAAGTGCGTGCGTCTATGGCCCTGAGGGTTTGAGAAATGTCGTGTCTGTGTGTGTTGTCTTTGCCTGCGAGTCTGTCTCTTGTGGAATCAGGCTTTTCTGAAGTATTTTCCCATAAAACTCAAGCCCGGCTGTGGTTTCGAGCCTGCAGTTGTTTTTTTCCCTCTCTTTTTCTGTCATTCTCTCTTTCCACTTTTTTTTTTTGCACAGGGTAAAGTTTCATTCACAATTGCTCTGCGAATGCTTCTGGTCTTCCTCTGAAGATCTGTCGCTTCGTGGAGGAGAGTCAGGGTGGGATTAGAGCGATGGAGGGCGATGTGACCTCATGCAAACACACACATACGCGAGCAACGCAAACACACACACGCATGTTTGCTCAAGGGAATTGATGGTGGAGATCGAGACATATCGTCTCAAGCTGTGGTCACGCTGGAAAAAACAAAACGAACACATAATTACTCCATGATGGAGGATATCATTTTGATTTGCTGAATTTGGGAAATATTTGGTGGATACATTAAGTTAAATCTAAATTATAGGCTTGAGACTAAAAGTGTTTAAGGAGAAATGGGTTCTTGTTTGGGTTGAGCTGAGGATGAATGGAGAGCGGGAAAACTCTCTTCCTGTCATTATGAAGAAAGAGAGCAAGAGAAGAAGAAAATGGAAGCGAAGAAAGTAGTCCTTTCCTTATACATCTTTCATTGCATGTGTATATGTTGCATTCAGATTGCATTTTGCTGGAGAATATGGGGTGTTTCTTCAATTAGGGCAACTTTTGGCCCTGTGGACTTTGAGAAAATAAACTCAATACATCACACTTTTCATACTCTACTGTACAATGGTTTATTTAATTCTCCACTGCAGTGTAATTTCCATCACATCTCAAATGATGTATTGTGTCTATTATCACTCTATAGTGAAAATGACATTTTAAACAGTTTTGGAATAAAATAGCTTGTTAAGGCTAATTTGCATAATTTGCATAAATTCTGTTTTTGTCGTCTATATTTTCTTCACACATCACATCTCATATTTCATCTAACTGACACTGTTGTCTCTATGCTAGTACATGCACTTTTAACAGTACTTTTCTTTTCATTTGTAATATTAGGGGAAAGTTTCTTCAAAATGCTTTTATTAATCAAGGATGCATTAAACTGATCAAAAGTTACAAAAATCTAAAAGTGATCAAAAGTATGTAAAGTACTAAAATTTTTCCAATAAATGCTGTTCTTTTGAAATGTATTGTCATCAAAGAACCCTGAAAAACAATGTAGGATGGTTGCCATCACAGGAATAAATTACACTTAAATATATTAAAATAGAAAACAATTATTTTAAAGTGTAATGAATTCACAAATATTACTTTACTGTTTCATTGTATTTTTGATTGAATAAATGCTTAAACTTGGTGAGCATAAATTTATATGTAATATTTAGCATAAATACATTTTTATTTTAAAATTTATTTTAAACACCATAGGACATTACGTCATACTAAAGGACAGAAATGGTAGTTATTAAATAATTTATATTTAATTTTGAACATGTCAAAGGAGAAAGATAGTTTAATTTTGATAAAAACAATATCAACATGTTTTTTAATCAAAACAAAAAATAATTTTAATCTACAAAATTCAGTCTCTTAGTCAATCAGTATGTTACTGATTATAGACACTTGTACAATTATGCCGGAGGTATTTATTAACATTTTTATGTTTTTCTTTTTCATTTATAAAAGTTGTAATTTATTGAACCATGCTTGAGACAGTCACACCATAGGACAACTTTGAGCTGTAGGACAAAGAAATGCTTAACCATTTACTGCATTTTAAATAACGACAATATTAATTATATTAATTTTTATCTTGTGGGACAGTGAAAATGCCATGTCACGTCAACAACAAAAGTGCAGAACGTTGAAGAAACACCAATTAACAGACTTCAGCAGAGCCTGTGTTTTCTTTTGAGAGACCATGTGTGCATTGCTTGCATGTATTTGTGTGTATATTGTGTGTCTGATTAAGTAAATAAACAATGGTAGATTTTGTGTACAGGGCCTGATCTGTGTATTAGAACACAGCCGGTGCTCTGATTTAAGTGCTTATGTGTTATAAGTCTGCAGGCCTGTGCTGTATTTGTCCATGAACTCCGACCAACAGAGTGACACTCATTTGTCCCCACCTCCCATCACTAATGGCACATGCATTTGTATCCTCTGGATTCAGCTCAGTCACAGCATGAATCATAGATCTTGTGTCACTGTATGTACAGTGTGATTTACAGTACTGAGACATACTTGGCCTGTATAGTGTGGGTTTTTACACAAAAAAATTGCATTAGAGAGAAAGAGGCACAGTCATGAGACTGGGTTACATAAAGAACGAAGTGTAGGAGTAAGATAGATAATAGAAGAGAGAGAGAATCAGAAAGAGAGATGTTTGTATATTTCAAGCGGATGTACATTTCCTCTGTATGAGCATGTGTGTAGCACATGGCCGTTTTGCGCTGTGATGAGGGGCCAACATAAATCAGCCCACTTCCTGTGGACAGCACTCTCAGGGTCTGCCACTTCTTGTCCTTACTGAAAGAGATCCAAGCACAATTCTGTTATTTTTAGACTGAAGCTTCTGTCAAAGTCAGGTGCTCTACCTAGAATGAATGGAGACCCTTGAACCACCTGTCATCACGAATAAAAGCAGAGCATGTTTGAATAGTGCTGCTGTACTATAGAAGATCAGAGGACCTTCATCCAGCTTGATAATGTTTGTTTTGATGTAAATGATCATGTATTTTCACCACACAGGTACAACAGAAGCTACTGGTCTTCTTAAAAGTGTGTAAAAAGTTTTAGCTGTTTGCTAACCTCTGCCATTTTGCTAACTTCAACCACATGCTTTCTAAAACCCCGCCTGCTAAAGACCTGATTGCACAAAATGACTGACAGGCAGGAATTGTTTCTGATTGGTTAACGCGTGACTGCTCCCCTTTTTTTCTCTTAAAGTGATAGTCCCAAAAATATAATTGTCATCAATACTCACCCTCATATTGTTCCAAACCTATTTGACTTATTTTTTCTTCTGTGAAACAGAATGTTGGGTTCAAGCAACTTTGGCCTCTGTTGACTTACATTATATTTTGAGAAATGGCATTTTTTTTCATACAATTGAAGCCAATGGTCACCAAAACTGTTTGGTTACCAACATTCTTCAAAAAATTGTTTTCCACAGAAAGAAAGTCATACAGGTTTGGAATGACATGACGATGAGTAAACGATGATAGAACTTCACACCCTTATTATCAGGTTTGCTAAATACTAATAATATACATTAATGTTGGTAGTCATATATTAATGTGCTCATGGTTGTGATGTCATAACATTTTTACAGTTTAGTAGTCTGAGTGGATTGAGAAGAAAGCTCTGCATTGTAAACGTTAGAATATGTCTACATCTTACTCATGTATTTTAAAAGGAGCCTTAAATGTTCTTTAGAAACATATCTTATGGTTACAAAACAAATCCCTACATTGAATGCTGAGCATATTTTCATAATCTCCTGCTGGTTCATGCACCCCTCCATTCTCATTCACCGCTTTATGGCTGTACAATTTGCGGTGAGAGAAACAAACATCTACAGCCATCAATAACTCGGCTCTTCCTGAAAAGTCCGCATATTCTGTGACAGAGGTATTTCAATCAAATTCCAGAGGCCAAGCAGTAATTACCCAGCATTCCAGGGCATTCTGTGGTTGGCCAGCAAGTTTGTGTCCCTCCAATTAGTGCCTCTCCTGTTCCTCAGTAGCTTACTGTACAGAGCAATTCAAACTTCAGCTGGAAGAGTGGACGCACAAACACAGTGGTGCGGTGTGCTGTGGTCTCTGTATGTGTGTGTGTGTGTGTGTGTGTGTGTTTGTGTTTTTCAGCATGTCTCTGACTTTACAGGCTTTACCACAACCTTGGAGCGCCCACAACAACAGCTCTTATGGCCCCTATAAAGATCCTCCTGCATTTTATTCTGCACACCCACAGAAATTGCTCATTCCAGTAAGCAGTAAAGGTAACATCCTGAAAATGTTCTAAACACACTACCAGTCAACCTGACCATTTTTCCTGTCTGAATCTTTATCTGTTGATAAAAATGGTGTTCTGGAAAAATTTTGCCCTTTACAATTGTGGTCTATATACAAAATACTGTTCACAAGTTTGGGGTCAGTAAGATTTTTTTTATTTTTTTTAAAGAAATTAATACTTTTATTCAGCAATGATGCATTAAATTAATCAAATGTTAATGACAAGTAAATACATTTATAATATTACAAAAGATTAACTTTTTAAATAAATGCTGTTCTTTTCAACTTTCTATTCATAAAAGAATGTCACGGATTTCACAAAAATATTTTGCAGCTTTACTGTTTTCAATATTAACAATAATAAGAAATGTTTCTTGAGCAGCAAATCAGCATATTAGAATGATTTCTGAAGGATCATGTGACACTGAAAACTGGAGTAATTATGCTGTAAATTCAGCTTTGCATCACAGGAATAAATTACATTTTAAAAATATGAAAATAGAAAACTGTTATTTTAATTTTCACTAAAATTAAAATTTTTGATCAAATAAATGCAGCCTTGGTCAGCATGAATATATATAGAAAGTTTACATTTTGACATACATCTTCATTCGTTATTTGCTATTTTGTTTGTGATTTTCTGAAATAATGCAAGCCTTAAATGCTAGACACTACAGTCACTATTCATTCAATTGGTATTCATTGGCGCAGTTGATGCACATGATGCACTCACATCTCTTTGTTAATGTGTTCTTGTGAAGTTTGTTTCTATTTTTGGTGATGCAAGTGGGGTATGTGGACGTTTTGCATTCTAGTCAAAGAATTTGTGCTGTCTCATTTCTGTGTAATGGGCTTTAAACATGGTCTGCTGCTTGACCTTTGACCAAACACAGGCCTAGTCCACTGACCCAGACTCACACTGCTCTACACAGACTCCTCTCATCCAGATCAACTCTGACAGAGAGGAACGGCGACATCTCTGGAGGTCCCTGAGGCTTGACCTTTGACCTTTCCTATCTGGGGCTTAAACCCTGATTTACAGTCACAGCTCAGCCCTCATGACTGACCCCAATCTCAGAGACCTCATAAAGAGACAGAGTAGAGAGGCTGAACTGCTCATTTTCAGTTACACAGGTTCATTGCTTGCCACACACAGAAAAAAAAAGAAATGAAAAAAAAGAAACATATTTTACATCGCTGCCATCTCCTGTATGATTCAGCTCAGAGTACAGAGCCAATGGGAGGAATACGTTCATTGAATATGTGCCACCTCATTCAGCCAAAACTAAGAATGCAGCAATGCAGACTAAAGGCCTGTGGTGGGCTTTCTCTTGCCATGGTTTGGGGGGCTGGGCAAAAGAATCACAGACTGACTGAGGTGGAGATGTGCCAGACGGGCAGATGTTGGCTAAAGGGGAGCAGCAACGGAAATCCCCCCCTAATCCAGGCCAGTGTGCCAACCTGAGGCCATGCTACCGATGGCATATACTGTACACCTACTGTCACATACTCACAAATAAATCACTGCATGCGCACATCTTACTAACTGACATTATTTAATCATTTCTGAACTCTTTCAGTGATTTGTCAATTTGATTTGTTTTTTTGTGTATATATACAAAATGTATTGAAGTGTCAATGACATGATGCTCATTATTATTGTTGCATTAAAAATTCAATTCATACAATAACTAAGTTGGCCGATTTTCAACTATTGTTACAATGGCAATAGTATATGTAAATGAATAATGTGTACTTTTTCTCGAAGTTACCTGAACCCAGATGTCTCAGTTTATTTGTCAGTTAAACTTTTGACAGCTTTAGGGATTTTGTGAAAAATACAAATTGTGCTTCTGCATTTTTGTATCCTCGTTCATGGACAGTCGGATCAAGCCCAGTGCATTATAGATGCTGAAGATTCCATACCTTTTTGCCAAAAGGGAACGCCACAGCCTATTTTATCAATTTTCTCTATTCTTGTAGCACCGATTAAAACCAATTTAAAAAAAATGACTTTCTGCTGCATAGGCAACCATGTTTTATTTTTAAAAATTAATGAAATAAAAACTTTATTCAGTAGTTTGGCATAAACATTTATTATTATTATCTATAAAAAATATATATACTTTAACAAAAATACTTTAGTACTTATTAATATTTGATGTGGTGCAACTAACATGCATAAAACCAAAAACATAAAAAAAGAAAATGATATAATAGAAAGGACACCTACAGACCCCCGTGACTGTGTGTCAAGATCGAAAAGTTTCTTAAATTATCAAATAATTTGTATAAAATATTGTGGCATGATCCCCTAAAAGTTTATATTTATGAATTATAATGATATTCATGATTAAGATGTCTCAAGAGTGTATGGAAAACCATATGAAATCAACATGAATACAAATAGTAAGAACTTGGCCACGTGTTTCAAACTACATTTATCTTTTATTTGTCATTTACAGAGAAGCATGCACAGATTTTCACAAGTCACTCCTCTAGTCCATATGAATAAAGAAAAAACATCTTCTTATCATATAATTATGTGCTTAAAGAAAACACATTACCATGTAATATAATTCAGCTACTTAACGTAATTACCTCAATAAATTTCAAAGCATTTGTCCGATAACGGATCGAATAAGGCATAGTGAATGGCACGTGTGTGTTTGTGAGTGTGTGTGTGTGGTTTTATACAGATGTCAGAATGATGCATCATCCATCTCCCCACTAAAAAGAGTCTCCACAGATAGAAAGACAGCCAGTGAAGCCACACACACACACACTACATTTGTACACACAAGAGCACATATGAAGAAGTTTTATTTCCCTTTTTTCTCGAGCCTTTCATCACAGTCTCCATATGTAACTAATTCAAAGTATCATCTCTGTGCAGTTTTCTCTCTCACTTTCTCTCACTCCGTCCCTCTGAAGTGGAAAATCTGAAGTAATTGCTTTCTGAATTAAAGAGTGAAGTCTGAGAGAAATACAAGCCGTCATTTATTTTTGCTTTCTCTCTCTCTTCCTCTCAAGTACAGAGAGAGGATTGTGTGAATGTACGTCGGTCTGCCTGCGCCGCTGGATGTACCCCGCTTGCACTCTTACCTCAGAATAAACGTTTCTGCATGTGTGTGTGTCGCAGAAATCTCACCCTTTGCCCTGAGATCATCATTCACACACATACACAACACACACACACACACACACACACACACACACGGTTAGCGGCGGCGGAGCTCTCCAGGTCCTCGCTGGCAGCTCAGAACAGAAAACTCGTTTGGAAACATATAATTGGATGGCTTGTGGATGGCTGTCGAGGAAACGATTGTGTGAGAGCGTAATTGAACACATCGCTACGGCTGACACAACAAGGCCTCAAGTTCCAGGGTGCTAACTTGACCTGCACCTCCAGGGACCAATCATATCTCTGAATAAAACTAGATACTGCACTCAGTGAGAGAGAAACCATTGTGAGAGAGAATGATTAGGTCTCCAGATGATGATGATTCTTGAGATGAGAGGGGTTTCTCACATGTGATATTATCAGACTACTTTTTTTCAAGTAAAGTAATATGAGTAAAGTAATATGTTACTTGTTATATACAATATCCAGGGTAAAAACTTTTCAGTCTGTTCCTCACATAAAGCCATTGTGTGGCTTCAAAGACTTGAGTCATATGGACTATTTTTATAATACTTTTATGGTGTTTTTGTGTCCTTGAAAACCTCAGTGAAAAGAGCAACCAGCAGGCTACACTTCTTCAAAAACCCATTTGATGGTAGGCTATGCATTCATTTATGCACACTTGTGCTACCAGGCTGTAATTTTTATTTGAAAATCAATGAAAATGTATACTACCGTTGAAAAGTTTTTTTTTTTGAATGTCTCTTTTATGCTCACCAAGGCATACATCAAAAATGCAGTAAAAACAGTAATATTTGTGAAACATTATTACAATTCAAAATAACTGTTGTCTATTTTAATATATTTTAAAATAAAAATTCCTCTGATGGCAAAACTGAATTTTCAGTGTCACATGATCCTTCAGAAATCATTCTAATATGCTGATTTGCTGCTCAAGAAACATTCTTAATTATTATCAATGTTGAAAATAGTTGATGTATGTTACGGTGATACATTTTTTTCAAATGTTCAAAAGAACAGCATTTACTGTCAATTTAAAGTGCTCTTGCTGAATAAAAGTATTAATTAATTTAAAAAAATAATCCATGTGTGATCCATTTGGGTTCCATGTTTGAAATGGTATAAGGGTGAGTAAATAATGATTTTGGGTGAACTTTAATCTTTAAATGTGTAATTTTCAAGTAAAAAATATAATCTAATTGGTTACTTTTCATAATGAGAACTGCAATATTGTAACATTACTTTTAAAAGTAACATCCCACAATGCATGACACTTACATGACATTTCAGATACATATTTGATAATATCTTGCATTTCCTGGTAATCAAACCCATGACTTAAGTGTTTAAAGCACCATCCTCTACTATATGAGTTTTAAGTCATCATAACTCATCTGGCACACACGTCCATGCAAAAGAACAACTGCTGCCGCTTTACTCATTTTTTTACACAGTTACTAACTTAAGAATATATTTAACACAGCAGTTTATGTATCATTCTTAAAGAAAGAAACAGTCAGGCAGTTTGCTGTATAAAATATCCCATTTTATGGCACAAAAAGGAAGTTGCTGGGAAATGAAATTAAAGGCCTGCCATGCTTGCGGTAAGATCGCCTTCGCCTCTGCTTGTGTCCAGCTGGTCAGTATGTGGTGAGAGACATACGAACCGCTCGCTTCTAATCTGAGCATCTGAACACAAACACCACAAGATGAGTCCAAAACTGCTCTGGTTTCATGTTGCTTCCGTTTCCTTCCAAACTTACCATGGACCAAAAAGAAAGGCCTTAACAACAGCGCACACAAACCACAATTACAATCTAGGAGATCTACATATTCAGGATGCAAAAACGAAGCCAGTTTAGTGGTTGGGAAAGAAAGAGAAAGACAGAACGAGAGGGCAAGGATGGGATGATAAGGACAGATTTTTAGAGTGATGAGGAGTGTGATCATTCCAGTCTTATCTTGACCTGTCACATCACACAAGAGAGTGATGTAGTGCTTGGCCATGTCCATATGCCAGTGAGAGCGAGAGAAGGATCGCTTCTCTTATCAGCTCTATCTTCAAACAGCATGTGGTGTGTGTTTGTGTGCTTGTTTGAAAGAGAGCGTGTGTGCCGTATCATCATGCAGTCCTTGTGCTTGTATGATAACACACTCACTCCCAGGGTTCATGCTGTTTGGAGTTATTGTGTGTCATTGTGTGTTTAATGATAAAGTGAAAGTCAAGTAGATAGTCAGGACAGACAGTCTTTAATCAGAGTCAGAACCCATTGACATCATGAACACTGATGTGGAAACTGATAGAACTAGTGATATTATACACATCTATACTAACATGATGACGGTTTTCACTTTTTCTTTCTTTTTTCATCTTTATGCTAGAAATTGAAATGAAATTGTGCATTTAAGCCAATAACAGTGTATGTATATGCAAATACTGTGTACATTCAAAAGTTTGGGGTCAGTAAGATTTTTCTAATGTTTTTGAAGTAAGCCTCTCATGCTCACCAAGACTCCATTTATGTGATAAAAAATATAGTAGGGTACAACAGGGCTAAAGGCACACCTTAACAAAAAATGTGCTATTCACTGCACCTAAAATGTATAATTGCAGAAAAAATATATACGTTTGTATTAACATTAATGGAGCAACAGATTTTGGGTGAAAATAAATCGTTCAAGTTTTTTATATTGTTTAAAAATCTTATAAATGTATGAGGTGGCAAGAGGGGCCTTTTACCCCACACACGGAGTAAAAGACACACGGTATTGATACAAATACTTCAGCTAAAATAATGTTTTTTTAAACAATGTCTAAGTTAATACTTGTTCAAAACAATCGCTTTAGCAAAGTTTGTACTATTTTCTGCTTATTTTGAAAAATAAAATAAATCCTTTTTGTTCAATAAATATACTGTCATTAAAATATGTTAATATAAATAAATATATTTTAAAATACAGAAACAAAATAAATAAGTAAATATTCTGAAAGCGTTGAAGGAGATCCAATAATAATTGAATATATATATTTACAGTAGTAACAACAAATTATATTTTATTATATGATATGATTAATATCATGATTTTAAATATGGTTTCATTCTAAACATGGTGATTATCTCTAATATGGACACCCAACATAATATATGATATTTACCATCTGAATCTAACCATGTCATGTCAACAAATGGAAAAGTCAGTGATCTATTAATTATCATGTTAATTACTGTGCGCCTTTAGCCCCAAACATCAGGGGCGCTTTATACCCCAAATACCATACTTTTACATATTCTTTCGTTATTTAAAAACTGTTGCTTTAATTATCTTAAACAAAACTGAAAATTGTTAAGAAGACCTTTGTCTCAAAATATATGCTTTAATTTAAGCGATTATAATTTGCTATTTAAATCTACAACATTTAAAAAATATATAAAATATTAGATCAAGTAAGTACAAAAGCTGCTGCGCGCGATCGCGTCAAGGATCAGACAAATATACAGGTGCATCTCAATAAATTAGAATGTCGTGGAAAAGTTAATTTAGTTCAGTAATTCAACTCAAATTGTGAAACTCGTGTATTAAATAAATTCAATGCACACAGACTGAAGTAGTTTAAGTCTTTGGTTCTTTTAATTGTGATGATTTAGGCTCACATTTAACAAAAACCCACCAATTCACTATCTCAACAAATTAGAATACTTCATAAGACCAATAAAAAAAAACATTTTTAGTGAATTGTTGGCCTTCTGGAAGTATGTTCATTTACTGTATATGTACTCAATAAGGGGCTCCTTTTGCTTTAATTACTGCCTCAATTCGGCGTGGCATGGAGGTGATCAGTTTGTGGCACTGCTGAGGTGGTATGGAAGCCCAGGTTTCTTTGACAGTGGCCTTCAGCTCATCTGCATTGTTGGGTCTGGTGTCTCTCATCTTCCTCTTGACAATACCCCATAGATTCTCTATGGGGTTCAGGTCAGGCGAGTTTGCTGGCCAATCAAGCACAGTAACACCATGGTCATTGAACCATACCTTTGGCAGTGTGGGCAGGTGCCAAGTCCTGCTGGAAAATGAAATCAGCATCTCCATAAAGCTTGTCAGCAGAAGGAAGCATGAAGTGCTCTAAAATTTCCTGGTAGATGGCTGCGTTGACTGTGGACTTCAGAAAACACAGTGGACCAACACCAGCAGATGGCATGGCAGCCCAAATCATCACTGACTGTGGAAACTTCACACTGGACTTCAAGCAACATGGATTCTGTGCCTCTCCACTCTTCCTCCAGACTCTGGGACCTTGATTTCCAAATGAAATGCAAAATTTACTTTCATCTGAAAAGAGGACTTTGGACCACTGAGCAACAGTCCAGTTCTTTTTCTCCACAGCCCAGGTAAGACGCTTCTGACGTTCTGTCTCTGGTTCAGAAAGCCCTTTTCCTGAAGACGTCAGAGCGTGGTGACTCTTGATGCACTGACTCCAGCTTCAGTCCACTCCTTGTGAAGCTCTCCCAAGTGTTTGAATCAGCTTTGCTTGACTGTATTCTCAAGCTTGCGGTCATCCCTGTTGCTTGTGCACCTTTTCCTACCCAAATTCTTCCTTCCAGTCAACTTTGCATTTAATATGCTTTGATACAGCACTCTGTAAACAGCCACACCTTTCAGTAATGACCCTCTGTGACTTACCCTCTTTGTGGAGGGTGTCAATGTTCGTCTTCTGGATCATTGCCAAGTCAGCAGTCTTCTCCATTATTGTGGTTTCAAAGAACAAGAGATACCCGGAATTTATACTGTATGGATGGTCATTTATTGAAACTCAAATGTAAATATTCTAATATTTTGAGATACTGATTTTTGACTTTCATGAGCTGTAAGCTCTAATCATCAAAATTAAAACAAAAAAAAACTTTTGAAATGATTTACTTTACATGTAATGAATCTAAAATATATGAAAGTTTCACTTTTTGAAATAAGTTACAAGAAAAATGAACTTTTTCACGACATTCTAATTTATTGAGATGCACCTGTACACGTGCATCTTGAAAAACGGATGTTTTGGAAAGTGCTACGCCACGTTTTTATGCCATCTAGTGGTTTAGATTAAAATAATATCAAAGGCGCCTTTAGCCCCGTTGTACCCAGGGGCGTAGAATTATGGGGGGACGCTAGGGACGTGTCCCTACCAATATCCAGCCACTACCAAACTGTCCCTAGCAATATTTTGATCAAATAATTAAATATATGTATATGTTTTTGTCATTTCAGACGCATCTGAAACGTCATATCATTGATATTACCTAACAAGTTAAAGTAAATACGTTAAAAACTGCGCACTCTCAAGGACGCGCATTTAATAGATGTGCGGAATGTAGTCGCACACCGGATGAGAAGCGCAGCCGCATTTAGAACAACTCACAGGTATTGCACCCAATTCAAGACAGCAGTCTAAAACAGTTAATATAAAAGCCCACTTCAGGAATGAACAAAGTTGCATCGATGAGTTTGAAGTGGTGTTTGTTTGACAAAACAGAGCAAACTGAAAGAGAAAGCGTGATCTATGGCTATTATTAGCTCCCTATATAAAGCATATGGACAGAAAGACAAAAGTGCGGAAAGATACACAATCTTTCAGCCTAGGATGAAGTCATGAACATCAATAATAATTTGGGACAAATAAAATGTGACTTTTTATTTTTTTTGGTAAACTATGTAAGTGGCACTCTGTGGTGCAGCAGGATTTGGAACAGCATCCTGAGTCACCGCGGACAGTCTTTAACTTTAAATTAATGTTGTTCAACTGAATGTACAAATCAAACTGTTAGCTGAAATATCCATAAAATAAAAAACAACACTGATATAAGAGCGTGCAGTTTACCTGTCAATCAGATGCGCACGAGTTTCGTTACTACAGCAACAGCAGAGAATTCTTTCAGAATCATCCTGGGTCCAATTTGATTAATATTAAAATAAAGTTATGTGTGATTAAGGGATAGTTCACCCAAAAATGAAAATTCGGTCATCATTTACTCACCCTCTAGTAGTTCCAAATCATTTCTTTGTTCTCAAAGGAAGATATTTTGAAGAAAGTTTGTAACCAGGCTGTTTTGGGGCACCATTGACTTCCATAGTAGGAAAAAAATTACTATGGAAGTCAATGGTGCCCCAGAACTGCTCTGTTTCCCACATTCTTCAGAATATCTTCCTTTGTGTTCAGCAGAACAAAGACATTCATACAGATTTGGAACTACTTGAGGGTGAGTAAATGATGACAGAATTTTCATTTTTGGGTGAACTATCCCTTTAAGACACCCAGCGCACTGATGCTGATGTTGTTGGTTCCAAAATCGTCTGTACAAAAAAAACAAAAAGAGTATGGGGGGGCTAATATTGCAATATTGTAAAATATTATTACAAATAATAAATGTAAGTTATGTGATTCAAAGCTGAATTTTCAGCATTACATTATTCAGTCACATGATATCAGAATCATTCTAATTATGCTGATTTGATGCTCAATAGACATTAATAAGCTAAACTAAATATTATAAATATTAACTAAATATAAACTAAATATTTATTTCCACCATATAAATAAATAAATAAATAGTCTACTGATTTAGGGTGAAAATTTGCAGCATGAATTTAAACATGTTAAACCATATTAAGTCATTCAGACAGTCTTATTGGTAGCTTAAGGCATTGTCAGAGTAGCCCAAATATTTAATAAAAGAAAACGCAAAGGGTGAGGAGTGTGTAGAACTTTATGAATGATGCTGCTCCAGTTCTGTGGAAATCTGTGAATGACTCTGTGGAGTTCAGCAGCTAGGCACAGATTCTGTGTGGGCCTGAGGAGACTGAAAAATGAACGCTCACAACACGCAGCTGTGTTTTCTATCATCTTAATGGCATCACTGGTACACAATAATTGCTTTAGATGTGATATAACTGACCCGTATTCCATTTTTAGCACCCTCTTCCTCAAGCTCAGCTATTCTACCACAATACCAGCAGCGCATCAAAGAGAAGCCCTGCAATTTCCAGACAATCACTTTTCCTCTTAGCCTAGAAACCGAGAGCGTGTTTTCCAGCGCAGGCCTTTGTTCAGTTTGTGCACTGATCTAATGCATTGTTCCTGCAGAGGGTGGAGTGCAGGGTGAATAGTCCGATGAAGATGTTCCCACATACAGACGCACACAGGAGATTGAGATGTATCTTCACATGCACACACGTCACGTCAAAGGGTCCGTATGTGGCGCTTTAGAACAGTCTCTCATTCAGGGCTGTGGAGGAAGGGGAGGAGAGAAGGACGGAGGGCCGGGGTTTCATTGAATTCATTGGGTTTGAACGACTTCATAACGTCTCAATTACACACATCCCAAACTTTCTCATTTCAGACGAGCTTTCACGCTAAATTCAAAGCGGCATACTTGTGAGCGTGTGAGAGTTTTTGGGTGTGGTAGAAGACATCCTGAGAGAGACTGTTGATGCAAGACTCTTCTATTTGTTGCTTGGGGAGGTGTGTGTCTGGTGCCCCCTGGTGGGCAGGGTGAAATCCGCTACGTCACAAATATCACAAAATCGGTTTGTTCATCAAACAGCTGGTTTTGATACACAGACTGTTTGTGTTATTTTAACGAGACACTTATGTGAAGTGATAAACTAGGTATTGATGTGATATTTTTATATGCAAACTGGTTTTAGGTGCTGAGCTGTTGGTTTTGTTTGTCTGTGTAAGATTAATTATGTGAAAAGATGTTCACCTCGTGACTCCCACAGCTTATCTTTCCCATGACTCCCTGCTCTGGTCTCTGTGGGTGACGGCCCGGCCCCTCCCTCTCTTTGCCCAGCCTTTCTCTTGTATGAATGGAGCCGGTTTACATCTCCATCTCAGGGTCAGTGTGGGAGTGCGTGAGTATATGTGTGTGTGTGTGTGTGTGTGTGTGTGTGTGTTTTCTACATGAGGTGTCTGTATGCTGGAAATAGAACTCAAATGTGTTACGGTAGCTTGGCATGATAAGTTTAGGCAATACTCCATTGAATTACAGTATGTCAGCGTTGTCATGACTACAGCAGCATGAGAGAGAATACCCACAGAGCTTCTCAGAAGATACTGAAATTACACTGTCATAGGTCATATCCATGACGACGCCCTTGATTTAGCACCAATCTCATCCCCATTAGCTGTCTGAAACAATGGTGTGGTCACTGTACGCCGTCTGTTCCGACGCTCACACACAAAGAACTCCTGCTCTCTAACATATAGTTCAAATAAACAACCAACACTAGACTGATTGATTTACAGAGGTTCAATCCCATTAATCTGTATTCACAGTTAAAAAAAATAAACTAATCATACACACACACTCTCTCTCTCTCTTACTGTGTACAAACTGTGAAAACTGTGTACAATTCCCATCTTAACAGAGCACTTTTATTTGCAGTCTATACAGTATATAATAGCAACAACATACACTTGGAAGTCTATGGGGAAAGGAAGAATGGAGGGATTAAAAGCATAAATGTGAAACTTGATGATGATGATGATGATGATAATGATGATGATTAAACTGTACTAAATTTTATCTTTATTGTTTTGTATTTGATTTTTAACTATTTTAAATAATTAAAAGTAGTACATTATAATAATATAAAATAAATATTTTAAAATATAAAATAAAATGAAATCTTTAAATTATAAAAGCTATACACATTTTAGTATACACAGTATATATATATATATATGCTGTATATAAAATAACAAAATATTTTTTATATTATATATTTTATACATTTTAAACATAATATATATGTATTTATATATTGAAAATAGTTAATAGAAAACTAGCTTAAAAATACTAACAATAATAATAAATAATATAAAAAAAGAATTATTTTAAAATATAAAATATTAACATATATATTGTATTATAACACAAAAAATATGTTATTAATGGTATATGTTAAAATGTTATTTATTTTATATATTACATTTTTATATATATTTTAAATGTGTTATTGCATCTGTAAAATTGTACTCTGTAAAATGTATCTTTTGGATATTACTGGGTTTTACCAGCTTTACATGTTCATGGAAGTTATTAAATAATCCTTTTATAATTGTATTCTCTATTTTATATCTGTAATAGTGTTTCTATTAAAATTGTTCACATGCAAAATCAATTTTAGTTTAGTTTTTTACTGAGGGATGATGCTAAAAGTTTTTCTGTGGTTTCAGAAGCTGTAATTCATCCAGAATGTTTCTTTTAATAATTATTTTGTGACATCAAATTTTAATAAAAGAGTAAGCTGAGTCAGGTAAAGAAAGAGTGAAAAAAGAGGTGGTGGGACAGAAAGAGAAGCGCTTGAGAAAAAGAAAGAAGGGAAGAAGAATAGGATTCCTGTAGGGATAAAAAGGCAAGGGAAACATCTCTCTCAGCACGGATAAATATTTGGGATAAGCCTGGTTTTCTTATGTAAAATGGGTCCAAGCCCTGAATCCAGAGTCCACACACACACACAAGTGGCCAAATTTAACTACGTTAAGAGCTGCAGATTAGCTCTTTCTCTCTCTCTACTATCTCTATCTCTCTTTCTCTCTCCCTGTCATATTCCTACTCACTCTCACACATCACAAACAATGGCACACACTCATGTGTGAAATGAGCTTCACGAACACACACACACACACACACACACACACAGCACCTCACAATACATGTGCTGGCATCCTAATCCAGCCTTAGAGAGCAATCTGGAATGGACTCTCTTTCAGGACTCCAGAGGAAGGGGAGTTCATTGACAACAGTTGCATTTGAGTGAGGATTTGGTTGATGATTTCATAAGGAATGCTCGAGTGAGCAGCAATGGACCCCCGGCCCCTCCTTCTCCTCATCTCTGGTCATTTACTCTGCTGGGGGCGTTTGTCCTCAAAAAGCCCCCCTCCAGAAACTTTATTTTTCTGTCCAAGTATAATAGACAGAACCCCTTCTGCCTTCCTCCACACACAAGCACACACTCCTGTTTGGCTCCTTTCACATATACACAATTACACTCCTCCTCCATTATCTGTTATGAGTAGGTTTTGTATGACAAGTCATGTCTCAGGCTATTTGCATCCTCATAAACTCATCATAAATTCCATCTCAGTAGCAGATGACTATTTACAGAAGCACGTCACGGCAAAGTGACTGCTGGAAAGCAGGATCTACACCACCATAGAGAGTCTGCTGCGCTTGACCTGTTCATCTGCTAATAACAGAACATTTAACATTATGCATTTATGTACATCATTCTGTCAAAATTGCATTTATGCAAACTAAAAAATTATGTTTTTATTAAATGGTTAAATTAACTAATTTGACTATTTAATGCATTCATATTTGACTATTTTGCAATTAACTTCAAATATATGGTATTTTATTGTTTTCAAACTGTACCATAGTTTGATTATTCTTTTATTGGACTTTTTTACACTAATTAATGGCCCGGGCTGTTAGAAAAATAAACAGAAATGGAACAACAACAAACTACTAGCACTTCTGTAAGGGGAATAAAGTTCACCAAAAAAAATAAAAAATACTGAAACTTTTGAGAGATTTAGCATTATATCACTTGCTCACCAATGGATCCTCTGCAGTGAATGGGTGCCGTCAAGAGTCCAAACAGCTGATAAAAACATCTCAACACAACACCAGTCCATCAATTAACATCTTGTGAAGTGAAAAGCTGCATGATTTTTATGTGTCCCCTATATCCTTAATATTGCTTTCTCCAGTTAAAAGGCTGTCTTGCCTGAATCAGGAGAGAAATCTGCACAGATCAAGCACCGTTTACTTACCAAAACAGTTCTAAACAAATATGCATCACATAAACATACCATTTCTGCATTATCCATACCAGCTTACTCTGTTCTATGGTAAAGTTTTCAGGGACAGACAAGCAAACTACTGGGGGAAAAGGACCGTTCTATTTTTTCCCCTCTATCTTCCTTGCCCATGTACCATGTTTTCAAACTTTATTCATTGTTTCTGCTTTGTATTCGTGTACGGTAGAGTAAAACTTCTATGTATATTCACTTCCTTATCTATTCTATTACATATACTTCAACATTCATGCATGCAGTCCACTCCTATCTCTCTCTAACATACATTCTGGGCTTCATTAATATTCGCCAGATGCAAATGCAACTTGGCTTGGTTATTTTTTAGAGTTATTAGGGTGGGGGCTAATTGTGCTTATTATGCATGAAAATGGGACAGAATAATTAAAATAAACAAGAATCGGGTCAGAGGTCTGAATTGTGGTAGAGCACAGGATTTAATTTTTTTTTTTTTTTGAGGTGTTTATCTCATATTTTCACCTGAATTGTGAAAGCCGTGCATGTGTATGCAGGAAAACACTCCTCATTATTTGGAAATATTCCTCAATATTCAGCATTCATTTTCTGTGGTACAGAGCAAACAACTGGTGGAACTGAAAGAGCTATGAAAGAAGTTAATAATCTATCAGCTCGGGGTAACACTGCAAGCATACTGATTACACATTACAAACATATGCACAGAAAAATGTCAAGGTCTTTGATTTATTTCTATATTTTCGGGTGAATGATAACATTACAAATCTACAAATTGTGCTAAGGTATATAAATGTGTCCTTAGTTCATATAATTTATTAAAGGAATAGTTCACCCAAAAATGAAAATTTGCTGAAAATTTACCAATCAAGAAGTAGATGAGTTTGTTTTTTCATCGTAACAGATTTGGAGAAATTTAGCATTATACAACTTGCTCACCAATGGATTCTCTGCAGTTAATGGGTGCCATCAGAATGAGAGTCCAAACAGTTTATAAAATAATCCACAAGTAATCAACACGACTCCAGTCTTGTGAAGTGACAAGCTGCATGTTTGTAAGAAACAAATCCAACATTAAAGCATTTTAAGTTTAAACTTAGAGTCATGTGGATTACTTGTGGATTATTGTGATGTTTTTATCAGCTGTTTGGACTTTCATTCTGACGGCACCCATTCACTGCAGAGGATCTACTGGTGAGCCAGTGATGTAATGCTAAATTTCTCCAAATCTGTTCCAATAAAGAAACAAACTCTTCTACATCTTGGATGGCCTGAAGGTGAGTGAATTTCCAGCAAATTTTCATTTTTGGGTGAACTATTCATTTAAATCCTGCATTGTAGCTCTCTCTTTTTTTCATAAATCTGTCAGGAGTGGAGCTTAGAGCTTGTTTTGCAACTACAATGCACTGTCCCATCCATTACGGACTGAAAGATACACCTGTCCATTTCTACATCGCTCCTATACTTTACAGGAATGTGAACCTGTGAAATTGTATTAGAAACGATCAGAGCTGTGGGACCCAGACCAGGTTCATTGTTTATATTGCTGTGCACTGAATACAGTATGAGGTCTCTGGAACGGAATGAGATTATTGTGAATAATGAAACTGTAGTAGGTTGATGGCGTGGGCTCCGGTGTTCGGCAGCTGCGGATCTTCTCTTTATTAATTCTGTTCTGGTTGAACAGAGACACAAGAGTGATTTGCCGCCCTGGAGCCAAGCACTGTAATGTGATTTGAGCACGGTAGCATACAGATGCTAAATTATGTACACACATACACACAGGACAAAGTTATTACTGTTTTAGTTCCCCTGGAAACCTAATTTGTACTGCATGTGTGCTGGAATTGTCCTGTAGGTGCACTTAGAGAGTTTGCTCGTGTAAGCGTTCATTCATCCGCTCAGGGCCACACAAAATTACTGGCCATAGAACTCCACAGATTTCTGCTGAATTGAAAAACCCATCATATACAAATTTCTAGACATCATTCATCCATTGCGCATTCATTTATGAAACATTTTGGCTAATTTGATTATGCTTTCTAACTAATAAGAGTGCACTACTCGCAGCTCTGTTTAATTTGAAAGAGTTCCACAGAGTTTCCCACAAATTCAGTGCACAATTCTGTAATTTCCCACCTTGGACCTGCTCATACTTAATATTTTACATACTCACTCATTCATTCCTCATTGACTGACTTGATTTACACACATTGATTCATTCATACGCTCACAAATTCAGTCATTACATCTCTCTTTCTCTAGCTTAAAAATCGTAATATTTTTTAAACCTTAACCAGCAGTGTTAAAGTGACAGTTCACCCCAAAATGACAGTTCTCTCATTATTTACGCATCCTCATGTTGTTGCAAACCCGAGTTCAGCTCATGAATTTAATTGTCTGATCACAGCAGTTTTCAATTAAAAGTGAGATTTTCTTTAAAAAAAAAATAGCTTGCATTTTGTGCTTTTCCTTAGAGCCCGCATACATGCAGGAGCTAGATAAAATGGCCATGAATTAAAAATGTGTTAACAAAAATGAAGAAAGAATTCATAAAACATGGTCACAAATGAATGAATTGTGGGAACAAATTCTTAATTTGTGATCATGACATCTTTTTTTTTTTCCTGCATGTCATATATTTGGCTCCATATAGTTCCTAAAACAAAATTGTTGTATGATTTCAGAAGACTTGAAATAGAGTGCATGGACCACCTTTATGGTGCTTTTCTTGATTTTTTCTGGAGCTTAAGCCAAGGTTATTAAGAACTATTGTTGTTTAAATCAGTGTGAAGATTCCTCAGAATATCTTCTATGTTCCACATAAGAAATAAAGTCATTAGTATCGATATGAGAGTGAGTAAATGATGACAGAATTTTCATTTTTGGGTGAACTATCCCTTTAACACTATCTAATTTTATCATTTCTAACCAACCAAAAAATTCTGAATCATCTGCCATGATGTAACGACAGGAAGTTAGAAATTAGGGTTAATTAGTCATCAGATCCATCACTTTATTAGTAGAGTCACTACAACCTCAGAATAAGAGGCACATTATCAGTATTAATTATTACATCAGACGCGTGGTCATTAAGCTAACGAGCTGAGATTATGGACTAGAATTAACGAAGACGCCGTACATAATTAACAGTCAAAGTCTTCCTCTGTGCTATTAAAAACCAATTTACACTGCGGCTGCACCCTACTAATGCCTACAAGAGGAATTACACTCTCACCACATCTGGCACAGATCATTTTCTTTCCAGGTTGCTATCTGTCCTCCCACTTCCTCCATCTCTCCTTATTTCTTACACTCCTCCTCAGTTCCTCTCTTTCGTCTTTCTCTTTAGACTACTCTGTTTATACCTTTCTTGCAAGCCTCTCTTCCCTTCTGGATAAAAGACATCATTAAAATCACAGTATTTTAATAAGCCACATACCCTGTGCCTCTGCAGAGATAGAAAATATGAGAGAGATTGAGGAATGAAGAAAGGGAGGGAGGGAGATGAGGAGTTGAGAAAGCAGGTGTTTTCTGATTGTTTTGTTCTTGAAATCTGGCTGAACTCATTTCCTGTGTCCATCCCCTGATGACTGGCTGATTATCACAGGAAGATGCAGCTCACCTTATCAGGTGGCCCTTATCAGGTGGCTTGAAGTACTTCCGTTTGAGTTGGATAATTGCCCACCAAAATGGGCTATGCATACTCATACACACACACACACACACACCTGCAAAGGCATTATTAATACAAAGGGGTCCCTTGTTGAAAGAGAAATGTGCTTAATTGTATTAAAAGTACACTTGTAGTGTGCTTCATATTTTTAAAAAAGTATTTTTTTTAAAACTGTTCTTGTAGATAATGTAATATTAATGAACTAAAAGGCCACTTAAGTGTACTTAAAGAGAGGATGCTTTCATAACTCTTTTTCTTAACACATTTGAATGCACTTTGTAATAATGTCCAATTAAGGCCTGGTTTCACAGACAGGGCTTAGACTAAATCAGGATTAGGCCATAGTTCAATTAGGACATTTAAGTAATTTTTATAAATATGCCTTAAAAAAACATTACTGGTGTGCATCTTGAGATGATACAAAGGCACTGATATATTTTGAGATCAGTCAGTGCAAGTTTCTTTCAGTTGAAACAGCTCAGATTTACATTTTAGTCTGGACTAGGCTTAAGCCTTGTCTGTGAAACCGGAGGTAAAAGTTTTACTTTAAAGTACATTTTAAATCATTGTTTTAATAATCTCTTAATTTACTTATTTACTTATTATTAACATTCTAAAGCACATGCAAAGGATTTGATTGTAAGGATTTAAATGGACTAATGGACTAAATGGATTGTATAATTTTTTTTTTATTTAGTTACCACTTGTAGTACACTTGAGCCCATCTTTCACACACTAATGGGTTCAATTGTACTACAAGTGGTATCGAAATACATTTAAAAAATACAGAGATAGTATGCTAAAAGCACATTTTAGTTGATAATCATGGTGTCCCAAAATAGCACATTTGAGTACATAGATGTTCTTAAGATTATCTTAAGTATTATATAAGTATATTAAGTACAAAATTAGTGCATGAAAATAGAGCACTTTTTTTCTTTTTCCTGGGATGACACACAAGTTTAAATAGAAATGACTTTAAACTAAAATATAATATTGAGTAAATGCTTGTCAGTATACTTCAACCATATTTCAGAAGTAAATTACAAACAGAGATAAATCCTTGTTGACTAATTAACCTGCAATAAAATTTCCAAACACATTACACTTAGTTTGCAAAAGTATATTCTTTTAAAGTATATTACTTCTGTAATAAGTACTCATTTGAATGTACAGTATGATGTACTTCTTTTTTCAGGATAAAGGCTCCTATCTTTATTTAGACATACAATTTTCATCTAGCAGATTTTAAAACGAGAGAAAAAAAATCCATCATTTTATAGATATGACCCGAGTCACATCTAGAATCAGAATATCACAGAGACATGATGAAACACCCAATCACATAGAAACACCCCAGCACCAGCACAGCAACCAGTCGACAACCACTTACAAACCTTAGCAACAACACAGCAACAAGATAACTGTCAGGCATTGGTATGGAATTGGTGGGTTAATGGATATGGTGTGTATGTATTAAGTCCCCCGCAGTATGTGAGACAGATGAACTGTGTCTTTCGCTGTCTGTCTGTCAGTGACAGCTCTGTGTAGTGTCAGTGATTGTGTTTGGTGAGTGAAGGTGAGAGCAGGGGTACATTCTCTGGCATGACGCCATGTTTATGCTAAACTTCAACACTGTGTCGTGCGTCACCACAGAGAAGAAGATGGCCTGTTCATCCTGACACAAACAGGACATTAATCACACACACACAGAGAGATAAGCACCAACGTACAGTCATTTATATCAAAAGCAGCTTGTTGGGACTTAAACTGGCCCTTTATAACCGATCATAATCTATGATTCTACAATCATGTCCAATGTCCAAAGAGACACTTGTGCTGTTCTAGTGTTTAATTGTAAAAATCTTTATGTTTAATTCACACAAGAAATAAAAGAGTAAAGGGACTTGCGTTCAAATGTTTGGACTGGCACATCTCCAGTCTTTTTTTCTCTGTTCCGTGTCAAACATAGATATCTGCTTCCTGTCAGTGGCACCAGAAAGACAACAGGAGTCTGACAGACGGACCTGAGCTCTCATGCAGGTACTGTATGTAGGGCACAGACACAAACAGGACATGTCACTGCAGCATCGTGGATGTATGTGCATGGACAACCCCAGACAAACACACACATACAGATTAAAAATATACAGAGACTACATATGCATGAGCGATTCACAGCTGCAGATTCAATACACGCATTTAACTCAACAGCAAATGCAGCACATAACGAGAGAACTTCTAGGTCTAATAATATGCAAATACAGTCATAGACATTCACATTCCAGTAAGAACGAAAAATCACAAAACCTTTTAGGAACTTTTGCATTCTCACCAGATTTTTGTTTTTTTTTAAAGATTCTGGAATTACAGAATAAAACTCAACAATGTCTCAGACTGGATTTAGATTTGACAAGATACCAAATTCTACAATTAAAAGTCAGAGATCTCATTATTAACTCATTAAATATTAAATTAATCCAAGACCAAATTATGAGCTATTCGGTCCATATTTATTTTATCGGTTAAGTTTAGGGACAGGTTTGGTGCTTATGGTCGGTTTAAGGGTGGGTTAAGGTGTAAAGGGTTGGGTCAACAGTGTAATTATAAATGTAATTACAGAAATTATATGCAGGTATTTTATTAAAATATAAGTACATTGTAAAAACATGTATGTACACAATAAGTGCATTGCATCAAATGATTAATTTAAATGTAATTACATAGTAGTTAAGGCCATATAAAGTGGGACCGAAATGCTCACCAAGACTGCATTAATTTGATCAAAAATACAGTAAAAACACTAATAGTGTGAAATATTATAAATATGACTATACTATACACTAATCCTAACTCTAACCCTAACAGAACACTTTATGTATTTAAAAAAAAAAAAAAAAACTTTGGTTAAACTTTATTTTACAGTGTCCTTGTTACACATTTTACATGATTACATGCAAATAACCCTAAACCAACCCCCCTAACCCTATAGTAAGTTCATGTTGTTAATTAATAGACAAGTTTGTTGATTAATCAGTTGAAAGTAGGACCTCTGAGTTCTATTTGTTTGGTTTATGATGGTCAACGTAAGTAGGGGGTGAAGTTGTGGAATAGTTAGGTATTATGGAAGGATTTTTCACTTAGTAGGGAAGAGTTTGAACAAAGCTTGAGAATTTTTAAGAGCACATCACTAACAGTTTTTAAATTCCTTGTTTTTATTGTTGTGATTTTTTTTTATGATTATTTTACTTCCTTTCATGTAAAGCACATTAAATTACCATTGTGTATGAAATGTGCTATATAAATAAGCTTGCCTTGCCTAATATTGCTCAGTATTTACTTGTATAATTACATAGTAATTACACCTTAAATAAAGTGTAACCAAAACATTATATTGTTCCGAAGTATATTGTACAAATGTATATTGTTTTTACAAATAGTGTTACCAAAAGAGTTTTGTCAGATATAGCTCACTTCTGGTTTCAGATTTGTCTCCAAAATATGGTTACGTAGGTACACACACACACACACACAAACACACACACACAGAGAGAGAGAAGCTCTACCTGGGTAACAGCAGTATGTCTCTATTTCACGCAATACATCTGCTGTAAAATATTATGTCTGCTGCATGAGGTGCTACAGGTCAAAGGTTAAGCATGTAATGCTGCACAGATGTTCACATGACTCTAAACACACTACATGCCTTTGAACACAAACACACAGTGCTGGGGTCAGACAGGCTCATCTACAGTAAGGCTTTTGTGGTAAACAGAGAAAGTGTTTATGAGCCGACCATGACAGCTGAACCTGCGAGCAATGTTTCTTTTTGATTTTAATAAGCTGTGTGAAAAGTCACTAACCAAATCTCTCTCCAATTTTTTTTCTCTCTCTATCTTTTTCACGCTCTCTCTTTCCCTCACTTTTCTATTTATCCCTCTCTGTTGAAAATTTTGATTTTGATTTGTGCATGACCTTGGCGGGCTTCACTTCGTGACTTCATTCTGGACTGTGTGAACTGTAAAGGAGGTTTGTTTGGGTAACTTGAGTAGATCTTATTGTTGTATCCACCTACAGTACTTGCTACCAATGAACCAGATGCAGATCAAAACCTGACACTGAGGGGTAAAACTCATTAAAGAGTAAGAGAAAGCATGACCATTTACCTTGAGTTTACCTCAGTATGTAAATTTACCTTGAGTAAACAGATTTGGGATTCATTTTCCATTGAAAACGAAAGCAAAGAGCCTCCTTTGTTAGCAAATGATGAGCTGCCTAAAGAAGCAGGTTAGTTGCCTGATAATGAGAGACGAGGAAGAAGAATAGATAAGAGAGTGGTCATGAAAAGGAGTCAGCCTTTGCCTTCTGTCATCATCATTATAAAGGTCCATTTCTCCCATCAAGCAAAGTATGTAAAGCACAATCACTATATTTTTAACTATTTTTGGCATTTCATCTAAAAGTTTCTGTCCCTCGTTATTAACCACCATCTATCAGCAGTTATGTATTTGATCTCAGTGAACTCAAGCTGTCAATACACTAATTAAAGCACCACAGCTGTCAAAATCTAAATTACACCACTGTTCAAAAGTTTGGAGTCAGTAAGATTTTTTTTTGAAGGAAATTAACAATTTTATTCAGCAAGCACACATTAATCAAAAGTGACAGTAAAGACATGTATAATGTTACAAATGATTTCCATTTCAGTTAAAGGCTGTTCTTCAAAAGCCATATTCATCAAAAAATCAGTTTCAACAAAAATATTAAACATCACAACTGTTTTCATCATTGATGATATACATAATTAATGGAATAAATTACATTTTAAAATACATTAAAATATAATGCAATTTTTAATTAATAATACTTCAAAATATTATTATTTTTACTGTATTTTTGATCAAATAAATGTAGCTTTGGTGAGAATAAGAGACTTGTTTAAATATATATATATATATATATCTTATCGACCCAAAACTTTTGAATGGTGTATATTTAGAGAAGAAAAGTGGATAACACTTCAGTATATGGACCAATTCTCACTATTAGCTAGATGCTTATTAGCATGCCTATTATTAACATATTGGCTGTTTATTAGTACTTATAAAGCACATATTCTCCATGACCATATATTCTACATTCCTAATTGTACCCAATACCTAAATTTAACAACTACCTTACTGACTATTAATAAGCAGCAAATAAGGAGTTTATTGAGGCAAAAGTCATAGTCAATGGTTTGTTAATAGCGAAAATTGGACCTTAATATAAAGTGTGACCAAAAAGCATTACAGAAGAAAAATAAATAGATTTAAAGATTTTTTATCTATGGCACACAGGCATGTAGTTACTTTATTTTTGTGATATTTGTGTTGATATAATGTTTATGATATTTATCTTCTATTAAAAAAAAGCAGTCCTACTTTTTTCCATATGATTGTGTTTTAATAATTATTTTGGTAACACTTTAGAATAGGGCACACTTATTCTCTATTAACTACGACTTTTCCCTCAATAAATTCCTAATTTGCTGCTTATTAATAGTTAGTAAGGTAGTTGTTAAGTTTAGGTATTGGGTATGATTAGGAATGTAGAATAAGGTCATAATATGTGGTTAATAAGTACTAATAAATGGCTAATATTCTAGTAATATGCATGCTAATACGCAACTAGTTAAGAGACCCTAAAATAAAGTGTTACCATTCTTTTTCTGCAGTTCTACCCATGTTTAAATGTATTATTTGTTATCAGTATCAGACAAAATTTTCATATTGCTGCAGCCGTTGGGCTCACCAATAATGATTTTGTCTCAGGCCATGTACATGTAAGTGATGGCTTGTTCCTGAACAACGCATTTAACCCCAGTAAGTTTTGAAACAAGTAATGTACTCCAAATCACTTGAATAAAAGACAAATAATCAAAATGACAAGTAACTAACAGGAATGTCAGGCAGTCTTTCTAATCCACATAGTCTCCAGCTTCCTGAATGACCTTCATCTGCACATTTTTGATCTGGACCTCCAGAGTGGCCATATTTGGAGTATTCACAGGGTGGCTGTGTATGTTATCTCTCTCTGGGGATCACCTTTCCCTCCACATCTAAGAGCCCGTCTGAGAGTGGGTGTTATGGGGCACGATTTGGCACAGAAATCAAAATCTCCAGCCGAACACATGTGTGTGCATATGTGAGCGTAGGCAGTTTTTAACAGGCTTTTAAGCTCTTCTCTTCTGTTGGTGGACCGCAGTGGATAGTGTCACATATAACCCTGGTTGCCGTGGTGACTGACCCCTCAGTCATTAGATTGATATTTGGCGTGGGCTGTATGGATGTGCGCAGTCTTTTTTTTTTTTTTTTGATCTGTGAACTACCCCCTGCCGCCCATCTCTCTACTCTTTTCATTCTCAGCCAGAATAGCTGCAAATACTGTTATGATTGGCAGGGTCTTTTCAAGTGTGGGCAAACATGATGAATTCTCTCTTTCTCACTCTTGCTCTATCGCGTTCTTCTTTTTTAATATAGTAGCCCCAGCAGAATTGTTGAGACAATGTAATTTTTTTTGCAGTCTATATATGGCTCATGCTTATGCCTGGCTGACCCAGATATGATGATTTTTTTAAAAAAATAATTAATCAAGAACAGATCATGCATTATTATAACTAAAATACAGGAGACGTATTGTTACTTCACCACAGATAAATAGAAATAGAAAGGATAAAAAAACCACTCTTAAATCAAATAAATAAGATTGAAAATACATACTCTGTTATTGTAGTTGTCTAGTTAATGTAATATTGCGAAGCTCTAACAACTTTTTTTTCTAAAATCGTACATTTCCACATTAATTATATTGTACAAATTTATGCAAAATTAACACTTCATAAAACACTTACATTTTCTCATGAGATTGGGTTGGACCTCAAACTTTTATATTACAATATACTCTCATTTATGTCAAACCAACAAATGTAATGGTGCATTCAAGTTCTCCTGGGAAGTCTGTATATACAAGTCATGCAAGATGCCAACGTACATAAAATTCTGAAAGATTTTTTTAACTCTACTTCTAAAACATAAGAAATAAAAACATGGTTAAAGTGTGTTTGCTTTTTAATGTTTTTATTCAATTTATGAAGGTTCTGTAAATTGAATCATGATATATTTTCTATTGTAGTGCAATACAATGGTATTTTGTACATGAAACTTAGTTTTTATTGTAAATGAAAAAATAAATTTTAACAAATGTACAAATTTACAATCAGTACAGATGCCGCATTTATTGCATCCGACATGTTTACACGCTGACAAAGAGGAACTCAAAAAGTTCCAGGTTTTCCACTTTGTGTAAAAAACTTGCGTTTTCAACTCATAAATACAGTCATTGACTTGAATGCACCATAACAGTTATCTGGATTAATACATTTTATGTATTCAAACAGGCCTACACTGGTCCCATTGGCCCTATTCCCAGCATGCACTGGGGCAAACATAATAAGCTTGCAGTGCTGCTTTATTTTATTTTATTATTGACATTAACTAAATTAATCTAACTTCAAAAAAGGCTTTTTCACTGAGCTTTGCATTCTGGTCCATCAGCAACCAGCATCTCATGCTGTGACCCCACACATGTCCTCTTCTACAGGAGAGCAGCATGCAAAACACAATATGTTAGTGACCAGCATTGGTGACATGCTGATCTTCTCAGCACGGAATGAGAGAAAGTGTTGTAGATAGGACAGAGAGAGAACAGAATAGAGATATTCTGAGTTAGGATATTAGCACGTAAAAAACATCCAAGAAACACTTTTAAATGCTAAACACCCAATCAGGATAAAACGCTCAGACTGTGTGTGTGATGTGAAGAAACCTGAAGTAGGAGGGATGCAGTTGAGAAAGTGATGAAGAGCTGAGCTGTGGCACTGGGGATATGATCTGTTCACACGTTCAGTAAATGAGAAGTGAAAGAGAGTTCAGTCAGTTCACAGAGAGGAAAATCTCTCTCCCGTGAGTGAGACAGGAAGCAGAAGTGATAGAGACGCAGGGCAGACTGGGATTACTTGGCTATACGCTTTTATTACAAGGGATATCGGTGTGTGATAGAGATGGAGAAAATGAAAAGGGAAGGATTTATGGATGTGTTTACAAATTGCAGGCAGGCTGCATCAAAATGATCAAATGTGAATTTGTTCTCCATAGAAACATAATTTCTTTTTTATCATCTTCAGTGTTGACAGACCCATAGGAAAATTGTATTGCTCAAAACTTTGCTCTTTGACCCCTACTGCATCATATATAAAATGCATATTTCTATTCTAAACTATCAACAATATCTTTTTTTTTCTTTTTGCTTGATGAACACACGGTAACACAATAATGTATTTATGAAATCATATATGTTTGATTGAAAAAAAATAATAATTCTGATTTCCTATGTCAGTCTTTACAGGGTTAACATCTGTTTCAGGCAATCTAATTATTATTATTATTCTTTTTTTTTTTGCTTGATGAACACAATGTATTTATACACACATTCATTAAATTATGAATTAACTGTACAATTTCAAAAAAAAAAAAAAATTTCTGACTTATTTATTATATGTCAGTCTTTACAGAGTTAACATCTGTTTCAGGCGGTCTAAATGTTAGTTTGTTTTTTCTTGAACGCACAGTAACACAATGATGTATTTAAGCATAGAATCATAAAATCAGAGACCTTGAAAATGTACAAAACTGCAGTTCTCCAAACTTTCGAACCCCGTTCCTCCTGTATTCTCAGGGTTGGCTTTAACTTAGTGGACAGCCGTTTAGTTGAGTGTCTTTTCTTCTGCACCAAGGCCATTGGTAACTATGGCAACCTCACCCTCTCATTGTCACCAGGACTTAAGGCTGGAAAACAATGTACGCTGTTATAAAAGGTGTTTGTGTGCGTGTGTGTGTGCGTGTGTCAGTGATAGATGAAGTGCAGCGTGCTCTGCAGATATATGACTCTGTGTCTGACTGCACTACAGACCTGCCACTGTTTCAGCTGCAAACATTTCACTCCCAACTTCCTACAGACAGCGAGAGGGAAAAAGAGAAAAGAGAGGAAGAGGCAGGGAGGAAGAGAAAGAGACAGATTGGGCAGGAGAGCTTTTAAAACTAACACGACACAAAGAGCTAATTCAGAAGCCGGCCTGCACCTGCCTCCATACACTGTACAGACGCACACGCTCTCACAGTAAAACTTTACACAGACAAGAATCCCTTGTCATTGCATCTTTGTGTTTTCATGCTCAAATGGGCACATTAGCCACAATGCTTTGCTTCTTGAATCGCACGAGCATACTAAAAACTAACCCGAGAAAGTAAACTTTGAAAGAACTTTATTGTACACGTAAATGGGAGGCAACATGAAATACTTTTGGGAAGTTGCTGTTCTGCAATGTTATACTCTAAAACTATTTTAAAGCATTTTTTGTCTCTCAATTAATACAACACTTTAAAAATTCCACCTATTTCAACTTAAAAACATAAGTTCAGTTGCTGCCTTAAATTTTACAGTATAATCAACTTAGTTGTACAAGTCATTTCGACTTAAATTACATTAAATCGACTTAAAAATCAAGTTTAATTTGATGAGTTCATGTAAATACATAAATTGTCATGACTTTCTGATCATACCATTTTTTTTACAGTGAATGCCTTAAGCTGCATGCAAAATATTTTCAAAATCATATAATAGACAATAATTATTAAATGAGCTAATAAATGAGTTAAATAAATAAATTCAGTTAATTAAAAATATTATTATTATTATTCCATTTGTTCAGTTAATACATTGAATTATTAATATAAAGCCATAAGCTGCATGCAAAATAATTATGGAAATATAAACAGATTATATAAAGATTATTTAAAATTAGTTAATAAATCAATTTAATAAATTAATTCAAAATGAATCATAAAATAATAAAAGCATTATTATTATTATTATTACTTTAAAACTATTCTAAATCATTTTTGCTATTTGTAAATTATTGTCTCTCAATTAATACAATGCCATAAAATGCATGCAAAATCATTTATAAATTGTATAATAGATAATAAGTATTAAAAATTAGTTAATAAATGAATTTAATGAATTAATTCAATTAAAAGTTTTATTGTTATTAAAAACAAATTATTAATATAATGCCATGAAAGCTGAATGCAAACTAATTATCCAATTATATAATAATTAAAGATGAACTAATATATTAATTGAATAAATTACTTCAATTAATTGAACAAATAATAAAGTCTTATTATTATTATTATTATTATCATTTACATTTACATTTAATCATTTAGCAGACGCTTTTATCCAAAGCGACGTACAAATGAGGAGAACAATAGAAGCAATCAGACCATCGAGAGAGCAACAGTATACAAGTGCCATGACAAGTCTCAGTTAGTCTAGCACAGTACACGTAGCTAGGAATTTTTTTTTTATTAAATAGAGTAGGTAAGTGTTAGTATTAGTTGGTCAGGTGCTGGCGAAAAAGATGTGTCTTTAGATGTTTTTTGAAAACGGCTAAAGACTCAGCTGTTCGAATTGAGATCGGGAGGTCATTCCACCAGCTGGGCACAGTCCAGGAAAAGGTCCGTGAGAGTGATTTGGTACCTCTTTGGGATGGCACCACAAGACGTCGTTCGCTTGCAGAACGCAAGCTTCTGGAGGGCGCATAAGTTTGAACTAGCAAGTTTAGGTATATTGGTGCAGTGCCAGTTGTGGTCTTGCAGGCAAACATCAGTACCTTGAATTTGATGCGAGCGGCTATTGGTAGCCAGTGTAACCTGATGAAGAGAGGGGTAACGTGAGCTTTTTTCGGCTCATTAAAGACCACTCTGGCTGCTGCATTCTGGATCAGTTGCAGAGGCTTGATAGTACATGCGGGAAGGCCCGCCAAGAGAGCATTACAATAGTCCAGTCTGAAGAGAACAAGAGCTTGGACAAGGAGTTGTGCGGCTTGCTCTGACAGGAAGGGCCTAATCTTCCTAATGTTGTATAAGGCAAATCTGCAGGACCGGGCCGTTGTAGCAATATGGTCTGTGAAGCTTAACTGATCATCGATCACAACTCCAAGGTTCCTGGCTGTCCTGGAAGGAGTTATGGTTGACGAACCCAGCTGTATAGAGAAGTTGTGGTGAAGTGATGGGTTGGCGGAGAACACGAGCAGTTCTGTCTTAGCAAGATTGAGCTGAAGGTGATGGTCCATCATCCAGCTAGAAATGTCACTCAGACAGGCTGCAATGCGAGCAGTTACCGTCGGATCATCTGGTTGGAATGAGAAGTAGAGTTGAGTGTCATCAGCATAGCAGTGGTAGGAAAAGCCATGCTTCTGAATAACCGATCCTAATGACGACATGTAAATGGAGAAGAGAAGTGGTCCAAGCACTGAGCCTTGAGGAACTCCAGTAGCAAGAAGTTGTGACTTTGAAACCTCACCCCTCCAAGACACCCTGAAGGACCTATCTGAGAGGTAAGACTCGAACCACAGGAGGGCGGTTCCTGAGATGCCCATCTTTCTGAGGATGGACATGAGGATCTGGTGGTTAACTGTGTCAAAGGCAGCAGACAGATCCAGCAAGATGAGTACAGAGGATTTGGAAGCTGCTCTTGCCAGTCTCAGGGCCTCTGTAACCGAGAGTAGGGCAGTCTCAGTTGAGTGGCCACTTCTAAAGCCAGATTGGTTGTTGTCCATAATGTTGTTCTGTGCAAGAAACAGAGAGAGTTGGTTGAACACAACTCGCTCAAGTGACTTTGCAATGAATGGAAGAAGGGATACCGGTCTGTAGTTTTCTAAAAGTGCTGGATTTAGAGCAGGTTTTTTAAGCAGTGGGCTTACCCGAGCCTGCTTAAATGCTGTGGGAAATGTACCAGTGTGAAGCGAGGTGTTGATAATGTGAGTAAGCGCAGGTATGACCGAAGAAGAAATGGCTTGAAGGAGTTGAGTGGGGATAGGATCTAGCGGACAAGTAGTGGGATGATTGGAAAGGATGAGTTTGGAAACCTCCGTCTCCGAGAGAGGAGAAAAGGAGGTGAGAGATTGTGTATTTGTCGTTATGAAGTTATTATTAGTTTGTGGTATGAGGAATTGGTCACTGATGGTTTTTGTTTTATTTGTGAAGAAAGTTGCAAAGTCATCAGCTGTAAGAGTTGATGAAGGAGGAGGGGGAGGAGGACAGAGAAGAGAAGAGAACAGTTTTGAAGAGTGCACGAGAGTCGGAACAGTTGTTAATTATTATCATAATTAATATATTTGTTAAATTAATACATTGAAGTAATTAATTTAATAAATACATTTTTAAATGGTCACATATCTTTATAATATGGTAATTATTTTATAAACAGCTTTTATGACATATTAATTGAAAGACATTAATTGAATATTATGGGTAAAAATACATTTAAAAAAGATAAATGAAAACAATCAGTTACAGGACAACAGATAAACACTTTCCCTTGAACGTTATGCAAATGAACTGAAACATTGATGTCTATAGACTCATTAGTTTCCAAATGTGTATTTCATTTACATGACATCATTCCCACTGTGGATTTGCATTTCTCAAGACTCTAAACAAACCAAATGAACATGTCAACATTTCCACACAACAAACACACCCTCTTCTAATCTATACACACTTCGTCATCCCTCACACACACTGCAGTAGCACATTTTCACTCTAATAAGAGACCAGAGGTCTGTTTGTGGGCCAGTTTACAGGGTGGAGGAGTCTAAGAAGACTCTTTCAAGAGCAAGAGAAAGAAAACGAGGGCAGCCAACAGGATGGGGGCCGACACCACCTTGTGTGCCAGGCCGTTTGGCAGCTGATGTGCCCTTTTCAGGTGGCATCTGTAGTAAAACTCCAACCACACAGTCCTGTGCTGCTGTCACAATACAGCGGGTGGACATCTGGTATGGCATGATGACACTTCAAACTTACAGCTATGAGCTCTGTGGAGACACACAGCGCCATCCTCTGGTAGCATTTAACACCACACAGTTATCATCATGAGACGGAGATCTAAAAATGTGAAAACTAACTGATTACTGTTATGGTGTTGTTTGTACAGGCCATTTGCTGAAAGATGTGAGGTCCTACAAGAAAGAAGACCTCATCTCAACCCCTGCACTGGGAAAACAATCTGTATTTCGCAGATCTGCTTCAGGTTGTTGGGCTTATGGACCATTTGACTTGAAACACAGAAGCGCACTACAGAATGGTGAGAGTTGGACAAGAGGTCGGTTGTTGTGCCCTCTCGCTGTATGCTCTTATCGACACTGCTATGAGAACACACACACACACAGCGTTCTGTCCTGTTTACCTTGTGTGTTTCTGAGGATTTATTTAGACTCTAGATGTTTTTAGCTTAGCCAAGCAAACCACTGGTATTTCCTCCACCTCTCGCTGCCATACACAAGCCTCTGTGTGTGTGTTTATATTAAATACATGCTGTAGTTAACTCTCTGTGGGTTATCTGGCTTCTGTAGAACGATTCTGCCGCTTACAAGCACATTCATTAGAATCAGATCCAGAGTCACTCTTGTTCATCATGTGTAATACAGAACTGGTGTCAGTTTACCATAGATACAAAGAATTTGATGCAAGATGACAGTAGTCTGAACAAAAACAACAAAAAAGGTATTTGTCAAGTAACCTAAAAAATACTAAGTAATCTATATTATCAACAAAAAAAAAAATATATTATATGACCGAGTCATCCAGACAATAGGCTCCATTTTATAAAGCTTCTTAAGGTAACTTCACATTTCCACTATATTATGATCGCACATATAATAATAATAATAATAATAATTATGATGATGATTGTTGCCATTGTTGTTAATATTAGTTGTTATTATTATTAACTACTTTATATTTAATGTTTTGATTAATTAATTTATAATTAATTAAAGATTTATCTCATTTGTAATAATTATATATCTATTATCTATGAAGAATTATTTTGCATTCAGTTTTTATGTGGCAGTTAATATTAATAGTAGTATTATAACAATAATAATTGTTGTTGTCAATAAATTAATTGCACATTAGATTTATATATTAAAATTTAAAATACTTTTACAATTTAGCATGTCAAACTGTACAACGTTGTTTTGTCATGTTGTTACAATAAATGTAAAATATACAAAATTATCTGTTATCACAATTGCTGATATTAGCTTCAGATTAAAAAATAAAAATAAACAATAATAATATTAGTAAATTAATAAGACTAACCTCATATTTTTTTAAACAGCATGTTTGGTTCATTTGAGCCCTACTGATGGTGTTGTGGTGGTATATGAGCCAATCAACATGGGAAACACTGGTCTATGTCTGCCTGCATCAATTTTGTGTCCTTTATAAAATAAAAATAGACTTTTTCTGGAATAATGTGAGCACAGAACATGACAGGAATAGTGACCAGGGTATAAATGGTCCTTTATCTCAATAACTTAAACTGAGATGGAAATGGGAAGCAGAGCAGAAACAAAGAAAAGAGAGAGAGACGATGTATTGTAAATGAGAAGCACAGAGTATATCTACCTCCATCTGTCTCTGTCACCCCTCTGTAATAAGAGGGGAGCGCAGCCTCTTTCACTGGCTTTTTTCCCTTCTCGCCTGTTTCTGTCTAAGTCTCACACTCCTCTCATTTCTCATGTCTTTTGCTCTGTCACCAAGGTGCAGGAGCCTGAGGTGAACTCATAATGAGCTTGTGAAACTCACTTTTCCTATTGTTTCCGGGACTAACGCACACACTCAGAGTCTGTGCTTCAGTTGGGTTTCCTCTCAATGTACAGACAACAGCAGCCTTGATCTTTGCTCGGCTGTAGCAGCACAGTGACAGCATGTCTCAGGTAGAGGTAAGACCCGCTAATGATGCCAGCGATCATGTGCACATACATATGAATAATGGATTTCCTTTCCATATTACTATCGGAAACGCACTGTCAAATGACAACTACTATAGTATATTTTATATAGAACACATTTTATATTGTATGAATTATTCTCAGGAAACTGTGCCATTTGTGTCCCGATTGTGTACATCAGTATTGTTACTGTTAATTGAAGTAAATAAATAAAATGTTTACATATTGATATAAATAATCAATATAAAAATGAAATATTAATATTAGATGAAGCCGAGGTTGGAGTACTAAAATTATGTAAAAAAAAATAAATAATAATAATAATAATAATTACAAGTATTTAGAAATTAAAAAAAACAACTGAAAAAGCACATAACAATTATTTAAAATTATAATAATGTAAAGTATAATAAAAGTATAATAATGAAGAGTTCAGATGCAAAAAGTCATAAGTGCAGTCTGAAATTTTCTTCTAAAATGAGCATTTTTCTCAGGTTCCTAGTTTATGTTTAGTTATTTCACATTAATGGCAATGAAAAGAACATATCCAGAAAATTTCAAATATCACTTAGAGGCTTTTGCATCTGAACTCTTCAAATGTTAATTTAAAATATTAATAACAACTATAATGGTATATAAATAACACTAAAATAACAGTGATGTATTCATGACTTACTATTAATATAATAACAGATATTGATTCTACAGATATACACTTTTTTAATATTTATCATGTAGACCTAGGCTAATTCATAAAGAATGCTACATCTCAATGGGTACATTTCAAATGACAAATAAATACAAATAAATATGCTGGTACTGTAGGCTTCAGGTAAAAGCAAGTTTCACTAATAGTAGCTGTTTCAAGAAAGAAAAGAATGTCTACTACTACTAAAGTGTGTCTTTCTAAATCATAGACTACAAAACTTATTTGTTCCACTAAGGTCAAAGAAAGACATGAATGAATTAATAAATAACATTTATCGACACATTTAGATAGCTTTACTGAATCTGTCTGCTAAATCTGACATTTCCTTAAAATATAGCCTTGCTTATTGGAGCAGGGCCATTTGAAATGTTTCTGAATGTATCTAGCTCCATCTAGTGGTGAAATAAATCAACACGCTGGGATGTGTATCTGAAAACAATTATTAATCTAACGTTACACAGGAGCGTCTCTCGCTAGAGACTGAAGTGAAATGTCTGTACAGTGCCCCAGTCCTTATACTTCTTAAATATAAAATAATGTATAAAGTAAATATAGAATCCAGAACTAATAATGAGAGAATATCCAATAAAAGACATGCGAAATAGCCTAATATGTAGTTTATTTTATAAAAAGCATAACTTATTTAAAAGCCATATTTCTCAGAATACCACATATGTATGGGGAAACGCAGAGAACCTCATTAGATTTGTGGTGTGGTTTGAACGGCTTGTCTAGGTCAGAACTTAGAGTAGGTATTAATCTTGGGGGGGGGGGTAAATAACACTGGATAAGTTCAGTAGATTTCAATTTCCGATGATCAGTATGATGGAAGTACATCACTCTACTAATGAAAAATCAAAAACGATCAGTGAGTCACCAATCACTAATCCACTTTCAACACTAGGTGGCGCAGTAATACAGGCAGCACGGCACAAGTCTCCTGTGGTATATGGAAATTCTGAAAAACCTCCGGGGGGGGGGGGGGGGAGGGGGGGGGGGGGGGGGGGCTGAACAAAATAAATGTATATAAAAAACATACAAATAAAAAAAGATAGCAAGACCAAAAACCAACTGACCTGACCTGATAGCTATCTAAGGTCGTTAGTTCCACTGAACTCTATTGGTAACAACGGAACTTGCGACCTATAGTTGCTTTTGGGAAACGCACCCCTGATAGGTACTTGTGCATTACATTTTTACTTTACCTGGTACTGGTAGCCTACGTTTTAATGTGAGAGGGACAATGCGATATTAAGATGAATTTTACTTTAGCTTCAGCTGACGTTGACTTAATATTGTATTTTAACGTATATTTTATTGTTTTACTTCACAAAAAAAGAAAGAAAGAAAGAAAGAAAGAAAGAAAGAAAGAAAGAAAGAAAGAAAGATCCTGATTGGATACCTGCCACGGACCCCCTGGTCAGGACTCTGATGATTTGTTCATTCATTATATTCAGAAGAACATTTATGAACAGCAGCTCGTGTGTAATGATGTACAATTAGTCTTCAAGTGGAATTTCGTCGAAATGTTTTGCAGTTTTGGTTATTATTGCTGAATAACTATTTTTATGTTAAAATGTTTTCGAATGCAAGTTGAATTAGAAAAGAAAAGAAAAGAAAAGACTTAGGCTACAAGCGCTAGAAGTGTGAAGTAACTGAAGTTAGAGGCTTCTTAATTTCGATCATTTATGTTCCTGAATTTGTGACATTCATGCTCATTTTATTGCTCCAAAACATAAAGACGAATAAATGGGAACTGATTACTAAATAAAATACTGGTTGCAAAACACAAATTATATGTTGTATATTTCTGCATGTAAGCAACAGTTTTAGCTACAATTTTGTTTGCAACTGTCAAAAAATAATATAGTTACTTCACATCACATCACAACTCATCTTATGAATTAATAGCCTATTTAATTAATGAAACTACATTTTTGTAACGGATTAAAGTAGCCTATTTTTAGAGAATTATTTAGTGACACGATGAAATATGACCTGGAAATTGCACACATTTATGTACACGTTTAGCCTATTTGTAAATTCAGTAAGTATTCAGCATAATTTTATACAATTAAATAGTAATTAACCGTTTCGGACAATTAATTTCGGTGATGTCATTAGTCATTAACATTTTTGTAGTAATCTATTTCTGTAGCCTAGAGATCATTACAATTTTGTAGTGGCTGTAAATATCATAAAATATCGTATTCAATAATTCCTACAAATTGTTCAAATGCGTTTTAATGATATGGTTTTTCAAATGAACTGTGATTTCAGGAAGACGGAAACTCAAGCTTTAAACCTTTCTGGTCACAATCTAAAAACAAACATATCAATTTTTATTTTGCAGAATTATTTTCGAATATAGTTTGTCAATTCTTACTACACTGGCCTATATATTCGGCATTCTTCATTTGAACAAGCATGTAGTCTGTCTGTTTATGAATGACTTTAATCATCTCCCTGCAATCCCAGTCTATACGCCACGCCTACTTCGAGGAGCTTGTGATCTATTGGCTGAAGGAGACAAGAATACCAGATTAGACACCGTATTTGCCGCACTTGGGTGTATATATGACCAAACTTCTCTCACAAAAACGCAGCCACTTGTTGCTTTTAACCTGGCATTGTGCGTTACTGTGAGAGCGTGGGCTCCAGAGACAAACATTTGCCTTAAAGGCACTGGAGATATGACACATCGACGCGCAGATCCATAACAATAGTAACGCTGCTGTCAACCCTCTCCAGCAACTGCCAAAAAGCGCGCACGAGACACCGGATATGTCCGTGTATTGTGACAACTTCAGTGTTTACCACCAACAGAGTCTACCTGCGGCGCAGAGACCAGCGGGCTACGGCCTGGGGGACTACGCGACCCCAAACCCATACCTGTGGCTCAATGGACCCAGTGTCAACTCCTCTTCGTCTTACATACATGGCAACAGCAGCCCGTCGTTCATCCCTCCGGTTTACGGCTCTCAGAGGCAATATCTCACCAGCTCGTCCGGGTTCGCCGGTCCGGACTTGGGCTGGCTCTCCATCGCGAGCCAAGAGGAACTGTTAAAGCTCGTGCGCCCGCCTTACTCGTACTCGGCTCTGATAGCCATGGCAATACAGAACGCGCACGAGAAGAAGTTAACTTTGAGCCAGATATATCAATATGTGGCGGATAATTTCCCGTTTTATAAGAAGAGTAAGGCGGGATGGCAGAACTCCATTAGGCACAACCTTTCCCTGAATGACTGCTTTAAAAAAGTGCCGCGGGACGAAGACGACCCAGGTGAGTGATGCTCGTGCACCTTTGCATCGGGTCAGTGGCGTGACGCTCATTTTTGTATAGATCTATTAAGGTAGCCTATTTTAGAAAATACGCAAGTACAGTTCATAAATAAATGACTTGAGATCACAAATTACTTGAACTTATTTTTAATTAAAAGTCACACCTGTCCAGTGATTGTAAAATTGTAAAGGAAAGAAAATTTGAAAGGCTTCTAAGAGATTGCAATGCAAGATTCTTGGAGAAAAAAGATAAATGCGTACATACTGTATTTTCAATAACAATTGAAATAATGTTATAAATTTGTCTTGTAATTGTTATAAATTAGGCCTACTATTTTAAATATTTAAAATATCTATAATAGTGCCTAAATATTTGAAAATATTTTGTCTATCGAATAAAATTAATCCATTCTCTTTTAATATGACAAAAAGAAGACCCCTTTAGACCCTTATGACTGATCATTACATTTATATATATATATATATATATATGCCTTTTTTTAAAAAACTAAAAAGTTAGGCTATAATATATAATATTATTTTGTATTTTTTAGTAAAAGGCACATTTTGGCCAAGTGGAATAACCTTAAGAAAACGTCTTCATAATTAGTATAGCTAGTGATATTAGAAAAAAGTTCTAATTATGTTCTTTAATATTGTTTTAAAGATAATGATAACTAAGTCGTGTATTTGGTGAAGTCGCAGGAAAAGTGTTTTATTTGTTTTTGATGGTTACTACGCTTGACATTAAATTAAATCATAAAATATAAATTTATGATACAAAAAAATGGCATTGACTTTTTTAAAAATATACGATTACACATGAATATAGCCTAATACAGATTTCTCATTCATCACAATCTTATTTCTCAGATACCCAATAACACACCCAATAATGCAATTTACAAACAATTTCGTGTAGAGTTCTTAAATTCATTGAATGTTTCACTGTAAATAACTTTTGCATGGAAAGTTGCTAGCTTTGGGTTCTAATATCAACTCTCCGTATTGTTTGAAGGCAAAGGAAACTACTGGACTCTAGACCCCAACTGTGAAAAGATGTTTGACAACGGCAACTTTCGTAGAAAAAGGAAGCGCAGGTCTGATTCCAGCGCAGGTGTTGCCAGCAACACAAAACCGGAGGAGGACCGACAGCTCGCAGGGATCAAACCCACCGACAGCCCTCACCTCACGGGACCCGCATCTCCTGACACTGACGCGGCCAATGACAGCCACAAGGGCGCGTCTCCGGCGGGCCTCGCGAGCGCACCGTGCTTCAACAACTTCTTCAACAGTATGTCAGCCTTAAGCTCGTCCTCAGCTCCGACTAGCAGACAGGGCTCTCTGGGGCTGGTAAACGAACTCTCCAGCCGAAATATCAGCGCCTTGAGCCCGTACCACGCCAGCTCAGCGCCTGACGCAGGTGGAGCGGGTGAGCTGCAGGACAGCGTGCATGTTAACCGTGGAATGTACTATAACTCTTTTACCGGCGGCCAGAGTGCGCAGTTCAACGGACACTTCTACAACAGCTTCAGCGTGAACAGTCTCATTTACCCTCGAGACGGAACGGAGTTATGAATCTGTCATACTCGTGAATACCTACGACGCGTATGTTTTCTAATAAGAAAAAACAAAGAATTATTATTTCAACGCTGTGTATGCGCTGCTGAAATGCGACAGGCCTTATAAGCAGATAACATTCATTTAAACGCGACATTTACGCACTGACAGCCACCAAATGAGTGAAATCTGGTGTAAAACACTGGTTAAAACACATTTTATTCTGTGAAAAATCTACTGACTTGTGCATTGGATTCTTTTTTGTCTTATTTTAACAGATTTCCATATTATGTGCCAGTTTTTTTTTTTATTATGCACTAATTTAAATGGATTTATCCTTTTAGTTTGAATTTATAATAACAGTAGTTTGATGGAGGGATTGTCTTGGTATCCATGATTGCCAAGATTCAGTATTGTCCAATATCGAAAAACGTTCTCTGTGTCTACTTTTTTGCTTTCTATTGTGTATTTTTTGTAAATGCAGTTGTTTTGTTATATACACTTGTTTTTAACTATTTATATTAAGTTATGTATCTTGCAGTTTGTCCTTTAAAGAGAGAAATATGTGGTCTGGTAATCTACTATGAATGGTTAAAATGAAGCTTTTACCTGCAAAGTAAGGTAATAAGTGAATTATCGATTGTCATCATGCCACTAACTCACTTGATTTTTTAATATTTCATAGGTGATGATCTTTACACAGATAAAAGTCACTACATTTAGCCTATTATTTTTCCGCAGTTTCTGCAAAATATTAATTTTTCAAAGAAAATAAAGAATTCCAAATCTCAAAATGTTTTAAAATGTATTTACGCTTTTCCCCCTCGAACAACTCCTGAACATATGACCTGTAAATGTCAACTGTGCACATTAGATCTAAACTAAAGCCAAAAGTTGCACTTTTAATAACTTTACAAACAAAGACTTAATTCAAGCATTAAAATTACTACGAAAAATATATATTTAAAAGGCACATGTGGAACATTTTGTATTTTAAAAACTGTATATTAAACTTTAAGCAAATGATTCTGCATATAGGGTACATAAATCACTCAATATATTTGATCAGTTTTGTTAATTTTCAGTTTGACAGGCGTGAAGCATATGGGCACTGACTCTAAACATCTACAAGTTTAGATTTTTATTGCAGCATAAACAATAGCCGAGAACTGGATTAAAACAATTGTGCATTATTTTATATAGAATAGTGACAATAGTGTCTTTTTATTTTAGGTGAAATTATAAAAATGTGTTTTTACCCATGCTTTTCACAAGAGCTTAGTTCAAAACAAAATAAGCAAACATGTATGCATTCTATAACCTTTATGACTAACTATTCCTGACTTTAACACAGACAGAGTTGCACAATGTACATTTTCAAATCTCTGAGACTCTCTGGTTAAGTAACATCAGCATTATCATACCGACAGTCCTGTGCAGAGCTCAGGTGTATTTCAAGACGGTGTTTCTGGGACAATACAGTACGAGAAGAAACCAGAAAGATAACACAGATAACAAATCTGAGGTTTCTGTCTTATTACCCAGTGCCACAGAAACAATACCACTATTGTTCTGTTTACCAGAACAGCTCTTACTGTATGCTTGTGTGTTAAAATACCACATTTTATTACATACATCTCTCCAAGTATAAAATCATTTTTGCTATTGACATCTTTATGATTTGTAAAGTCTTTAATCTACAAAGAGCACACGTATAGAACAACTTTTGATGGCATTAAAGCGCACTGAAGTGAGATGAATTAAAAGGGGTTGCCCGCCTCCTTTTGTCCTCTCTTCATTACAACTGTCTGAGTAAAAGCGGGACAGACCCAAGTGCTTGTTTAGAGATTAAAGGGAGAAAAAAAACTCCCATTGAGAAATTCCCTCAGTAAGCAGGGCAGTGCCACCCAGGAGGAGATGGAGAGGTGTGGCTTTGGGTGGAGGCCAGTCAACTTCAGGTTCAGAGAAACAAAATGACAGCATAAATTAAATAAGACTGTTTTCAGAATTTCAACATTTTGTATGTACACATATTATATTATATTATAATTTATATTATATTATATATACAAACACAATTAGCTACATTTACACAATTAGTCACATGTTGTCAACTCACCAATCACAGTGGTCTTTGCTGCTTCAGATGAAGCCACAGTAATAATTAGAGTTTGGTGGGGGCAGGAGCTTATATAGAATCTTCTGAGTCGCCATATTTACTCAGACACCACGCAAGGCGGCTTTTTACGCTGAGCACTTTACTCTACTGCCAAATATGACGTTGTCAATTAGTCGGGGGCTGACACTCTGTGCTTACTAAACGCCTGGGACATCAGGCAATCAACCGGCCCCCACCCGCACCCAGCCCTGTGCGCTCATCTCTGTTTGTTTGCCTGAAAAGCATCTTTGTTCATCAGCACAGAGGAACTGTACTCGATATGTCAAAAACAGAGTCCTATCAGAGACTACTTGTTTCTGGATGACCCTAATGCCGGGGGTGTTTTTTTTTTTTTTTGGTTGGGGGGTACATACACACAGAAAATTAGAAGCTGATATATTCACTTTTTCACTATATTATTTACTATTTATTTACACCACAAGCACAAAAGTGGCTGTGAATGACATCTCCAATTGTCAAAGATTGGGCCTGTGTTTTCTTTGTGTCTCTTTGAGTTTTTTCTTGATCTTATAGAGCATTACACATGAAATGCGAGGGGTTGAAAACAAGATATGTGGCCACAAATACAGAATTATATAAAATTAAATATAATATATATAATTTGTTGCCTCCTGACACAATTTAACTAAATTACAATGAAGGAATTAATCAACCATGAATGAACTAAAATAAAGGAAGAATTAATAAAACATGACCATGATCAAATGAATGAGTTGTGTGAATTATTATTATTATTAAAATAAAGGAAGAATTAATAAACATGACCACGATCAAATGAATAAGCTGTGGGAATTATTATTATTTTTATACACACGACACCATATAATTCCACTGTCTTTTCTATTCAAGTCCAGCTCAATTTTAATTAACTAAAAAATGGTTGTCTAGTCATAACTGTCTAGTTTTAAAAATCACAAAATCATAATAAAGTAATTCTAGCATTATGAATGTGACATTTGCAGTCAAAACCTAAAATATAAATTGCCAGAGAACATATTACCAATATACTGATTCATCTGTTTATATTTTCCTAAACCCCTGATGATCAGAAGAAAAAAATGGTCTACATGTGTTTTCTATTAGATGAGATGTAGTGCGGTCAAACGATTAATCACGATTAATCGCATCCAAAATAAAAGTTTTTGTTTACATTATATATGTATGTGTACTGTGTATATTTATTATGTATATATAAATACACACACATACAGTGTATATATTTTGAACATATTTACATGTTTATACATTTATATATTCATATTCTTATATTTTATATTATATATAAATATATTTAATATATAAACATAACATATTTTTCTTAAATATATACATGCATATACATAATATATATACAGTACACACATATATTATGTAAACAAAAACTTTTATTTTGGATGCAATTAATCGCGATTAATCGTTTGACAGCGGTGACATTTTTTTTTTAAATAAAAAATAAATAAAAATCTGTGAACTCAACCCAATAATTTCCATTGAACGCCATTTTTACAGGATGTGACGTCTGTAGGTTATGAGTTAAGATCACTTTTTGTTTCTTTATAGAAATGTGAACTTAAGCTTCTTTCAATATATTATCATCAGGCAATAGCCTGAGTAATTTCATTATTCCATTTTGCCTAACTAGACTCCATTCATTAACCTGGCAATCAAATAAAAAGTATTTATGACATTATGTAAGTCAAATGCTGCATTTCCCACCGCCTCAGGCCTAGATATTAAAACAAAAGACAACTGATGTACATCTTAGACAAAATAAGTTTTTTTTTGTTCAAATACTTTTGCGTGGTAGTTGTTTTAGGTCATACTAGCACACATTCGAAACGATGTTTGTGTGATGATGGATGAGACATGTTCTCTTCTACTCTCTCTGCACTTGTGATCAAGATCCATGTTTAAGAGTGTAGGATGTCTGACTCTGTGTGTCTGTGTATGTGCTGAGCTGCGGTGTTTCTCTAGTCTACTGTAAACGAGCTGCTACATGTCTGGGAGGTGAGAAATATGAGGGCTTTAGCGTGAGTGATTAAGGACTGTAATTAAAGTATTACATCGCTTTCCTAGTGCTAAGCTGAGAGAAACAGCCCACCTCAGCTCTCCTCTAACACACTGTCTGGATATGAGACAAACCTTCACACAAAATCAGTTTTTCTCATGCTCCCTCTGAGACCCATTCAACATTCAGATGCAGAACCATAGCATTTCGGGTCACTGAGGTCACTGAAGGTTGCTGAAACTGTATTTTAGGCAAAAACATGTTTTTATGACACTGAATATCTGAAATGAAGACATGAAACAAAACAGTGTTGGCAAACATCAATTATGATTGATATTTCACCAGAACAATGGCTACTACGTGAGTCGCTTCAAAGATGAACTCTCACCAGTGTCCATATCCTTTAGTAAACAGCATCACAAAGAGGGTTTGCTCACAAATGAGCTGTTTTTATCATTTTTCAGACTGTGTATTTTGAAGTTTAAGTGTAAAAGGGACCCCTCCTGATAGAGAAGAAAAGGGAAAATAGCTCTCAGCAGGAAGCAGTTAAGTGCATGTGTGTGAAGGAGTGTGTATGTCTGTCCCGTAGGTGTGTGTATCAACGGGGCCTCAGTTAAGTGGTTGCGTTACCTCTCATGTGGAGCAGGCGAGTCGGGGGCGAGTCAGGGCGGGTCAGCGGTGGCTAAGGTGTCCATCATTATTTTTACGCCTGTCAGATCCCATGAGGTCGTCCAGGAAACGGTCAGTGCACGGGCTGCTGGTTGGGGGTGGGGGGTCAGGGGGTGGAGTCAGACACACTCAGCGGCTCTTCCGCACAGAGGATTATGATCAACAAAGCAGATCCCACACCTGCATCAACGGGAGGAGGGGGGCACTTGTTGCTCCGTTGCAGTGGGGTGAAAAATCTACAGCCCATCCCTGGGGAAAAAATTGACATTATGTGAACCCTTTTTGCTCCTCTTTTACACCTGACCAGCCCAACATGAAAATATAACTTTCATAAAGGGTTTTTTGCAGGAATAATTTATTGTAAGTTATGAAGTTGCAACTTTGAGATATAAAGTCACACAATTAGGAGATATAGACAGACTGCTAGAAAAATATTAGTCACATTTTAAGATAAAATTACATTACCAGAGTCACAATTCAGAGATATAGTCAGACTGTGTGATAAAAATAAATAAATAAATATTGTGAGACATACAGTTTGAATATAGAATATAGGTATAAAGTCAAACTGCAAGATAAAAAGTCATATTATGAGATATAGTCACACTGTGTTACATCATGAGATATAAAGTCACATTGTGAGATAACATGAAAAATAAAGTCACATTGTAAGATTTAGTAGTCGTGTTTCAAGATATATAAAGTCAAAATTGGGAGCCACATCATGAGATATAAATTCACCTTTGGGAGATACAATAATCACACTGCAAAATAAGAAGTCAAATTATGATATATAAAGTCACAACTAAAAGGTATAGTCATAATGCAGGATAAAAAAATCACATTATGAGATATAAAGTCATATTGTGAGTTATTAAGCTGCTGCTGTGAGATATAATGCCACATTATGAGATATAAAGTCACATTTGGGAGATGTAATGACACTTTCAGATAAAAAGTCACAATATGAAATCTTAAGTCACATTGTGAGGTAATATTCATGTAACAATATACACAAAATCACAATGTGAGATAAAAAGTCACAATATGAGATATAAAGTCACATTGTGAGTTATAAATCTGCCACTGTGAGATATAATGCCACATTATGAGATATAAAGTAACATTCGGCAGATGTAATCACACTATGAGATAAAAAGTCACATTGTGAGGTATAATATTCATGTAATGTAATACACAAAGTTACAATGTGAGATAGAAAGTCACATTTTAAGATATGAAGTTACAACTGGAAGAAACTGTACAGTTAAACTGCAAGAAATTAAGTCACATTAAAAGATATATAGTCATTTTGTGAAATATAGTCACAATTTCAGAATTTTCTAAATTTTCCAGTGATATCGTCGACTTGATTGCACAGATACTAATTAAACTGAACTGAGCTGGATGATGACATCACTGAATTCAATGATGAACTGCCTTTTACTGAAAATTGAGTGTTTACTGTTGTCCTTTTGCATTATTGACAGACTATTTTCCTATTTAATACTGTAAAGCTGCTTTGACAATCAGTATTGTTAAAAGCGCTATATAAATAAAGGTGACTTGACTTGACTTGACTTGAACTGAGACATAAAGCCACATTATGAGATTTAAATTCACAATAGGAAGATACTAAATATAGTCAAATTGCAAGATAAAAAGTATGAGATATTATGAGATACAAAATCACAATGTGAAATTTAAAGTCGTAATTGGGACTTATAAAGATATAAATATGAGACATAAAGCCACAATAGAAGATAAAGAATGTACACCTTCAAAGTAAAAATACTCTAATATAATGATTATCACATGCATATAAAGCCAGGAATTACACAGATTTAAAAGATAACAAGAAGTATGACAGCAAATTGACTGTAAATTGAATATTTTTCCATTGTAGTTTTTTGTCAACAAATGAAGTGTAGATAATCTTACTAAACTGTAAAATCATTATTATATTAGCACACATCTTTAAAATCATATGCAATGAGTAACTACAACCGCCATTCTGAAAGATAGCTCACTATGCAAATAAACAGATACATTACATAAGAATTACTGTCTCTTAGTCTTCCTGGAGTCCAGAGAATTATGAAACTCTACTGTCATAACACTGGAATCAATATAGAACAGTACTGAATTAACATTGTATAACACAGAGAGGGAAAGCTGCACTGTAAAAATGTGCAGCTTTCTAGTGATTTATTCTAATGTTTTATTCAAATCAAATATTGTTCATGTGACTTAACCTGATACACCAAAGAAAGTAATGATGACTGCACGGTTTATTATTTTTGCAAATATAGCTGAATGCTGGAGGCAGGCCCAAGGCAGAGAGAGGGTTAGATGTGCATAGTGAGCGAGTGTGAAAGTGAAATGTGAGGGGCTACAGAGGAATGTGTGTCATTGCCCCGCGTCCCCGTCCCTCTGTTCTTTGCTTTTATTTTTTAATTGGACCCAGATTGCAATTTGCAGCTCTCCGGGGGCCACTTTCCCCACATGGGTGTAATAAGCTATTAGCCGCTCACCCTCTAACGCCTAACACTAATCGTCATGGACAGCCCTTTGTGCAGTACTGGGACAGGGGCCGCTATTGTACAGCTGACCTCCTGCCCTGGGACAACAAGGGCAACTAGGGGTGCGAGGAGGGAACAGCTTCTCTACATTCACCCTGTTAAAAACAAAACAAACTCTAACACTTTACATTTCCTCTCTTTCTCTCTCTGGCAGCCACAGGCTGATCCCCTCACTGTTCCCTACTATAGTCGGCACGGCTTCACTCAAATAAAACACTAACTAGTGAATTAAACACAGGTATGATCTATATGGAAATTTATTTACTTCAAAGCTTCTATATGAGAAGTGGAGCTGGTGGAAGTGGCTGGCTCCGCTGTTTACATGTGGGAGTTTCTTCAAATTTGGGCACTTTTATGGCCAAGTTTTATTAACAGATTTTATTAAAACTAATGGAATTTTAGTCTTATATGAAAACACTTTTTAATAATATGATTTATTACATTTAAATCTATCATCATCTAAAATAAGTTAAATAAGCACAAACTGCTTGAAATTGTGAATTATTTATAGCATTTTTATTGTTATTTATTACAGCTGTGCCACAGTTGTTGGATCATTTCCACCACAACCAACAATTTTGCCCCTAATAAAGTTTTTTCTAAAGTTTTTGAAAACAATGCCATTAATGTCTCCTTGTAAACTATAAAAATGTTTGTAAGCATGTGCAAGTTTCTTTACAAAGTGACATTGTCAGCTACTGGCCTGGCATGCATAATGCAACGTTTTTAGTCATTTTCACGGATCCACGTGAACAGGGATTGCTTTGACAACATGTACACAAAACGTTTCAAAAACACAAGAGGAAAACTTTCCATTTTATAGTACATCGTCGTTGTGTAAACGTACTCTAAATGTACCTGGCTACCAAGACAGAGCTTATTATGAAGTATTAGACATGTGATGTGTAACCATTCTAGTCAAGCTGCAATTGTCAAGTTATGCAAAAAGTGTGAAAATATTGTGTTTAGGATCCATAAAAAGACAATGCCATTTTATTCCACCAAAAACTTTCAAATGTCAGTTCCATGACAGTAATTTCCATATGTGGTGGGAATTTTCATGACTTCAGAAAAAAAGGAAGATATTACAGAATTCAGGGAGTCTATTTTCTAAAGGTCCATAGGACCAAAATCACCCTTAGCTAAAGAAATCCTCATATAACCAGTGACCTCACTAATCAACTCAATAGAGCTGGGCTTGTTACTCCAAAAACTACTAATTACCTTTAATTGACTGTAATGGGATTACTTTACTAATTACCCATTTACCCATATCACATCTCTCATTCATTTCCTTTAATTTGATTCATTAACTTTTACTAGATGGCCAATAAAGAGACATAAAATTGTCATTTCAATTGTTTTTTTATAAACTTCAACCTTGACACAGACATATTCTCTGAGCGCTTGATGGTTATGGCAGTCGGTGACAGTGAATGGTTATGAATCCAGCATAAGACTAATCATGAGCCCTGTATGTTAAGCATAATAATGTGTGTGTGTGTGTGTGTGTGTGTGTGTGTGTGTGTGAATGAAAGACACATGTTGTGCAGAGCTGAAGCAGGTGTATAAAGTGGGAGGTCTGTCTGCGGTCAAAGTCCTGGGACACTTGCCAGTGCATGTCTGCCTCTTTGCTCTCACCTTAAATGCTTCAGACATCTTTGCCATTCCTGGCACTATCTATCTTTCCTTCATTCCATCTTTCTAGTCTCTATATTTTTTTCCAGTGTTGCCCTGTAGAGTCAATTAACAAATCACTCACAGGTGTCACTTCCAGGGGAGTTTCTAGCCGTATGTTGTTGCCCCTTTGACATAAGGTCAGAGCCGTTATCTGCAGCTCCATTAGATGCGCTCTTCTAGATCTGTAGTGTCACCCCATCACCAAACCCCTCCAGGCTGAACATCTGGTCAAGCCGGGTTCTCTGAGCCATGGAGAAGAGCTCATTAAGAAGACCAGCGTCCAAGCCGAGCAACAGGCCCGCTAATCCAGCCCACTGCCAACCCACTGCCCCTCACAGACAGGTTCATCTGGGGGACGAGTGCAGTCTGCATGAAGGGAGAAACCCAACAGGGGGGTTGGGGACTATACAGCAACTGAGAGCACATGTGATTCCTTATGCCTGAGTCAATGAACACCTGAAAATGTTTAGCACATTAATGAGACACCCGTTTAAAACTAAAATCTCTCATTATGCGCTTTATGAAAACTAAGGAAGCTACCTTGCTGCTTGATTAGTCTATAGTGTTGTTTTAGTATATCAATGAGACACTATTATAGTTATTTTTTCCCTTTTCTTATTTTGTATTTTCCATATTCATTTAAATTTTAGTTAAAGTTATTGTTTTACAGTTTTTTATTTTTAATCTATTTAATCAAGTTTTTTTTTTGGCTTTAGTTTTGTATATATATATATATATATAATATATATATATATATATATATTTCATTTTATTTTATTATTTTATTTCAAGTAACAAAAATGTTTTTTTTTTAATTAAAATTAGCCTGTGTTTTACTCACCCTCGGGGCATCCTAGGTGTATATGACATAATATACAGTACAATACTAATCGTTGTCATTGCAGTGGGCGGGTGTTTCTGTTGAACAGTCCAAGAGATGTTAAATAAAGCATGCGTGTCCATAATAAAACGTGCCTCACACGGCTCCGGGGCATGAATAAAGGCCTCCTGTAGCGAATCCATGCTTTTTTTCTAAGAAAAATATCCATATGTCAAGCTTAATAAACACTTTTCTCTCACTTCCGGTATCTGTCGTACACGGAAGCCGTTCCGGTGGATAACGTAGGACGTATGCGTCACGCGCGCCTCTGAGATATGCTAGTCTCACGAGTTTGTTCACAGTTACACAAGTTTCCTTACTTTAGCAAAGGAAAACCAGGCTCCTCTTTGCTTATATCGAAATCCTCCAACATCACTTTACAAATCCTCGGTTTGTACTTCTAATTCATGACCAGCATTTTGTTTTGTTCTCTCTCTGCATTCGTCACTATTCACACTACGCTGACATCCTGCGTCATCCGCCAGAACGGCTTCCGTGTACCACAGATAGATGAAGTGAGAGAAAAGTGTTTATTACGTTTGTAATATGGATATTTTTCTTACAAAACTGCATGGATTCACTACAGGAGGCCTTTATTCATGCTCCGGAGCCATGTGAGGCACATTTTATTATGGATGCATGTGCTTTATTTGACGTCTTTTGGACTGTTCAACAGAAACACCCACCCACTGCAATGGTAACGATTGGAAGAGCCAGGACAATTTTTAATATAACTCCGATTGGATTTGTCTGAAAGAAGAAAGTCATATACACCTAGGATACCTCGAGAGTAAAACACAGGCTAATTTTCATTTTGGGGTGAACTAACCCTTTAACTACAACAATCCTGGTTTACAAATGCAATAATCTTAAATCTTTAGTCAATAAATGGGCTCTAAACGATCCCAGCCAAGGAAAAAGGGTCTTATCTAGCCAAATGATCTGTCATTTTCTAAAAAAAAAAAATAAAAAAAAATGTTATAGACTTTTTAACCACAAATGCTCGTCTTGCACTAGCTCGGCGATGCGCATGTGCTACTTCACACATTACGTAATGACGTTGGAAAGGTCACGCGTGGTTAGTTCTTCGTCTGTGTACTTCGGTTCGAAAAGGTAGGGCGTCCAACATTGTTGGCTTAGTTCAGTATAACTTAGTATACACATGTAAATGTACAGACTCAAGTATATTTTGAATTCCTCAAATAAACATATTTCTCACCACCATATCTTGCTTTATTATCCCTTTTTGTTCTACAGTGGTGTTGTGTTTTTTAGGCTTTGCTGAATGACCGCCTTGTAATTCCTGAAGGTCAGCTCCCACCAGGTAACCCTGTATGCTTTGGATAGGCCGGCACCCAGGACACTGATTGGTTTAGACAGAGGCAGGCAGGAGGGACGAACATCTGGAGAGGGAAAAGCTCCCTCAAGTGTGGTAGCTCCTTCTTTCCTCATGACCAGACATGACCCAGCAGCTCAATCTACAGTAGACGTACTCAGTCTTCCATATACTCCCGCTCGCTGTTTTCCCAGACTAAAATGGGCAAACACCTCAAGCCATTAGGGCCTGGAGATCTCTCTAAAAAAATAACTGAGCTGTGAATGGATTAGAAGATATCACAGTTTATATTTTAATGAATAAAAGCGCCAGAGATTACAATGTTAACTAACTGCACAGTCGGTTTTGTCTGGAAAGAAGGGGAGTACTGTGAACTTGGCACCGTACCATGTTATTATGGTTTAATCTGACCCAGGCGAGAGAGAAAGACAGAGAGAGGGGTGAATGTGCGACACTGTGAGAAAACGAGAGAGGTGGGCACTGGCGAGTTGTTTACAGTTTACACAGGTCCGTGGTATTAATGCATCAAACTCACAGCTTTGTGTTATGGGTAAACACTCTCAGCGGCCATGACACCAGCTCACACACACTGGGATATGTTGACAGTTATCGTTTCAGGGATTGGACTCAGTGTCGTGGAAGAGGCAAACTTCCTGTCGGTGAGCTTCTGCTGAAATTACACCATGCAGTTGCAACACGTCGACAATTGTGAAGGAAGGTCATTGCTCGAATACACTCGCACAGAAGTGAATGAGACTCGGTCTGAGGTGGTTGTTGTGAATGAACGTGGTTTCTAAACTTCCATAATCTGTGAGAGTTTGAGCGATAGTGGGCAGGCGGGGGGTTCAGGTGCACGGCTGGGTCATTGGCGTCGCTCTGTTAGTTTTAGAGGGTCGGGGGGAGGGAAGGGTCAAACCCCCTGCGCAGACGGACTGATATTCCTGTCAAAAACTTGAAGCAGAGCCCAAACACAGACTCACAGACACCTTGCTGGAAACTCTTTCTCATTCTTTCTTTTTACATTTGACCATGTCAACAAGTAAACATTGCTCACTGGTATCACTGATGCATTTCATCTTTAAGTTTTGCATCAATTATGGTAAATACACTATGCTACTATATTACTAGACATACTTGAAAAGTGATGCTACTAGTATTGTCACTATTCCAAAATTATAAAGGTAACTACATTAGCATCCACACCAGCGGACAATAACATTCTGTTTATTAAGAACTTTGTAAGAATTTTTAAGAATTTTGTCATTGCTGCATTAGATGCTCAAGCTTTTTAAAGTTGGATGGATTCTAACTGGCTGTCAATGGTTTTATCATTCATCAGCTGAAAAAAATGTTCTAAAAAATTCCTCTGTGTTATTATCATTATAGTTGTTGTAGTGGACTTCCCTACTGTCATAGAATTAGAAAGATTAACAAAACTTTATAGTTATCGCCCTTGGTGTGAATGTGCCTTTAACGTACAGTTCACCTAAAAATGAAAATTCTGTCATCATTTACTCTCCCTCAAGTGGTTCCAAACCTGTATACATTTTTTTCTTCTGCTGAACACAAAAGGAGATATTTTGACGAATGTGTGCAACCAAACCCCTTTACTTCCATAGAATTTTTTTTCTCGGTATTATGGAAGTCAATGAGGATTCCATCAACTGTTTGGAACAACTTCAAGGTGAGTAAATGATGACAGAATTTCCATTTTTGGGTGAAATATCACTTTAAGTAGTAACATTTGACAGTTTGTTGAATGATATACCATAGAAAAAAGTTAAATTATTTAACTATTCTATTTAACAATTTGAAAAAAAAAATCTATTTACATTAAACTTTACATTAAAAGGTTAGCATGTAGCCTTCACATATTTTTCAATTAAGTAAACAGTGCTTTAGAATGGTTAATTGAAAAGTTAGTAATAAACTAAAGAACAACAAATGAAAACATATTACATGTAACAGAAAAATATCTATTAGTCTGCATTTACACACTAAGACTTGCGCATATTTAATTTGACATCACAGTCATCCACTGTCAATCAGACTCAATCACACATTTAAATATGATCGTCAGTCCCAAAATTTACTTAGCAGCACAAACAAAAAAATATATAAAATACTTTGTTGGTTATTATGAAAGGATTCATAAATGTGCATAACTTGAGCTTGTGTGAATTCTGACTAACTGAAACGTGTCAGATTGGCCATTGCGTTCATGTGATCAATAGACATGACTGTGATTAGCAACCAGTGGTGTATAAAGTACCTGAAAGCCATACTTAAGTACAGATATCTTACCAGAAAATGACTTTGGTAGAAGTTGAAGTCACCTTAAAAGTAATCTTAAAAGTACTTAAGTATTGAAAGTAAAAGTACAAGTAAATGCAAAATGGAAAAGAAGCAAATTAATATATATATATATATAAATGTTCATACACAGAAATGTGTTCAGTTTTAACTCTTTCTTCCATTTTGTATTTTTGGGTAAGAATAAGAAGCACTTCATCCGGTACTTAGTGTCTTTCATTCCAACATAAGAAAACATTTCTGGAATCTGCATCTGAAATAGCATTTAGATGTATTAACACAGTTTAATGTATCTCAGAGGGGACATGGAGCATTTAAACTGCAGTTACAGATGCATAAATAGGCCTAATGTTTTGTTTTTAAAACGTTGAATGCTGACATTTAAAATAATTTAAAACATGAAAAAAATGTGAAATGAAAACCGCCAGTAGGTGGCAGCAAGTGACTGTTAATGAGTGAGTCATTGAGATTCAACCGATTCATTCAAACGGCTGATTCATTCAGGAACAAAAGCATTTGACCGTGTTAATGAGTGAATCACTGAATCTTTTTTATTAACCGATTCATTCAAAAAGCTGATTCATTCAATAAGTAAACACCGTCTATTGCTCAGAGACGCAAAACAGTGCTGTGATCTTTGTTTGGAACTATTTTCGTTGGCAAAATTGAGCAAAAACAAGCAATATTATGTGTAAAATGTAAGTCACTTATTGCTTTACTGAACTTGTATAAAATGATTATTAAATGTGTTATCATGCTGATATCTGCAGAAAAACGGTACTCTTTGTGTGATATAGATTAAGTTAACTATATTAAATTATATAAATATAAAAAGCATACAGAAGCATTTTTGCCGTCTACAACTTAGAATGACTAATAAATCAACGTGGGTGCACTCTGTGTGTGATTTGGTGATATAGCCTACTCGATAATGTCAGATCGCACATCATTACAACAACATTACCATATTATCGCAAAAGATATACTGTATAATCGCACAACCCAGTCTCGACTTTAACTGGAAAAACAAAATGATCCGCGGTTTTGCACTTGTTTGCACATGAGCAACGGTGTTTTTAGGAGTCTAACTTGCAAGTGCCAGACCACTGATTCATCAAACCGGCTTTCCTGCAGTCTGTGCTGACGTCTGACTATTTTGTAGTAAGTAACGAATATGCTTCGGGGAAATGTATCGGAGTAAAAGTATACATTTTAATTAGGAAATGTAGTGGAGTAAAAGTAAAAGTTGGCTGAAATATAACAACTCAAGTAAAGTACAGATATTCCCCCAAAAATACTGTAACGAAGTATTATTACTTCGTTACATTACACCACTGTTAGCAACTGTGCTCCACACGTAAAAAAACGTGCCGTAAATAGAAACCTTTGATGAAGCACGAAAATAAATGAAAACAAAAGAAAGAAAGAAAACTGTGTGTTGCTGCCAAATAAATATCGCACAAATGTTAAATTTCAAGCAGTGATGTATCATGCTAACATGCTAAAAACATTTTGGATCCTATTTACACCTGTATTCAGTGTTGTGCATTTGTGATTGAATCGACCAAAACATCTTAATACTAGATGTAAACAGGGCCTTAACGTGACATATGCTAAGGAATATTATAGGGGAGGTAATGGCCTATGGTGAATGCTGTGTGAATGAGATGATGATTAGAGAGCAGCGTTTCGTAAAGAGCTGCTCAAAATGATTCATAACAAAAAAATGCATCATTTGTCTATCAGCACTTGATGGAGAACAGCCTATCATTGAACAAATAGGGCTGAGACAGTACACAGACTGACAGCAAAGAGAGCAGATGACTGTAAACACCAATGACATTGGCGAGAGGCCGGGCTACACGGCAAACCTCTGTGTTGTCTCTCATTTCTATACGTACAGTACAAATATCACAGTGGCATTCTGATACACTAACGGTGAGGGTGTTTGCTCTGTTATTCACCTGGATTGGCAAAAGTATCAAAGGGCTGAAATCATATTCACACTTTGCACTTTGATGAGTCCTTAACTTGCTGCAGCGTGTAGAAGACACTGAAAGAAAGTAAACCTCAATCTTGAAAGAAAAGAAGGGAAACCGTTTTAAGTTTAAGCAAACAAAGCAAATACACAGATGTATGAACATCACACAAACTAGAGTAATAAAAAGCTGCTATTAAATCCACTGGTTGAAATATATTTGTATAAAGACCTATTGAAAATAATTCATTACGAGCTAAAATCCCATTTCTGAAGTCTTAGCGCAGCATTAAAAATCTTTCTTCAGCAACCTTTCAAAAGACATGCACACACACACTTAAACACACACACTCACACATCTCCAGTCTGAGACTTCAAAGGCAGGTGGAGTGAAACCATGAAATTACAGGTAAGGTGTCACTTACCCCTTTGAAACCCAGCACTGCTCAAATCCAGGCAAGACCTGGCCAGCCCTGGAATTAGAACAAATGAAAAAGAAAAAGAAGAAGGGAAGAGAATGTCAGAAGTGGAGGGGAGTGGCAGAGGGGTGGAAAGGTGATTTAACAAGCCATGTTGACAATATGGCAGCTCTATAAAAAAGGGTCTAATTTCTGCAGTAAATTACCTCATATTACACACTCGCATTACGCTAATGCATATCACACAAATACTGCACACACATCAATATATATATATATATATATATCATCCCGATTACATTATTTTAGAGCTTATCAACTTTCATAAATATGTTCATCATGCCGCAAAAATACCATATTATCATAGTTTTTGTATGACAGTATGGCATTTTTTAAGTATCATGAAGTAGTCCTACTATGTACCATGTTTCAGCAGACGTATGGGTGTTTCTTTAGGTAAAGGCACTTTAAGTTCCCAAGTTTAATTGTTTTTTATAAAAAAAAAAAAAAAAATTGTTACATGAAGATTATGAAGATCACATTATCTTATGTCTTCTAACAATTTTTTATATATCTTCTACCAAACTTTTCACAATGACTTCAGTTATATTTACTACTTTTCAAGTATATTCCTTTTTGTTTATTGTTTATTGTCTAAGACCCAGATTTTTAATCTTAAAATACATATATCCATTATAACTAAATTATTATTGTTTAAATATTTGAGAATCTGAATATAGTGAAAAAAAATCTATATTTATTTTATGAAAACAATTACTTTCAATTGTTGTCCCTCGTTTTTAGCATAGTTTCCATATTCACCATTTCCATCATGGTCAACAATACTGACATTACATCAGTTTTTATTTTTTTCCAAAAGTATGTGCACTGTAAAGAAATTCAAGCTGTTTCAACTAATTATTATTTAGTAACTAGTTCCACAGAAATTTTACATTCAATTTCTGACTTCAAAGTGTTATCTGAATTGTTATTTTTTAGTTGGCCCAACCTTTAGTGAACTAGTTTTATAGTCCATTCAACTAAAATGTTTTAATAGGTCAGACATTTAGAAGACTACAGAAAGTTATGTCAATTAAAATTTAACCGTTTACTCCATGTGTTTTATATGTTACCTCGACTAAGATTTATTATTTGGGCATCATAAGAAATTGCTGGGGTACTACATAAACATATATTTTTATAGTTTAACAAAATTATTAAAAATGATTAGCTGGTGTTATCAATCACTAAAACACACACTTTACAACACATAATAGCCTTTATTTAATAACAGTCTCCATTTATAAAATTTTTCATACAGACTAAACATACAGGAATGAAGAAAAAAAGTCACCTACATCTTGGATGGCCTAAGGGTCAGTAAATTAACAGTAAACTTTATTTTTTGGGTGCACTATCCCTTTAAAGCTCCAGTTGACAAACATTACATCGGTAATACAACTGCAAAATTCAGTTTAAACTTTGTTTAATGAACTAAAATAAGAAAAACTAAACAAGCTAAACAAAATGTTAGCAAACAAACGTTTACAAATATTACTACTGTTCACAATTACATCTTTAAAATGAGGCAGAAGTCAAAAAAATAATAATTAACCAGGTGTTACAGTATATAAAATCAAGTCAAGTCACCTTTATTTACAATACTGATTGTGTCAAAGCAGCTTTATAGAGTCAAATAGGAAAATAGTTTGTCAATAATGCAAGAGGACATTAACAATGACATTATTAGGTCATTTTTCCAACATTTTGTTAATTGGATTTTTTACAGTGTACTTGTTTCCCAAAGCAACGACATCCACATCCAATCCATGCTTAGACATTATTAGTAGACAAATTTTATAAGCTACTGAAGTGTTTTGAGAGAGTTTATTTTTTTTGCAGGGCCAAAGCTTAAAAATAGCTAAGGAAACATCAAGAAACACCTACATATCAAGAAAGTATTTTCCTCTGATACCATTACTGTATGGTACTACAACAGTATTTTACTAAGACCTGTAACACATGTATATGACCAACAGTTATGAATCCTTATTTAGAAACTTTCACTTGCACAGTATATGTGACCCTGGACCACAAAACCAGTCATAAGGGTCAATTTTTTTGAAATTTAGATTTATACATCATCTGAAAGCTGAATAAATAAGCTTTCCATTGATGTATGGTTTGTTAGGATAGGACAATATTTGGCTGAGATATAACTACTAAGAAATCTGGAACCTGAAGGTGCAAAAAAAAATCTAAATATTCAGAAAATCGCCTTGAAAGTTGTCCAAAGAAAGTCCTTAGTAATGCATATTACTAATCAAAAATGAAGTTTTTATATATTTACAGTAGGAAGTTTACAAAAGATCTTCATGGAACATGATCTACTTAATATCCTAATTTTTTTTTTTGGCATAAAAGAAAAATCGATAATTTTGACCCAGGAAGTCATGGCCTAATGGTTAGAGAGTCAGACTTGTAATCCAAAGGTTGTGGGTTCGAATCTCAGGTCCGGCAGGGATTGAAGGTGGGGATTGTGAATGAACAGCACTCTCTCCACCTTCAATACCATGACTGAGGTGTCCTTGAGCAAGGCACCGAACCCCCAACTGCTCCCCGGGCGCTGGAGCAATGGCTGCCCACTGCTCCGGGTGCGTGTTCACAGAGTTTGTGTTCACTACTCACTGCTGTGTGTGTGCACTTGGATGGGTTAAATGCAGAGGACCAATTTCGAGTATGGGTCACCATACTTGACAATACATCACATATTTTTTTTATATAAAATGTATTATTGGCTATTGCTACAAATATACCTGTATGACTTATGACTGGTGTTGTGGTCCAGGGTCACATATTGATAGAATTCATAATCAAAATAAAGAGATCATCCATTTATCAAATCATCCATGGCTGACACAGATAAGATAATGGCAGTACACCACACACAGACTCTTATTTAGAAGACTTATTTCAATGATGTATTTGCCACACACATGAAGATCCAAAGATGAACTGATACAAACCAGTCTGGGTATGACAGTGTTTGCGTTTGTGTCTGTGTATGTGTTTTAATCTGCTGCGAGTGTGTCAGTACAGAGAGTCTTCAGATAACTGCTCGAGTTAGATTAAAAACACGTCCATTCCGGGCGCATGCAGCAGCGTAGGTCTGTGGTGGGGAGAAGATGACAGGAGAGTGTTTTATACTCTGCAATAACAGCACTGTGCTCTGTGTGAGCGTGTATGACATTCTTATCTTCCCGAACACATGCCAACCAAACCACTGTCAGACCACTGTATTTTTCTCCGCTTCCTCATAAAGCTCATTATCACTCATTTTCATCACCCTATTTATTGCTCTTAGTTATTGTCATATTCTTTTCCTTTTTTTATTTCATTGTCTTGGTACTTTATATAAGGGATTTTCACACTGAGCTAAACCCTAGTATTGATGTTCCAAACCCCACTTTTAACCCCTGGAAAAGGAAAGAAGCAGACACCAATCTCATAGCTCATATTCACATGCTTTGGGCTGTCGCAGAAACACCAGGTATACCAAAAAGTCTGTTCAGGAAAAACTAATAAATTTGGCAATATATAATATGAGGATGTGTAAGGCTTGAACCTTATGTAAACAGGTTGCATGCAGTGTTTGTCCAATCAATGACACTGACATCACAAATATGCAAATATGAATGACAAGCCAGGGTTTAGGAATGTACACTGCAGTGTGAAATGGCATCTTATGAACATACACAATGTTGACCCCAGGGTAAATTACGTAGGGCTGGGTGATAAAACGATAACAATAATTATCTCAATTTAATTTTATTCAATAAAATGATAGCAAGAGTTCGATAAAATGTTTATGTGGCAAAAGCAGAACGAAACAGCGCTGCTCATTTGAACCGTGCAACACGGATCATTTATCCGTTTGGTTAAAAATGCAAATGGCAGTGCAGCGCGAGCGTAGACTACTAGAGCAGATGCGTTTACGCTGCTGCGTCTCGGTCACGCGAGCACTAGCGCTGTGAGATCCAGTGTGAAGCGCTTGAATTCAGCGAAGAACACAAATGACTCAGTTGCGCCGGGTTTCCGTCCAAAGTTGCGAATTTAACTTATGGGGCAAAATTGGAATATCGCATTTAAAACATTTGCGAATAAATCGTCACTTCCTGACAAACTGGGCCTATATATCACTAAGAAAAGGAGAAGCCACTGAATATAATAATTTTCATAGCTATATAATAAATTAACAGACGACTGTTTGGGAGGCAATTATACAGAAATACTTTGATGACTTTGCTCGGCATTTCAGAAGGACCATCTTTTCAGATGCTATGGAATGAGATTGGTCCTAGGACATCCTCAGACCTCAGTCATAAAATGAAAAGGCGTCGTGCCTCAGACCAAAAGGCTTCAGTCACTGGACAAAACGGCATCGTGACTCAGACTGAAAGGCTTCAGGTCTCAGGACTCCTACAATTAGGCATCAGCCTAAACGGACTTAGATTAAAAGGTATCAGCCAAAAAGTCATCGGGCGAAACGGACTCAGATTAAAAGGCATCAGACAAAAGGTCATCGGGCGAAACGGACTCGGGTGGAGAGTGACGTGTCGCGCTGCGCTGCCCCGCCCCATGTGACGTCACACGCACGCGGTTCAGAATAAGCAAAGTGGTGAGCAACGGTTGAGGATGGCAGAAGGAGAACTTTGAACTTTGATGACCTTTTGTCTGATGCCTTTTAATCTGATTCCGTTTAGGCTGATGCCTAATTGTAGGAGTCCTGAGACCTGAAGCCTTTCAGTCTGAGTCACGATGCCGTTTTGTCCAGTGACTGAAGCCTTTTGGTCTGAGGCACGACGCCTTTTCATTTTATGTCTGAGGATGTCCTAAAATGTACACCGTAGTACGTCAGGTTTTGCCATCACTAAACCCAAAGTCACATGACTTTGTTGATGGACATGGGAGGAATTTATTCGTCAAATGCGTTTCCATCTCTCCTTATTCACATTAACCCTTTTTCGCACAAGTCAAAAACCACTATTTTTTTTTTTTTTACAAATTAGGGGATTTTTATTCGAAATTTGGCATTTCCATCACTCATTTCTGATGCGATAGCCTACTTCAAAATGTGCATAAAAACAGGGTGATGAAAACATACTGAGTGATTTAAACTAGTTGAAGACAGATGAAACAGCACTGACAAACAGGGGAAACAGTGTGTGCAATGATACAGTCAGAAGGCTTTTCAATCTGCAAATCACCATCATTTATAATGGATTTACTCTAGTAACACTAACTGCACCATGGTATTGTGGCAGAAATGTGGGATATTCATATCGGTTAGTGCGCCGACATATACAGCACAGCATATACTCACCTGGTTTGTTTTTTCGATTCCCGTCTCGAGGTCCTAAGTCAGTCCAGCTCCCCTCTCTCTACCCAATACTTTCCTGTCATCTCTCCACTGTCTGAATAATAAAGCAATAAAAAGCCCAAAATACAGTGGCCAAAATTATTAGAACACTAGTACTTTCAGCAGCTAAAAAATGGTTTTAAGTCAGTTATTTTTGCTGTAGTGTGTCAGTAGGAAATATCAGTTTACATTTCCAAACATTCATTTCACCATTAATTGTAATAATCCAGTGAGATTTTTGTTTGCACAAGGAGTCTGACAACAGCCAGTGCTCCACACAGAGATCTGATCTGATCATCATCAGTCTGTCTGGAATCACATGAAGAAACAGAACAAACTGAGACAGACTCAATCCAGAAGAACTGTGCCAACGTCTCCAAGATGCTTCAAGAAACCTACCTGCAAAGCTACCTGAAAAATTATGCACAAGTGCACCGAGGGCAGAACGCAAAGGATGGTCACACCAAATGTTGATTTAATTTAGTTAATAGAAGTTAATTGATAAAGGATATGTATTTGTGTAACTTCAAGCAGGTAGGTTTCTTGAAGCATCTTGGAGACGTTGTCACAGTTCTTCTGGATTGAGTCTGTCTCAGTTTGTTCTGTTTCTTCATGTCATTCCAGACAGATTCTCTGTGTTGCTGAAAATATAGTGTTCTACTAATTTTGGCCACCACTTTATAACTTAATTTTTTTTTATAACACTTTATTTTAAGGTGTCCTTGTTATGCACGTTACATGTACTTACTATTATAATAACAATAAATTATGCATAATTACATGCAAGTAACCCTAAGCCAAACCCTAACCCTAACCATATAGTAAGTAAACATAGTTAATATTACTCAGTACTTAAATGTATATTTACACTGTAACGAGCACCTTAAAATAAAATGTAACCAAATATATTTATTTTGTTAAGGACACATGACTGGAAAAGTGTAAAGAACTCAAAAATGTGAAGAGTTTGTCATGTTCTGACCATAAAGAGTAGTTTAAAACCACAATGAATGGTCTGGTTTCTACAACTTTCACTTAGGAGGCTTCTGAGTGAAAGTTGTAGAAATAATAGAAGCAAAAATCTGCCTTTAAACTTGAAAGAAACAAAGATTTGAAATGTACTGTGATAATTATCAATATCGAGTAGCATGGAAAAAATGTATTGTGATTATTTTTTTGGCCATATCGCCCAGCCCTACTTACACGTTGTGTGAAACATGAAACAAGATAACCCAGGACTCTGTTAGAATGACCCAGAGTTAACTATTTCAAATGTGAAAAGCTCTATAGTGTAGTACACTTTATTATATGTGATATATTTATGTCATATAAATATATGTGGTTTTTATATATAGCCTAATATATACACACTTTTATATCTGATTTACCCAATTCAAATTTTCAGATGGAGTAAAAAGCTGCTTTGAATTTCCAAGGACTCAGTTGCTCATGACAAAAGAGACATTTTTGCATCTCATGGGAAATGATGCAACAAGGAACCTGAGGCTTTAAAAACAACACAGAGCTCAAATCAAAGCCGCCAGAGAAAGGTTCAAACAAACCTATGCGCCACTGCCGACAGATAGCCGTTTCCCAGCTGTCTGGGACTGTGTGTGGACATTACGTCATGTAGAGTACAACTGTCTGTCAAACACAAATAAATACATTTCAGGTACACAACTCTTTTAATTTATCCTAGGTTTAGATTATGCTTAAGTAAATATGTGATTAACTATATACATTGTATACCTAGCGAGTCTTGACACATGTCCCAAGATACCAATACGTCAGTAGAAGACAAGTTGTGCCAGGCTGATACATCACAGTCATGTGATGGGTGGAGAAGTATTCTTGCTTGAGTATCTTTCTCTCTCTCTTGTGTGTGTGTGTGTGTGTGTGGGCAGGGTGTTAGAGATGGATGTGTGGCTTCCTGTGGCTGCTGACAGGCTCAAACGAGGCCTGAGCAAAACAGGAACCTCAGGTGTGATTCATGCCATCACAACAACACAGAACAAACCTGGACGGTCCTAAATCAACACTAAAAAATATATATATGACAGATAATTAAGAGTTAATCATCAATTATAAGACGACTATGCTGTCCTGATATATGTCACAGATAAAGCATTTGATTTAGGCTTCATATTGATAAGACATAGTAATACAAACTAACTGACGACAGGACTTTGTTATAATTTTTTCCATGTGAAATACTATTTGATTGATTTAAGAAAATTAAAAAAAAAAAAATAGTATTTTGTGATTGGCTAGATTTTTGCTTTGCGTCATTAGTTTTGCAAGCTGTTATTACTATTAATCATTTTTGAGTATTGTTTTAATGTTTTGGATTTTTTTGTTTTATCATAGAATCCTATCCACTTGTGTTTGTTTAATGCTTGAAAAAAAAGAATAGGTCATATATATATATATATGTGTGTGCATGTGTGTGATAGATAATATTGTTAGATCATATTGAATGTTTAAGATTCAATTCATTCCATCTCAAATTAATTCCAATAATTTTGTTTCTACAGGTTTTTCAAACTTGTGTTTGAATTGTGATAAAAACATAAAATGTCCTGATATGTACTGTACAGTACTGTTTAGCACCTTTCCCAGATTTCAAGGTTTAGTCAGTTAATTAGTCATAGGTATTTGGATGAAGTTTATTTTCCTTTTATTTCATGACCCTCCCTTTAACCACAGTTCTGTATACACACACAACCTCCTTTGAAGGAATTTGTAAAAGTCTTTTGCGGCAATACAAAATAGTATTCGGTTTAGATTGGTAACTGCTGTGGGATTTTTTCTGTTTAGTAAAGAGAGCATAAAGATTGTTGAAAGTTTGTGGTCTCCCTCTAAAAGCATGATCTCTACATTTTGCAAATAGGTGAGGTACATTAACTAATTGGGTTGTAATTAGTTTGCCTCCTTACGTGGAAGCAAGCATCTGTAATAAAACCACCAGCGGCCCGAGTAATCAGGTAGACGAGTCAACCTCTAAAACAAATCTTGTGGTTGACGCTTCCTCCATTCCATAAAAGAAATATGCAGCGGTTGATTAATGCACAGTAAATGTGAATCAGACATTATGCATATGCTCTACGTCTGCTAGCGCCTTATCATTCAGAATCATCTCTAGGGAAGCCACTTAGCAAGACAAATATCTCAGAGGGTGGAACCTTCTATTAGCGAAACCACAGAGAAAAACACAGTCTGTGAGGTTGCACAAAGCTGCTATTGTTCTTCATTGCATCAAGATGAAATTAAGTGCTTTAATATTCTCATATATCTTTTAGCAGGCCGGCTTATGAGAACCCTCGTCTAGATCAGCCGCAGGGAAACAGGTGGAAAGGACTGTGGTCTTGCCACACACCCCAATACAAAAACGCATTTTAAACAGCTCAGCATGGATAAGAAAAATTAAAAAACAACACTTTAATTAGATATTAACAGCTTTATTTTGTAATGCATGAGTCATCTGAATGCCATTCAATATGGAAAACCAATAAAGTGAGATCTGCGCTTTGGTCGGGCACGCAAAGTGTCATGTTTTTGGCATGGCACAGCAGACTGCATTTTTTAACACAAGGGCTTGTTGCTTCACTAATTACATGGCAGGTAAAGGCAGATGGATGCAGCCTTCGCTCATGACAGGTGACAGTTATTGACAATCGACTCGTCTAGCCATAATAAAGCCTAAGGGAGAGGAACCGACACTTCCAACCTAAACATCGTCAGAGCACATTTCAAATGTGGCGGTTTTGGCCTTGACAACTGTAACTATGTTCAACAAATTAGTCAGAGAAAGCGGCAGTGTTTATAAGGCTGAATATGAAAGAGATCGCCTCTCTCGTGACTGACACCCTGATCCATGTTGGTCCTGGTTTGTTTTTATTGCAGGAGACTCTGAGTGTAAAATGTGGGGATTCCTGCCTGTCAATCACAGGTTCAAAGGAGGATACGGGTTTCTGGGTCTTGACAGAGCATGCTTGAGGCGGCGCGGTACACATCTCGCATATGCAAAAAAAACTTTGACGTATTTTTTAAACTGAACTTCTCTGAGGCTTGTTTCAAGTCCGTGTGCAGTTCGTGGCATTCTTTCATTCGGGTGACATCTGCTATGCCAGACTGCATGTGGTGCATGCCCTGAAGGAGCTTCCCTTTCTGAGGAGAAGACTACGGCTGATGCAACCAGTCTGCTTGGAGCCTCCTCACACTGACAGCCTGAAATGGGCCGCATTGGGAGCTGCAGAAGATAGAAGATGCTTTCCTGTTTGTGGATGGTGCTTGCGTGTATGAGTGTTTTCAGTTGCACTCAAAGCAGTGCTGAGTGACTGTTACTGTTGGGTGGAAATGGGCCATGGGTCAGTGACTCCGGGTTCCTCTTCACGACTGCTCAGGTCCACATCAATCCCAAACACTTATTCACACACTGTCATCTGAGCTTCAAAGAGCGGTTTCAACACTTCAATGGTGCACAGAGTCACATATCCATTTACATTGATATTTCTGTATTAGATAAATAACAGCATGTTTTTAAATTGCGTACTGCCAGTAGTCAAGGCCTTCTGAATATGGTTGGATGTGGCCAGAAAATAGATCTGTAAACTATGCTAAATGTGAAAATAAAGTGCAACTAACCACATAATCTTGGATAGCAAAATAAATAAGGCTTATCGTAGTTTAATCTAAATAGGTTTTATTTTTAAAAGGGAGGAGAAAATACTTCTCGTATCTTTTGTTTGCTGTGCCGTCAGACTCTATGGTATTTTGGCACAAATTCATCTGTCACTTTGTAGATGCTAGCCAAATTAGACAGATGCACGACATGCCCCTCATTCTCTTGACCATTAACAAAAGTCCAACCGCAATGTGTTTTGTGCAAAGAATTACTGGCTGCTGGGAGCATGAAACCATTTAAATTCTAGAGACATTGATTGACATATTGAGACATTGATAATTTAATATAAATAATGCATATTATTGGGCCTATACATGCAGTACATTGTAATCTTAAAGGAATAGTTCACCCATAAATGAAAATTTGCTTTAAAATGTACTCACCCTCAGGCCATCCAAGATGAGTTTGTTTCTTCATTGGAACAGATTTGGAGAAATGTAACATTACATTTTTGGGTGAACTATTCCTTTAAAATGAAAGGTAATCCAAAAATGAAAATTCTGTCAATATTTACTCACCCTCATGTTGTTCCAAAGCTTTTTAACTTTCTTTCTTCTGTGGAACACAAAGGGAGATGAAGAATTGGTAACCAAACAGTTTTGGTGATCACTGACTGCTACTGGATAGAAAAAGAGAGTTTGGAATGACACGAGGGTGTCGTTTTTGAGTAATCTATTACTTAAATAAATAAATAAAGTTTAAGGACATTTTTATGTACTTTTCTTTGATATACACAATTTTATTAGTTTGTTGGCTTACCAGTTCCAAAATGTAAAATCTGTTACGAACTAGTTAAACTAATTCAACATACAGGATTGTATTTCACGCACAGATTTTAAGATTTCAGGTGAATAAAAAAAATTACAAAAATGTTGGTCCACATCCTAAACCACTATTTAGGATACATCTATTTCATATACATCTATTCCACAGAAAATTATTTATATTTATAGAATTCATAAATGTTAATATATACTCTCATAAATTTTAATATATACTCTTTACATACTCTAAGTTTCAATATCTACTAAATGCAAACTATATGCATTTTCACATATAATTTGCTTACTAACCCTTTCTATGTGAAGTTATATCCAATTTTTCCAACTTTGTTGCAATGACAATATAATGCTTTAAACCTGAAAAATGACCATAAAATCGCAGAAACAACTTTACAGCTCAAATAACAAAGTCTTAACATAAGGATTAACGTAAAAAATGCTTTTAGAAATTTATAAGCTTACATTTCTAGAACCCTGAATATTATTTTAAATACCCGATTCCAGAATCCTGGCCACAGGTGTATTTTTTGATATTCAGTGAGAGATAATGTTTGTGGAGTATTTAGAGGTGAGGTGAAATAGTCAGGAGATCAGGAAGTGCACGATGTCTGGGAATCTTGGGAATCCCCTTCCAATACTCTCTAGCCCACCACTGGAGCGGATACTTGCTTCACAATGAGAGAAGACCTGGATTACTGCATCCCATGGGAAAAAACCAGGAGGATAATGATAGGTAACCTGGAAACTTGCAAGTGGACTTTTCAGTAGTGTGTGACAGGCAATACGTTATAGATTACTGACTGATTGTTATCTGCGTTCGGTTAGCTTTAAAATTTATTTTACTTTGTATTAAATGTTGTATTGAGCCTGTAGGCTGCATGCTGGGTAATGAACCTCTAGGGTGGACTTAATAATTATTATAGACGAGCTGTGTGAATTGTTTAAAAAGTCTAAAAAGTCAGATTCTCTAGAGGAAACACAGGAGATTATGTGAATTTAACAATAATCCCTTCCATTGGAAACTGTCCAGAACTGAACACGGGACTCAGGAGAGGGAGAGGGGGAGGTTTTGTGGAGTGATGGAGAGGTGGGACATTACGCTCAGACACAAGAGAAGAAACATCTCTTAAGGCACAGAAACTCCCACTTTTGATAACTGTTGCCACACACTAGACCACACACATTCAAACACACACACACACACACACACACCTGCGTGTGGTCTTAGGAGGGTCTGGCGTGCGACAGGTCTCAACCACTGTTTTTGCCAAGAACAATTTTTTTCCTTTTTCTCATACTGCCAGAGGGCACAGGTGCAGTGCGTTCCCTTCAGTACCACAGAGGAAACTACAGCAACATATTGTATCATCACTCATGTTCATTAGAAAAGATCCTGATAGACTTTGATAAAGCTGTTCCAGAGCGAAACTTACAAGGCCTCTGCCATTCACAACAATACTGATTCTGTTCACCTTCCATTGTGCAACGAGGGAATCATATTCCACTTCATGACAGCTTCTTTATCAAGCTGTCTTTCAAAAAAAAGTTCCAAAAAAATCATATTTAAGATGACTAAATCAACATAAATACAGATTAGGTCATCCCAAAAAAGAAAACAAATTTAAGAGTTAGAAATAGCTCACAACTACAAGATAGCACTTTTTATAGTGTTGTGCGTCAAGGTGAAAATATTGCCATAAATGTTTTAAAATGATCCACCATCAGCTGTCTTTGGCCAGTAGAGGCCAGACATGAGACGTCTTTAATGCCTGATGGTTAATCTTCTGTCTGTAAAACTCATGTCTCAGTTCAAGATGGCTTTTGGACATTTTGAATTGCCTAAATCCATTAATGTGAATTTAAAAGCCATTTATATAAAAAAAAATATATCAAGACCTTTGAGAGGAGTTGATGCATAATTCAGTCATTTATCATACTGAATGTTTAAAATAATATACAATGCAAGAAAGAAAGAAAGAAAGAAAGAAAAAGAAAGAAAGAAAGAAAACTATAAAATAAGGCTTAATTTTTTGACTTGGCCTTGAAAAGAAAATGAAATGCTTTTGTGGCAAACATAGAAACAAGCAGGGAAGATGACCAAATGAGATGCAATTACCAAGTTTTTTTTTTTTTTTGGAGAGTATTATTAATACTGTCAAAGATACTAATCGTACAAACAAGACAAACATCAACTCTGCTGACTTTAAATGTATAAATGTTAAATGTATAACTTCACTACACAGTTTCTTTAAAGAATAGGACAGTATAGAGACCATCCTGGTCGGTCATTGTCTTTAAGATCAAAGTTAATTTACTTGATTTGTTCTAATTAATAGTGAAAGAGAACTCTCATACAGAGAACAAAGAAAGAGAACACTCATACTGAGACAGAAACCCCTTATCCCAACACACACACATCTGTAAACAGGTGTTCAAAACTGTTATCTGAATAGGTCTGATTCAGTTGGAAATTTCAGATTTTCATCATTCATCCTTGCTGTTTATCTGTGAATAAAGCAAAAACAGTAGCCTATTCCTCTTTCTCTCCTTCAAGGGATTTAAAATGCAAAATATTGGCCTAAATGAATGAATTAAACAAAAAGAAAAACATAATGTTACACTTTTATCATATTACCCCTAAAATTGTCCCAAAAGCATAATCTGTCAATAAATGCCAACACTGCAGCATAAAGCAGAATTACTGAAAGAAATTGCATCCATGCATCCTGACCACACAGATATTCAAACAGGTCACACACAATATCACGGTCAGAAGATGAGGTTTGTGTGTGTGCGCATGCCATGTGAGAAGACATGAGAGTTTATCTGAACTGAACACTGTGTCCTGGTCAGTTGTTGGCGGGTTCACACAGTTTAACAAGAGGTCATGTACAGTATTCAGAACCAAACACAGTGTTACAGGCCTCTTCAATGCTTTTGTACCCTTTTCGTGTTCACAGGCTTGACCAAACTGACCCCATAATTATCTAAATCAATTAATGAAGGATCATTTGGCTTGCAAACCCTGTTTTGAGCTCTCATTTGTTTGGAGTTGACAACTGCAGTCACCCTGATTTGATGATCCGAGGTTTGCTAGTTGGTATAGTAACAAAATGGGATTTCCCATTGCAGTGGAGGGATAGACGTCAGTTCAATAGATATCACCAAACTGGCAACACTAATCCTTCAATGCCTGTTAGTGTGTTTCTAATGCGTAGGCGTTTGTTTGTATCTACCATTTTTAGTCTTAGAAAACACTATATACTAAGGAATGCACCCAAGGAAGACGTCATTCAGTGGTGGTTTCTCATGTTCTGAGAAATCGCTTCTCTAATCCCACCTCCCACCCCTCGTCCAAAGAATATTCTCTCCCATGGGGATCTCAGAAGATCAGCAGATGCATCAAGGACTCTCAACATGAGAATTTGAAGGCTTGGGTGGTTGGGTAAATATCTCCTGCATTTCCTCTAGTTCTTGATAATCTGCTGGATTATACCTTGACTAACAGAACGTAGTCTCAGATTAGCTGTGGTGACAGACGGTCATGACCTTATTGACTGACCCCTCTGTGACCGATCCATTGACAGGTTACTCTTTCTCATGCTTTAAAAATGCAATATTACTGTATTTAAAATCCATAAGAGACTTTCAGTGAGAGAGAAAGAGAGAGAAACATAAATATAAAGAGATGGAAGTAAATGAGAGAATGGATTTAATAAAAATTTGAGACAATGAAGTGGAAATTTGATGGAGATGTGTTTAGAGGGGGTGGACAGAGAAGGAAACCTATTTCCTATCCATTAAAAGTGTTAAAAGATGAGAGTGGCCCCTAGGGACAAAAGAGGAAGAGGAAACCGTATACCACACATACATACAAACATTTAAACACAAGCAGGATCAGAGGCATATGCAATTTTATGAACCCATTACTTAACATCTGCTGAATTACTGAATTTGCATAAGCATAAAACTGCCAATAATTCCAAACAACAAAAAAAATTGGGGAAAAAAATATCCAAAATACACATTTAGGTGTTTATTTTACGGCACTTGATCTATTTGCATCCAGAGATTTAACTTATAATTTACAATAAATATGTTTAAAGGCCGTTTTCTCAAAATGAGTTTTTTCATGCACTGAGAAGTTTCTATACTCTAAAGGTTTTTACAGAGGGGTTTGTTCATATATAACTCACCTGATATATATTTAATGTTTTATTCCAAAAAACATGGTGAGCTTTTTATTACTTTTTGATTAATGGAGTGACAAAAGGGATATCTTAATGTACTGAGATTAATCAACGGTTGAAAGTATGACGATTCACCTGTTGTGTCTTGCCTTTATTTAAATTAAAACGAACCAAAACATGAATGAAATGAAGGAGACCGTTGTATGCACACTGTTAAAAAGTTAAATGTGATCAATAACAGCACCAATAATGGCAATAAAGTCAAATAAACATTTCTAAAAAGAAGGTTAAAAATAACAGAGGAAATGGCATTTGTATCATCAACTGACTGAAGTAAAGCTTCTCTCTTCCTCAGGTCAAGGAGATACTTCCTCCTGTCAATCACTGGTATGCAAGCCACAGAATACAGCCTGACCTCTGACCCCAGCAAAAGGGGTCAGTCACTTCTTCTCACACCTCTACACAATGGAGACACAAAAATTACAGCTTAGGCCCACTTGCTGCTTTTTTTTCCACTTAGGTTTTTTATCTTTGTGACAGCTTGTTTATTTTGCGCTGTTACATTTATGATCATATACAGTACACCATTCTTCTTCCTGACAACTACTGTATCTTGAGCTAAAGATCTGACCGCTATATAATAAGTCTTTGCCGCCCCCTTGCGGACATTATGCGCACAGCACTGGGCTGGATTGCTTTGCCTCTCCTCTTGAACTCTGAATAATGTGAATTAAAATCAGTGATATTACCTCTCAGTGGGTTTTATTTAATTTACACTGCTCCTTAATACAGATCATGGGATGTGACCACTATGTAATAACTACTATGTACAAGTATATGTGCAGTGAACTCTGACCCCCACACACCACACACACACACACACACACACACACACACACACACACACACACACACACACTGTGACAAGCACCAGTCACTTTGTACAGCATTGGACTGACCTCATTCAACTACCTCTCTTTTTGTCACTTTAATAGAACAGACTTAATAAGCTCTTTGCACTACACCATTCATATTCTGCACTGTCTGTGTATTTCACTGGTTTGCACTGTTTGCACTATTTACCATGTGCCTTATGTCACTTTATCTATATTTTTTATTTTTATTATTATTATTATTTTTATTTTTATTTTTTTCCTACATGTCCTTATTTGTATATTTGTGCGTTCTACTGTTAGTGTTTAGTGTTATCTGTATGCACCAGGGAGTAAGAGAGTAATGCAATTTCAATTCTCTGTATGTATGTACGGTACATGTGGTAGAATTGACAATAAAGCTGACTTTGACTTTGACTTTGAGTTGTATGCAGTGGTCAAAGTGACTCACAAATGAAGAAATCAAGCAATCAAGGAGCAATACAGTATTTTACTGGCCGACAAAACTATAAGCATTTGGAGCGCAGAAGTGTATTAGCCTAAATATATTAGAAATGTATTCTTAATCCTATTATATTAATTTCAAATCTGAAAATCATCTGTATTTAATGTCAGAGTTAAGAGCGGTTAACTCTGCTTTGGCTTCGTTTGAAATTATTATAATTGACAAAGAAAAACACGTCACTACTGAGTCTAAAATGTAAGCTTTTCAAAATTAAAGCCAAACTTCCTCCGAGAACTCCTTTGGTTTAACCATGGTTTTCCTACCTGTAAAGCTCTCGACTTCCTCCAGCGACGAAAAGCTTCACCGATGTTCACACTCGTCCTGCTTCTTCGGGGTCTCTTTGTTTTCCTTTATCTTTCTGTGTTCCTGTTAGTCAGTATCCCGTGAAACCCCACTTGTTTACATGACAAACAAACATTTTCGCCCCCTCCAAACTTATGAAAACTGCTCCATGTTCAGGTATAACGCTCTCGCGTCCCATACATGCTGCATGCTGTGCAAAATGAAAAACGTGCACTAAAATACACTTTATTTCATTACATTTAGTGCACTTCCATATAGTGTACTTAAAATGCTCTATTTTCACGCACTAATTTTGTACTTAATATACAAAAAAAATTATCATACATAGAAAATAGACTTTAAAAACTTTAAAATATAAGAATAGCCTAATATATAATAAATATATACAAAATGTATTTATAATGTACAATTGCCCACATATTTTTGTACATTAAATAATGCATTTAAAATAAATTGTAATTATGTTAATATTCCCTGGGGTTTTACTTGTAATTAATACATTTCTACTGTATTTTTCATCAAAATCCATTAAAAGAGAACTTAGTGATATATGAAAATCCACTTAAATTTCATGTAAACCACACATGCATCGTAGCACACTTAAGTAATGCACTTATAAAACACTTCTGTATATTTGGTTTACTTTATCTGACTACACTTAAAATCAATTTAAGTGTTAGTGCTAATTAGTGCCTTTGGGAAAATGTACTATAGTACATTAGTAATAGTAATATATTTTTAATAAAATCAATTTAATTTAAATTTACGATTACTATATAAAAGTTCAAACTATTGAACTAATTTTTAAAGCATTCAAAGCACACTTTTAAGAAATACACTAATAAAACTCCTGTGTATATTTTTGCAGTGTGCTTTATTTCAATGCACTAAAAATCAGTGTATTAATAGTGTATAACTTTTACAATTTTATTTAGCACAAAAATACAAATGTAAATTTATTTGCTTTATATTTTTAGTGCATTCAAGTATACTTTATTTAGACCTGGGTGGATGACAGACAGAAAGCACCTCAAAAGCATGGGCTAAACAAAGAATCACTCTTTATTTTATTAATATCAACTTTGAAAACAGTTGTGCTGCCTATAATATTATTGTGGAAACCATGATATTTTTTTCAGCATTCTTTGAATAGAAGTATTAATTGATTATTAATTAATTGATGAATAAAAGTATTAACTTCTTTCTTTAAAACAAATCTTACCCTTAAAACTTTTGAATGTTAGTGTATCATGGTTTCCACAAATATTAAGCAGCATAACTGTTTTCAAAATTGATTATAAGAAGAAATGTTTCTTGAACGGCACATTAGTGTCACACCACACAGGAAAGACCATGAGAGGAACGCACAGGTAAGGTAATGCAGGCTCGAGCAGAGTTCAACACATGCAGGCAACAGGTAAGTAGATGTGCAGGTTTATTTCCTCTTCTCTTTTCCACAGGGGAGACAATGATGCAGACGATGAAGAGGATTGTGGGAGATCGCAGGTTGGGAAAGGAGTCAGGTAGAGACTTCAGGTTAGTTCAACAATTAAAAGCAGGTGATTAACAGGTGAGCAGCAATGCAAGACGGCAGGTGAGTATCTTGAATGGATCAGGAACTTAATAGTAGACTGAGTGATAGAATTGTCCCGTTCCTCTCAAGGAAGAATCCACTGAGCTGATGGGAAGAAGGCTATGAAGACCGCAAACTTGCATAAAGTCCAGGTAGGTGATCTGAGGTGAGAACAAAGGGATAGTCCAACTTGTTCTAGGCATAGACGAGGCCAGACAATGTTTTGAGTGCTTGGTGCTGGCTTATAAAGGCCCACTGATGAAGCTAATGACAGGTGCATTGATTGTGGACTGTGAGCAGGTGTGAGCCAGGGAGGATTCTGGGAAATGTAGTGTGCTGAGGTGACTGGTCTTGTGACAGGCATGATGACAGAGAACTTGTGACAATTAGTAAATAAGAATAGTTGTGTTTGACTTGAAGCGACGCTGCGCAGAATGATCAGTGTAAGACATCAAAGTACCACGAAAGCGATAAGAGAGCAGATGGATCCAGGCCCCACCTGAAAAAAAAAGCAACTCTGAGCGGAAAAGTGCCCCACGTCATCGCATTTTTTTCCATTGTCCAATCGAATGAATGGAGAGGCGGGCTTTCCGTTGTGGTGACGAAAGTTTACCGTTGCTTAGAAGTCCGGAGACTGCAATAATGGATGAGAAACTTGTGGTGTCTGTCGCGGGATTTACCCGGAGCTGTATTTTTTAAGGTTTTTGTTAATATGACAGTTTACTTAACAGCAAAAAAAACTAAGATTTTAGAGCACTTGCACTATAATCCTTTGATTAGACTGACAGGACAACTGATTTGGTGGTTGCCTAGCAACATAAAAAAACCCGCAGTGCACCGCTGTTTTTTTAATAGTCACCAAAAAAGGCAGTGCAGTGTGCCTCGCGTTTTCCGAACTATAAAACGCGTTCGGTGTGATCGGGGCCTTATGCTTTCGAATGGCTCTCGCGGTACTTTGATGTCATACACTGATCATTCTGCGCAGCGCCGCTTCAAGTCGAACACACCTAATCTTTTCTTAAGGATCATGTGACAATGAAGACTGGATTAATAATGCTAAAAAGTCAGCTAGCCATCACAGGAATAAATTATAATTTTTTTTATATGTTTAAACAGTTTCTTTAAATTGTAATATTTCACAATATTGCTATTTTTACTGTATTTTAATTGAATAAATGCATAATGAACATAAACAAACATCTTTTAAAAACAAACAAAATAATAAAAAAAAAAAAAAAAAAAAAAAATTCTGTTGTTGTGTGGTATGCTTAATTACATTGACATGGTTGCATGTTTGCTCTTAAAAATAAAGGTACTTTATTGGCATCTAGTTCCATGGAATCTTTCAAATGCACAAATGGTTCTTTATACTGAAAAATGATTCTTCAGATTATTAAAATGTTCTTCAGACTAAGAAAAAAATGTTCTGTTCACTGAAAGTTTCTTCTATAGAAATGGCACATGTGAAAAGTGAATCTGGAAGCTCAAGAGTCAGTGACCATGAAGGTTCCAGGAAACTGTACATTATTTTGATAGTATCACCAAGTACATCTCACTGATGTGTGAGGGGGAAAACATATGTAGAAGATGGTTGAGAAATGAGGGTACAGCTCACTTCTGATTGATACGGGCAGTGCATATGTGGGTGATCCAAATACATGTGAAAATCATTATTCCCAATTTTCTTTCATTTTCACTCTTTACAAACATGTATTGTCGTGCCTTTACTTAGAATAGACATGATTATGGGAAAGGAAACATTTAGAGGAAAGGAAAAGTGAAACAGATATAGAGATGTGAAGGAGAGGAAGATTTATGGCATATTCCTGTTTTCTATCTTGTGGTGTGGGGTTGGGAAAAGAATGCAAAGAGAACAACACCCACACACACCCTCTGTCTCTCTCTCCCGTTTGGGCATTATATAAAGCTCAGCCCTGGTCTTCAGTCTCAGAATTATACAGACAAAGATCGTTCACTATGAATGGACTGATATTTGCCACTTTGCTGCTTTGTGCAGCATCTCAGACTGGTGAGTAATATTCATTATCAGTACTTAAATCTATTTATGCTACACAATATGCATTTCTGTTGAGCATTTCTACATTCAAACACTGAACAGTTATATGTTGTCTGATTAATGAGGTTTTTCTCACGTTATTACACATTATTGTGTTATGTGCAGGTGAATGCATCACAGGAGGAAAAGAGGCTGTTGCACACTCTCGTCCATACATGGCTTCACTTCAGTGGAATGGAAGACATGAGTGCGGAGGCTTTCTGATCTCCAGTCAGTGGGTCATAAGTGCAGCGCACTGCTTTCAGAACGGGTATGTAACATATCGACACTAGTGATCTGTCCGACAGCATTGCAATGCAAAGTTGAAATGATTTCAGCAGCAAATATTTCACAATTTCAGTCCCTAGAATCTCAGAAAAAAAGGTACAAAATCTGTCACTGGGGTTGTATCTTTTCAAAAGATTTCAAAATGTGCCATTGAGGTCCCTTTAAGGCACACATATGCACCCTTTAGTGAATACGGTACAAAAGTATTCCATTTTAAAAAGGTATAGCCCCAGTAACAGCTTTTGTACCCTTTTTCTGAGAGTGTAGATTAGTTGTGGTTTGTTTTAAGCATTTGTTTTTTTATCTATGCAAAATGATAAATGTCCTGTGTGTTGCAGGAGGACATCTGGTGTTACGGTTGTGTTGGGTGCTAACTCACTGTCTAATGCTGAGGACACTAAACAAACCTTTGAAGCCACTGCAGTCTACAACCATCCTGATTTCAGTATAAGCAACTATGATAATGATATTGCCCTGCTCAAGGTATACGCTGTGATCCAATCATGTAGCTGAAAATCAATCTGTGCATGAGTATATAAATAGAACATTTTTCATCAGCAGACCATTAGATTCATATGCTGTTGTTTTTGTCAGCTGGATAAGCCAATCACTGAGAGCGATGCAGTGAATCCAGTGACATTCCAGCGAAGTTCGTCTGACCCCGAGGAGACCGATGTTGTGGAAACGGCTGGGTGGGGCTCCTTGAACAACCTGGGAGGACGACCAGACAAACTGCAAGAGCTCAGCATCAAAGTCATGCAACGATGGCTCTGTGGCCGCGGTGACTACTATGGAACAAAGTTCACCAACAACATGCTCTGTGCTGCAGAAAGACGAAAGGACACCTGTGATGTAAGTTCACTGCAATGATTCATAAAGCACTTCAAAATGAACATGACCACTGTAAAGACAACGTCTAATACATGACCTCTCTCATTTCTGCTGTCTTTTACGTCTAATATAGGGTGACTCCGGAGGTCCTCTCTTACTCAAGGGCATTGCTGTGGGAATAACCTCTAATGGAGGGAAGAAATGTGGCTCCAGCAAAAAGCCTGGACTCTACACGATCATCTCCCACTACACAGAATGGATTGACAGTACAATGACCCAGTAAAAAAAAAACGTTAATCCTAGAAAGCTTTTTCAAGCTGCAGAATCCTTTGCATAACATTTTTATTTTTCATTGGCAATGTACATGTATTGCTATTTTCTACATTAATAAAAACTTTTCTACATATATCTACTCACTGTTGTTTTGCTTGTTTATTTGTTCATTTTCAAAAATTAAATTTTTACTAAAATATGTTATCAACACCACTATTAAATGATTCATTGTGAGGAGACACAATAGCATATGATAGACAATAGACAATAGAAATAGACAACCCAATGAGGTCAAGTTCATTCTTCCAGGACAAATATACCATTTTATGCACACACATTATATGCTTACATATAATATTTATTATATTATATTATATATTATTTTATAAATTATATTATAATACATTATATTAGCATCATAAAACAACTGAAGTTGACCACAGTGCTTTACACATAAACCAGCATTACAAACAACATCCAGATAACACAACATTACAAATGTTTAAACACACAAATGATTATAGGCAGCCATTCCACAGTTTTGGACCCATTATTATTTTAAAACCTTGATCATCTTTTTTGTTTGCTTCTCATTCTGCGCATGACAAGTCATTTTTGATTTTCTGATCTTAAAGTTTCTTATCAAGTTTTAAAGAAGAGGAGCCACATTATTCAAAAATCTAAAACCAAAAATGTAATTTTGAAATCATTTTGAAAGCAACCAATGTAATGAAGACATAATTATTTGTGGTTGTGCTAGTGCTGACAAGTTATTGCCATAGTAGAGAGAATTAGAAAAATCGAGATGGGAAAGATACAAGCAATGACTTGTTCACAGTCTGTGGCTATAAAAGGCTTTTTCTAAAATTGTATTCTATTCTATTCTATTCTTTCTACGCCCTTTCACTGGGCTAATAGACAGGAGCAATATCAAAAGCTATTTTGTCAGTATTTGCCATTTTGAAAAAACATTAGCAATTAAAACCTGCCATTTACTGCATATCAAAACTGCTATTTATCAGTATTTTTAAGAAATAATTTTAGGAGGAAGTAGAAGATATTTTTGCAGTGAGACTCACAAGCTGATAAGAGCTGTGGTCTGTGTGACTGATAGATAAATATAATATTTCCACATGTTCTGACAGTTCAACGGCATGATGTTACACTTTTGTGGATTTGAGTCTAATATGTTGCAATGATAAACTGCTTACCGTGTTATGTAAGACTTTTTAAGTGCTTCATTAAATCTGAGTTATGAAACACAATGTTGTTCCTATTATTTACATATGACATGCCAGTACAATTTAATGGCTAGTGCTAACGGAATCTATCCACAAAACAGTACATTAAACAGACCTCTCAACACACATCGGTGTTGCAATGTCTGCTATCTCAAACGTAAATAGCCCATGTCAGGTTTTTTGAGGAGAGTATTTTTCAGTTTTCAGTGTTGCAAAATACCTATAGCCTACTGTATGAGGCTGCAAGCATTTTGGATGCCAGATAATAACTCCTCAACCTGTTTATAATTAACAGTGTTCAGGAAATTTCCATTGTTTCCAGCAGGCCATTATGGCTGTTGGCCACATATATTCTTTAGATTCAATAGATTTCTATTGTGGTTACAATAGATGAAAAGGAAAACATTCTCTGTAAACTCCTGGCCAAATGCCCACCCAACATGTTCCAGTTCTTCCAGTTCAGGAAGACTTCTTGATAAATTCTTGATAACCAGGTTTTATTGACAGGATGACAAGGAATATTACTGCCTCCTCTCCAAAGCTCTTTAGCCAGAGCTTTACCCTCTTTTTCTTCACAGAAATGTATTTTATAGATATTAAACCAAAAAAAACCTGCATGTGTCAATGATTTGAAAGAACATTACTCTCTCATGTATTTCTATTGCACTGTAAAAAAAAAAATAAAAAAAAAAGTTGGGCTACCTTAAAATTATAAGTCAACCAGCTGAAGCAGTTTTTTGAGTTTTCTCAACTTTTTGTTTTAGGAAATTTCTCAACTTTTTGTTGTATAAACTTGAAACAAGAAGTTGAGAAAACTCAAAAATCTGCTGAAGCTGGTTGCCTTAAAATTTTAAGTTTGCCCAACTTTTTTTTTTTTACAGTGTGGGATAAGCACCCTTATTTGCTGATACATTTACCTCATTTTGTAACATACAGTATAACTCCTGCTGGCTCTGGTTCTTGTCTTCCCCTCTTCCAGTAAGATTAGAGATGAAGTACGTCCAGTCCTCTGGAAATGGGCCCACAACAAGAATCGTGCTTATCTGAAGTGAACACGGAAATTAAACAGTACTTACATAATGATGCTGCACATGCCTTTTTTTTGTCAAGTTCAGCTAAAGTTGTTCTTGTTTACAAATTATTTACAAAGAGTATTTAAGTATTTGTCCACTTTTGTATTCTGAATAAAAATGTCCAAAACCTCACTTTACATTTTTAAAATGTAATAAAAAATAATATACATATGTACATCTTGCAAATAAGACTCCATCTTCGCCTTAAGAACTGCACCTTACTTCTTTATGGTGTAGACTGAACAAGGTTCTGGAAACGTTCCTCAGAGATTTTGGTCTATATGATAACTTCACACAGTCGGCTGCACATCCATGATGCAAATCTCCCATTCCACCACATCCCAAAGGTGCTCTATTGGATTGAGATGTGGTGACGGTGAACTGTGGGTCATATGGACATGGTCAGTAACAATACTCAGGTATGTTGTGGCATTTAAACAGTGCTCAGTTGGTAATAATGAGCCCAAAGTGTGCCAAGAAAATATCCCCAGCAGCAGCCTGAACTGAACCATTGATACAAGGCAGGATGGATTCATGCTTTTAAACCAAATTCTGACTTTACCATCCAAATGTCACAGCAGAAATCTACAGTCATCAGACAAAGCAACCTTTTCCCAATCTTCTGTTGTCCAATTTTGGTGAGCCCATGTGAACCGTTGCCTCAGTTTCCTGTTGTTAGCTTTTTCCAGTCTTCTGTTGTTCAACTTTTGGTGTGTTTATATGTATGTGTATGTGTGTGTGTGTGTGTGTGTGTTATACAAAACCTGCTATAAAATAATGATGCAGTGTTTATGTAATACAATGTATATATGAATGGAGTGGCCGGTAAGTGCATATTGCAGTATTTACAGAACCTATAACACAATACCCAGGATCTAGGAGGCATTTCAAGAGGCATACTGTACATTTGCAACACAAGACCTGCCATCCAAATGTATATGTTTTCTTTTAACCATGTCATGCTTTTTGCAAAGAATAGGATTGTCAGATGAGGGAAGCAATTGCTTTCAGCAAGTTAGAGGTCTTGAACATACACAGCTGCTGCCATGGTTGGCATTTGATTTTGGTTAACTGTGTTAGCTAGTTGTGATGCTTAGCTGGTAAGAGTCTAAATCAGACAATGAAAAGTAACAGACTTCATAAAAGGAAGTCAATTCCTCAGGGTCCAGTGCAGGAATGTTGTCCAATGGCTGTGTTCCTGTTTTCTGGAGCAGTAGTCAAGTTCACTAAACAGGTCAAGTAAAATGTTGTGGAGGAGCTCAGTAAAGATGTTTTCTTTCTAGTCAATTATGGTAGAAGCAAAGGTGAACTTGAGTCTGCTCAGCGACTTAACCCAGTCATTTAACCAGGGCAATTCCTTTACCAGGATCCCGATACGGTCTCAAGGGAGATTTAGATCACCTAAAGTGCATGTGCTTGCCAATAAAAGGTACTGTAACAATAAACTGGATAATAAAATTTGGCCTCAAGGCTTGTGTTTGTCCGAGTGTGTCTTTGTTTTGGTCTTTGGCAGGGAATAATAAGGGAAGTTCAACAAACTGCCTGCCAGGTCTTTATCTTCATGTTATCACACACAAAGCCATCTACCGAAGTTCCTGTTTTTCTATTTTTGTTGGTCTCTGACCTACACAAATAAGTAGGCTTGATAATTTTACACTGACATTTTGTATGTGGTTCTTCATCTCCCAGCCCCACAAATGATCCATATTTTCGATAACATTAAAGAATCAAGACATTTCTTACAACTTTCTCACAGGACAGATTAGAGAAAAAAGGAAAGAAAAATAAACATGGCAAGAATCCCCATGATAACACCAATGGAATGCATAATAGCCTTTTTCAACAGCTAATGTCACAAAACACAAAATGTGGCATTACAAATTGAAGCGCATGACAATAAAACAAACCAAAACTATTACAAATAGCCTATAGAAAATACAACAGAATGCAGCAGTATTTTTCCTAAACAATTGCATGTGCTTATTTAAAACATATTTCACCCTTGTGCTCAGGGGATTAATGGACACCGGTTAGCTGGTTGACCAGCAACAAACCCAGTTGATCAACTTAGTTTTTGAGACATAGTGGCTGATCAACACAGCAAACACAGTATTAAATGAGCTATAAAATTAGGATTTCAAACAGAAACGTGCTGAGTCAATTGGTAAAATAAGCAGTCAAAAACTGTTGAAAGTTGGATTTGCATTATTTATATGTTCTTTTTTAAACCTAATTTATAAGATTAATATACACATATTATAAATGCGGATCAGTCTTAAGAACTGGAACCACTCTTAACTTGAAACCTTATTGCTGTGGTTTTTTTTTTAATTCGCATAAAAAATAATTGAACCGAGAATAACATTGCTCGAGGATTGCATGAGACACTGGTCATATTTCTTCATTCGACTTTAGCAGCTGAGGAGGAGGCCAATGTCTCATTCTTTTGTTTTGATTTTGCAAATGTGTTCATAAATATTTTTTATGACAAACAGATAAATAACTGTAACAAACAATGTTGATATTTCCATCAGGGGATGGCACACTGTCTGTCCTCTAACACTTTACAACGCTGAAAATAACGACTCCCCCCTCCTTGAGAAGATGGTATGCGCGGTTCCTATGCGCTCTAGTCTGTTGTTCTTCTCTCCTAGTGATTCGTTTGCTTACTATGGAGACTAACGGCAATAGAAATAGTGACAGATCTCCAAATGCTTTCTAAATACCAAACAGCGACCATGGCTGCTATAAGGAAAAACAAATCTCCTATAATGACCGCTGCCGTAAGGTAATTATTATTTTCCGTCGTTTATTTTCGTGCCGGTTGTATTATAGGCACGATGTTTTTATTTCAAGCAGAAATGACCGTTGCTGAGGCTCGCGGGCCAACCGTCCGCGCGCGCCTCCTCCATCTAAAGACATTGTGTCAAAAGAAGAGATTTCCGTGTAATAAGATGCTAACATTACCTGTTATTCAATAAAAATGTAATTAGCTAGCAGATAATTGTCGTTAAGCTAATTGTCGAGCGCCCCCGCCCACCCCTCAGCGTGAAACCATTATCCTCGCTTGATTTCCCTGAGACACTTCTCCCGTTTCCAAGATGGTGACCGCACGGGAAGACTGTAAACATCCGTTCGCCTGGGTTTTAGTTAAACATGAACATAAAGATCTAGATTTTGCTATGCCTTGAATATAAAACGTCACATCAATCGTTTCTTCATTCGGTAACGTTAATCCAATGGTAAATTCAGTATGAGCGGTGATATTTGAATTATTTGTCGAGACATAACGTTATCTCATTTCACGCAAAATAATGTTTGTTTGTAACTTACATCCATTTTAGTTACACGTTGAATATACCTATATTAAAATAAATAGTACAGTAATAAAAATCTTGATCTTGACGTTGTATAGCTGCAGTCTACATAAGCGTTGCCATTATATGAGATCATGGCCAGTGATGAATATGGTGGATTTGGGGAATGGAGGGAGGGCCATCATGTTTCTCACAAACATTCTCAGATAAAAAGCCTTTTTGTGGCCTCTTTTCAAGAAAATATGCCTGTGGACTCTTTGCACATTATTTGATAATATTAAATGAATAATTCACCCAAATATGAAAATTCTGTCATTATTCTCTGTCAATCCACACTCCTACACTTTTGGTTTGGCTGTGGAACAGAAAATGAAATATTTTGAAGAATCCTCTCACAGATTTTTCCAAACAACAGTTTTTAGTAACCACCACTAAGTGACACCTTTCACAAACCAATTGCAAATGTTTTTATGGAAGTATAAACTAAATATGAAATATAATCTACAAATATTAAATAAAATTAAATATAAAGGTCCTGTATGATCTGTATTATTTTATTGTGTTCTTGTGCATGTTTGTGTGTCCTTAGGCAGGCCTTGGCAAACTAGGCCAATTAAAAACAAATAACTATCATCCTCCTTTTTGTATTATACATGCATAAGTATTAACATTTATTTAATTAAAACTGAACCTACATTACTAACCCAAAATAATTTGAAACTATTAGACACTCTTTTACCAGATCAGTGCCAATCAACAGAATTTTAGAAAACTTTGAAACCAAGGTTAAAAACAGCATAACGTATCAAAGATTTGAAAAAAAAAAAAAGATTTGTAAATGTTTTGAATTTTCATGAATCTGTTTCAAAAGCACCCATCATCACGAGTTACAGTACAAACAAGAAGCATTTGGCTTTTTTTTTTTATCTGTGCATGATTGCAAATGAAATTTCAGTATTCTGGTATAGAAGATTATTAGTTAATAATGACTTAAATTTAAATCTATTCCTTACACCACATGACTCCAGAACACTTGGGATATAGGTCAAATGAATGAGTCATATAAACTACTTTTATGGTGTCCTTGGTGCTTGACAGCCCTTGATCACTATTAAGTGTCTTTCTATGTAAAAGAGCTGCATAAAGAGTTGGACAAACATGATGGTGAATAAATAATGACAGAATTTTCATTTTTGTGAACTGTTTTTCTTCACGAGTCCTTCCTTCCTATTGTAATGCAAGGATTGTATTGTTTTGTTATTTCCTGTACCATGTTCAGTGAATGTAATGCAATGCTGTTCTTGCAGCTGCTCCCGCTTACGGCAGGTCCAGGCTCTGCTAAGGGATGATGTTAATACAGCTCCAGATGGCATCCTTTGCTCCCTGGGTGAGTTAATTAATCAATATCACCTGTGCTCTTTCACTCATATGATCTTTACTCCAAAGAGACAGGCGGAGATGACTTGCTCCAGTGAGCCACCTGTAAGTAATATGCTGTGTTTGATTTTTCAGGTATTGACAGCCGCTACAATGAAGGCTGCAGCGAGCTGGCCAGCTACCTTTTCTGCGGCTTGTATAAACACAACCATTTTGACATGGAGCAGATCCCAGAGGACTTTCCAGAGGAAGTGCTGGATGGTACAACAATAACATATGCATTCATATTCACTAATAGGGTTAAAAAGCTCTTTCATTGCAATTAGTTATTCTTGTCTGGAATAGGGGTTTAACGACTTCTTATTTTTTAAAGTCGACTTTTATGTGATGAGAGTCGAAGTCGACTAGTCGCTGATGACGTCATTAATGCACAAATATGTCTGGAGTCAAGGTCGACTAGTCGCTGATGACATCATGTAATGCACAAATAAGTCTGGAGCTGAGACAAACACCTTGTGCGCAGCTATGGCATATGACGCCGCACTGCCCACATGGCTATTGCTCCTATAACAGCTTATTTTTATCAGTTCTTTCGTCTTTGGGTCATTATATTTCTCACAGATTTCTGCTCATTCTAAATCAGATACAGATAAGTAGCACAGTAAAGATTACACTCATATGAATGCATTAGTGAGAGCGATTGCATGTGTGAATTAATTCTACCTGGCAGCGTCTCTCTACTAGTAGGGAAGCTGTGGGATTTAGTTATTAAGAAATATATGCTTGAACTTTTCAGTTTCTAAGCTATTTTATTGAGAAATCACAGAACAGTGTTGACAATACATTTCCGCGCTGAATGATTCTGTGCGCGCGATCTGCGTGTGATGTACGCGCAACTGTCTGTAGCCTATGTGTGTGTGTAACAGAGCAGCTGCGCATTAGATTAGAATGGTGATTAACTTACCTGTACAATAAGCTGTTTAAAATGTGCATTCTCCCGTTCAATTTCGAGCATCCAGTAATATAATCACACATGTCTTGTGGAGAGCTTTCAGAGTATGCATTTATTTGTCATTTTAACTGTTTGGAAACGGAGCATATGGAATACCTTCAGATGTTTCTTATCCTGTTGCGCCCTCTATAGGACCAGCGACTAGTCGACGTCATGCTTAAAGCGTCGCGGCAGAGCATTAAAGTCGACTAGTCGGTGCAACCCCTAGTCTGGAATGAGCGTATTTGTTGTACATATATTTGATTGTATGTTTGCTTATTCCTAGATGTGATCATCCTTATTAAGGCAGAGTGTGTGCATCTGTACTGCAACCCAGTGAATTATGGGTACCTGCTTCCCTATGTATCTCACTGGAGGAATCTGCAGCTTCATTGTCTGACCGAGACAGAAGTAATGATCTACAGCACTGCTTTTCATGATATCCACATCTCTACTTTGGATGCACCAATATTAAAATTCAAGCTGATAGAATAGGCTGATAATTATTTTCATGTGATGGCAGATATTAAAATTTGATACTGTTTTGACTATATATAATATAAACAATTGTTGTCTATATGAATAATAATGTAATACAATATAAATATTATAATAAAATATTTAAAAAATAATAAAAAAGTATAAAATATTTTTTTTGCTAGAGATTACATTTAAGTGTTGTCAAATTATTCGTTCTCTTACATATTAACTTTTAAGTGAGTGTTAGATGATGGCAGAGATAATATAAATGTAAAAAAAAACACTCATATTCATGTGATTACTATTTTTGTTGTTTTCTTCTCATTTTCTGTCTCAGTATGAGGATGAAGAGGTTGCGGAGGAATTTAAAATCTCAAGTTTTGTGTCCATGGTTCAAGACTGCCGATGCATCGGAATTCCCTACAGTTCACATGGTAAGCATGTGATACACTGATGAAGGCATTGCAAAAGCATTGTACTTTTAACCATAATGTTTACGGTTGATTCATATTGTCCATAGGCCATGTTCAGAAGTTTGACATGTTCATGTTGGAGAAATGGCCCATCATTCAGGCATTTGCCTTGGAAGGAATTGGGGCTGGAGTGTTTTTCACCATGAAGTATAAGGTATTGTATTTATATTCTATGACCTTTACATGATTTATGGGTAATATACACATTTTATAATAATCATGAATGCTATATAATATGACTGATACTAGTGTAAGTGCAAATAAAGTAACACACCTGTTGTTGTTGTATCCTTCACCAAAACTGTTTATTTCTTGCATCTTCTAGCTCACAGATGTAAGTCAGAGACTTTGGCAAGTCTACAGCAGATTGGACCCAGCGTCTCTAGACTGCCTTCTCAATGAGGTAAATCACTTGCATATTTTGAAGCTTGATTGTTTGTCAAATGCCCATGCATGCATTTCTTTCTTATACAAGTGTGGATGTGATACTCTCTCACAGGATCTTCAGCATTTTGAAAGACAGTGGAGCTGTCTGTTCTCCAGTATGGAAATCGAGAGTGCACTTTCCATGCAGGAGCTGTCAGAGGCCCAAGTTGCAGAGGTGCTGTTTGTAATATTATCTCTACCATAATTTAAAGTCCAAATGAAATCAAAGATAGTTTATTTACATTCAGATGACATCACCTAAGTTGCATGAGCTGGGAAATGTTAACTAATAGTTAAGTAGCTATTTAGGCATTGTAGTTCTCCACAATTGACTGCAACCTCAATTTTACTCTGTTCTTGTATGAAACAGCCACTTAAATGGTCCCGATGGATTAAATCCATTCCAAATGAATCAAGTCACCTCCTGCATGTTTTTTCTTTATTATTGTGGTTTCATGTTGGCTTTAACAGTCACTGAAAATAACATGTTGGATATGATTCCTTGTGTGATGCTTAATCTCATTTTCTGTGTCTTTCAGCCTTTCAGAACATATTATTCGCATGGCCTTATTTCCAGCAATATCACAGACAAGAGGTATTTACATATGATACAGCAGCTCTTATTTCTAAGAAAGACATTCTGCAGGAATTATTTCTCTCTGTAAGGCATGTAATGAATTTTACACTGTTTGTATGCCAGTAAAAGCAGACAGCCATTTGTGTTGTTTGGGGGCCACTCTACTAAGGAAGATCTGGAGAACTACTGTTTCACCTTCCCTTCTGAAGGCCACCAGGTTCGCAACACTGGCCCTGGTGGGGGTGTTGCCAAACACATGGTGAGAGCGCCACACAGCGGCATGATGACTGAAACCTCAACTTAGATGAAATCCTTTACTTCCTTTATGTATTTTTCTAAATAAAACAATTTAATATGTGTGTTTGTTATACCTCTCTCGTACAGCTGCTGCAATGTGTGGCTCCTAAAGGGCCCCTAGCCTGTGCTCGAACCTATTTCTTTGGAAGCACACATGTCCCATACTTGGGTAAGTGTATCTCTAGAAAATGTTTTAATAAAATACATTTTAATTTCTCTGTCATAAGTTTACTGTTTTTTTTAATCTGACAGGAAATGACAACACCCAGCAGAAGGGCACAGATCTCCAGTAAGTACTCCATTTGCTCTCTGTACTGTGTTTTGCTGATTGGATTGGTATTAAAGGTAGACCTGTTGTTTTGCAGGCTGCTTTCACATATCTACTCAGCTGTGGTTCAGTCTGTACTAGCAGGAATCAAATGTTTCTCCATCAACTCCAGTGCTAGTAAGGTAAGTATTACACCAAAGGGGCCCTGTTTAGTAAAACTGTGATGAACATTAATGTAGGGTTTACATTAAAAGTAAAGCTTATTTACAAATGAAATAAAATGGCAACTTAAGATGGGAAAGGCAAAGGAAGTAAATGTGGGTGAAAAGTTTCATTTCAGAAATAGCTTTCCGATAACTATAAGCATAATGTTTTAAAATCACAAAAGGTGTTGTCCCATTAGCGAAGTTTTATGGACAAAAAGGGGCCATTGTCACGTGTAATGAAACATTAAGCGCAGTTCACACAGAAATCACTGTAAAACCAAGCAGCTTTCTGTTGGTCAACATGGTGAATTTGTCTACTTGTGAAAACCCTCACAAATAATTCTAAATCATGTGGATTCCTATTAAATTCATTGGATTTTGCCTGTGAAAATTTGGTGAACAAAAGTAAATATGACAGCACCATACCAGAACTATAATGATAATGACACAGAAGAATTATTTCGCTGAAATATCGCTGGAATTACTTTCAGAAAGTTTTTTTCCAGCTGATGAATAATAAAAAACATTAACAGCCTATCAGAATTCTTCTTACTTTAAAACAGGTACTGCTTTTATGTTATATACATAACTGAAATGCGCACTTAGAACACAAAATAAACTCAGTTACTGTCCATTCGCATGGACGCTAATAGAATTATCATTATAGTTTTTTTTTTTCTTGGAGTGAATGAGCCTTTATATGGTATCACAGTATTTTTATGATGCCATCTTTATGGCAGTGTTTCCCACAGGATTTTGTGAGACTTGTGGCGGCAGGTGACGTCACGTATTAATTTGCATATTTATGACGTCATTGCGTCAAGTTTGCGTCCAGACGAGTTTTGGCACTTCAGATCTGTTCAACTCTATGAACTGTCACATACTGTAATACAACTGAATGCCCAATAAAGCTGTTCACATTATATTTTCTGTTGTCATACATAAAACGAGTATAAATGGTAAACACGACCCATTAATACTAAATGTTAACCAGTATCACTCTCACTATATTCCTTAAATCCTGATTTATAATCGCAACATCGTCTGATAAAATCAATATACATCTAACTTACACTAAAAAACGACTATATGTGGTGGTTTTGGCTATATTGCTGTTTTGTCTCATTCAGCGCACTGCCTGCGTCTGAATAACAAACTATGAGCATATTAACAGACGAATTATGTTCATATTTAAAAGTCCAAACAGTCAGTAAGCGACAGGTGCTTGGAAACGCTGTTTTGTAAATGATTTGTTGACGATTTTGCTGCGTTACGGCCAACTGAATGTGCTGCTTCTCTGCCGCTCACTACACAGAAGAGACGCAGAGAGAGGCGACACTGCGCCGGGAGAGTCAGACCTCGCGCTCGCGGGGCAGTACTGGAGACAGCTTCCAACTGAACCATAGCTAAGGTTTTTTCAAAAAAGTCGCTAGGTTTGTCAGTATGTACCTATTATGGGAAAAAAAGCCGCCAAAAGGGTCTGAAAGTTGCTAAATATTGTGTGAGACGCGGGAGCTGATGGCAGCGGGCGGTGGATATTGTTGCGGCCCGCCACAAATAAATCAGCGTATGGGAAACACTGGAGATCGTCTGTGGGAGTGTCGACAGTTCTTGAGCACACAGCAGTACGAAACGCGTTGGGCGAGGGGAGATTTTCCACTAGTTAACCGATCGCGGATGGTTTCATTATCTCGGGCGGATTAAAAAAAAAGTTGTAAGAGATAATAATAGTAATAAAAACAAAAATGTGTCACCAAATATACTTGGGCGGCCGTTAATATACCTGGGCGGCCCACCCAGGTAAAGTCTATGTGTGGGAAACACTGCATCATTATGGGCTTAGAAAGAATTTTGCTCAGGTTATCAATATAGAAAATGATGCTCACTTTTTTTTTTTTTTTTTCAAGGCAAAGGATGTAGCCGAGCAAACGTTTCAGCTGGCCTTGGACAACTTTGGGTTGGTTCAGTACAGGGGAGCTCTCAGGTATGCAACTCACACAGAAAGGTCCCAGAAGTAATCTGCATATTTTTTTCTATGACCTTTTCTGAGCTGATTTAGGGGTGAATTCTATGGAATGAATTTAAACAATGTCATAGGAAGGTGAAGTATGAACAAATTATGCAAACATATTTATTAAACAAACATACAGGGGGTACAGAATGTATACAACTGGCAGATGTTCCAATTCTGTTGAAATCTGCGTAACTTTATCTAGGGTTTTGAGCTTGCACATTCCTTGTGGGCCGTGGCAGACAGTGGTTATTAAAAGTGAAGTTATATAGGTCTCACATTTTGTGCTTTTTTTGTGAATTGAGTATCTACTTTGTCTGTTTAATTCAGATCCAAAGCTGTGTTTAGCATACAGGCTGTCAACAATAAGGGAACGTGAGTTTCTATGCACAGACACAGATATTCCCTTCACACGTTATACTGCATTGTACGTTTTCCACTTTCTGTAATTCATAACTTGAAACAATCTTCCTTTACACAGAATCATTCCCCTCAGTGATGAGGACAGCCGTTTTATGGTTAAAACTGTGAGTATAAAACTTTTCCATCCCAGCTGCAGCTTTTCATTTTACTGCAGCTTGTATTAAATGGCTGACTCCTCCACAGGCATCCATGATGATTCACGATATCCCAGATCTCCAGTGTGGAGGAAACCTGGGATCAGTAGTTTTCTCTGAGTCCTTTCTAGAGTCCAGCGTTTACATTCAGCAGCGAGGTAAAAATCAGTTTTGTGAGAGTATTCAGTTGGAAGTTAATTAAGTACTAATTAATACTAAATAATACATGTGAGATTGTAAGGCACCTCTTCTCCTGCAGATGGTGCTCTTTCCTCTGAAAGCTGTTTCACTGTGCTCACCTCCTCAGTTCCTCGCCATGTCTGCTGGCTGGTATACTGCACTCATTGTCTTTTTGCACAGTTGTGCCAAGATGTGCATTTCTTGTTAAAAGCATGATAAATTATGGCAGAATAATATTTTAGCAGTACTATTATGATTGATATTTTTAATTGAACGCTGAGTTAATTGATTAATTGTTTTCTTTGTTATAGGTAGATGAGGCTGATGTACGATTATCTGAACAGGCTCAACATCTGCTAAAGGTGAAGTTTTACAATGCAGTAGTTTGTACAAACCATTGAACCTCCTCCCTCACGCTGTATTAACTGTTATATATATGCTTTAAAACCTGTGTGTGTGAAAACAGGAAGAGGATGGTACGTGTTTGGGCATTCCTCTAACAGTGAGAGACTCTGCCTACATGTTCTCCAACAGCCTGCTGTCTACACCTGAGGAAGGTCAGATTTCATCTCTGCTGGAAGGTCATGGTTTCAAGTAGTCTTTTTGCATAAGCATTAATGTGTTTATTGTTCTGCAGGGAAGCTGGTATTTTTCTCTGAGGGTATCCTGTTTGTGCATCCTCATCACGGCTCCATTACACTCTCTATGAGTCACATCAACACCATTAAGCTCTATGATGGGGTGAGCAATGCTCTCATTCATGATATATTTGGGGTCAGAATGATAATAAAAAAATAATAATTAATATTTTTTTTCAACAGGGATGTATTAAATTGATCACAATTTTACAGTATATTTTTGTTTCAAATAAATGCTGTCATTAAACAGAACAACTTGTGAACATTGATTAATAATAAAAAATGTTTCTTGAGTACCAAATCAGCATTTAAGAATTAATTCTGAAGGATCATGCGACACTCAAGACTGGAGTTGTAATTAATAGCTGCTGTAAATTCAGCTTTGCATCACATGAATCAATTACTTTAAAAAAAAATATTAAAACAGAAAACAGTTATTTTAAATTGTAAAAATATTTCACAATTTTATTATATTTTTGATGAGATCAATGCCTTGTTGAGTGTAAGAGACTAAGAGAAGATGTTTTCAAAATAAATATATTTTGACCCAAAACTTTTGAACAGTACTGTATATATCATCAATTTAGCTTTGTATGTAATGTTGTTTTCACAGGGCTCTCTGTCTGATGTTTCAATGCTGTTCATCAAGTATCAGACTTCTCTGCTTCCGCACCTTCCATTCCCTTTACACAGTGCTGATTTCTCTCTGGCTATCGCTCTGCTTCCCAGAACCAAGAGCTACAAAAGCTTCTATTCACAGGTGCACACACACATACATATGCAGGCGGAACATTTAGGTTTCTGTTGTCCTGCAGAGTTGTTGTATTCTGTTTAGTGTTTGGTTGTAAATGAGTTGTGATATTATTTGCAGGTCCTGCCAGCTTGGCGTAAGTCAGACTCTGGGTTGAGAGTGCAACACGTCCTCAATGATCAGCTGAGCCCTGAGCACAAGAGCATGTGAGTTAACACTTCTTTCTGCATCAGCTCAGCCAACAGCATTCAGCCTGATTTGTTAAGATCTTATTGTGCTTGAGCCCCGAGGTATCATGATGTAGCACATAAATGTATCCCATGACGTGTTTCCTCTCAGGTACTTCAGGCTGTTAAAGCTTCATAAGATACATACACCAGCGGCAAACAGCCACAGAGCTGTTCTAAAGACTGCTTATCCACAGCTGCCAGAGCAGGACAGGTAACGCACATGTACACACCTCCACCCTGTCCTAACTAGGATGATGTGGCAGAATGTCAAGCGATAAATCTGTCTCTGTCTTGTTAATCTGAGTTTTTGACCTAACCAGCTATGACAATGACAAACAATTGACAAGACATTTTGCCAGTTGCTTGGTTTCTATCTGTCAGTAAGGTCCAAAAACTGAGCCCACTATTGAAAAGGGTGCTTTCATGCTGAAAAATCAACAAATTGTCTTGTATATACAGCATACATTCCGATCGTCTTATTGGTGGCACTGAATTTGTTGCTTTGCTCATGTAAATTGATGTCTATCAAATTTTCTGCTCAGGTTCCTTCAGCATTTTGCCATCAGCAGTAGCGTGGGTGAAGAATCTGTCTGTAGCGACCACTTGTCTACTGTGTTTTCAGACACAGCACCTGAAAACATCAAACCTGAGTCCAAGAAAAAGGTGAAATGCATGTGTATAAATGTAACGCAGTCATACATAATCTATCCGACAGGTCATGCTGGAGGAAACAGAGCATATGAGTAATAATAGATAAGTTTGTTTGTGTGTGTAGGTGGTCCTCACTATCATTGCAGGCTTGCCAGGCAGTCATAAGGAGAATCTGTGTGATTTCTTGATGGAAGTGAATCAAAATAGCGCCAGGTGAGAGAATAATCAAAATGCCATGAACTATATCTATAATCATTAACTGTAACTGCACACTGAGTCCGATATTCTCATTCGAAATTTCCTCACGTTGTCAGACCTGCCAACCTGTACGCATTTTGCGTAGCGGGCACGCATTTTGACCTCAAAGTACGCAGGTACGATTTGTCACTTTAAACTACGCAAAAACCTGGTGACGCCTTTGTGCACGCACAGTAGCCTACTTAAATCAAGCAACAGCAATGAAAGAGGACTTCGACCAATCAGAGCGCTGGGTTCATTCCCCATCTAGCAAGTGGGATGATTGACAAATGCGTAGACCTATCATTAAAAAGAGACTGCAAATAGACAGCAAAACAAAATCCCGCTCGGTCTCGTACCTTTTTACTCCCGCCGTCCGATTTCTTAAAAGAGGACAGTACACACGGTACTTACAACTAAGGTAAACGGGTTGGGGTGGATGTGGAAAGTTAAAATATTGAGTTGAGTTAACTTAATCCTCTGGAGTCGATGTGATCGCATTGATATTCTAGACGAACTGTGAATAGAATAAAAGCACACATTCATATTCAGCCAGATCTGCTGCGGTTTATTTGTTCATATAAATCAAATCAAATCAAATCACTTTTATTGTCACATCACCACAGCACAAGTGCCTTGGTGAGTGAAATTCTTGAGAGCGTGCTCCAAACAGTGCAAAAAACAAAACAGTTTACATATAGACAGTACATATTTTACAGACTGTACAGAAGACAATGTGCAAAATACACATACACATACTCAATACACACAGTGTACTATAAAGACAGTCTTAGTTACCAATACACTATGTACACATTTTACATTATGTACACATCTAAACATTGTGATATGTTAAGGGCAACAGATTATAGATTTACAACAGATTAGTTGTGCAATAGATAGTTGTACAAAGGTGAAACAGATTATACATATGCAATGTCGTGGGATGTGCATTGTATGGTATCCAGTGATAGCAGATAGGTTGTATTATTGCAGTGTGTGCGTGTAGTCCAGTGAACGGCGGTAAAGTGCAGTGCATGGCATGTTGTGTGAGTGGGAGTGTGATGTAGGGTGAATTAGTTCTGTCTGTTCATTTGCCCTGATTGCCTGAGAGGAAAAAGCTGTCCCTCAGTCGGCTAGTGCGGGATCGGATGCTGCGAGACGTCTCCTGAGGGCAGCAGAGAGAGCAGTCTGTGGATGGATGGCTGGAAGTCCTTGATGATCCTCTGGCTTTCCTTATACACGCCTGGTGTAGATGTCCTGGAGGGAGGGAAGCTCACCTCCAACGATGTGGCGGGCAGTTCGCACAACTCTTTGCAGAGCTTTGCGGTTGCCAGCGGTGCTGTTTCCAAACCAGGCGGTGATGCAGCACGGTCAGGATGCTCTCCACAGTGCAGGGTGTAGAAGGATCTGAGGATGCTGGGCTCATTCCAAACTTCCTCAGCCGTCTCAGGAAGAAGAGGCGCTGATGTGCCTTCTTCAGCACTGCGTCTGTGTGAGTGGACCATGTGAGATCCTCGGTGATGTGAACGCCGAGGAACTTAAAGCTGTTTACCCTCTCCACAGGTGTCTTGTCGATGGAGATGGGTGTGTGTTCTCTGCTCTGTCTCCTGAAAATCCACCACCAGCTCCTTGGTCTTGTCGATGTTGAGTGAGAGGTGGTTCTCCTGGCACCATTTAGTCAGGGTACTCACCTCCTCTCTGTAGGCCGTCTCATCGTTGTCGGTGATCAGGCCTATCACCGTTGTGTCATCGGCAAATTTGACGATGACGTTGGAGCTGTGTGTAGCTGTACAGTCGTGTGTGTACAGGGAGTACAGGAGTGGGCTGAGAACGCAGCCCTGCGGGGCACCAGTGTTGAGGATCAGCGGAGATGAAGTGTTGTTGCCCATTCTGACCACCTGACTTCTGCCTGTCAGGAAGTCCAGGATCCAGCTGCACAGAGATCTGTTCAGTCCAGAGTCTGGAGCTTCTCAACCAGTGTGGCAGGCACTATGGTGTTAAATGCTGAACTATAATCCACGAACAGCATCCTTACATAGGTGTTCTTATTTTCCAGGTGGGAGAGAGCCGTGTGCAGGTGAAGGCAATAGCGTCGTCTGTGGAACGGTTTCTGCGGTATGCAAATTGTAGTGGGTCCAGTGAGGCAGGCAGCACAGAGCAGATGTGGTCTCTGATGAGCTTCTCAAAACACTTGCTGAAGATGGTGTCAGAGCAACGGGCCCCAGTCGTTCAAGCATGTGATTTTATTTTTTCTTTGGTAGTATGGGCACAATGGTGGATTTTTTTGAAGCATGAGGGAACCACAGACAGAGAAGGACAGATTGAAGATGTCTGTAAAAACCCCGGCTAGTTGGTAAGCGCATGCTTTGAGCACACGGCCTGGGATGCCATCCGGGCCCACAGCTTTGCGGATGTTCAATTAACGTTTGAAGGATCGAGTTACATCCGCGACAGAAAGGGATAGTGGACTCACTCTTTCTGCAGCAGCCGTGGGAGCGCTCTCTGTGTGGGCGGGTTATGAGCCTCGAAACGAGCATAAAAGGTATTCAGCTCATCGGTAGAGAGGCGGCAATGTTCACAGTGGCTGGTTTATTCCTTTAAAGCCTGTGATGTTGTTGATGCCTGCCACATGCTTCTTTGGGTTGTTGTTGTTGAATTGTTCTTCAACTTTGTTTTTGTATTGTCGTTTGGCTGCTTTGATGGATCTCCTGAGATCGTAACTGGTTTGTTTCCGATCGTCAGTGTTTCCGGATTTAAAGGCAGATGTCCGCGCTGACAAGGCTGATCGAACATCGCTGTTAAATCCACGGTTTTTGGTTGGGGTAGATGCGTATTGTTTTGGTCGAATTACATCCTCTATACACGTCCGTATGAAACACGTTACAGAATCTGAGTACTCCTCTATGTCACCATCAGATGCTTCCCGGAACATGTCCCAGTCCACGTGATCAAAACAGTCCTGAAGTATAGCGTCCGATTGGTCGACCAGCATTGAACTGTCCTGAGGGCGGGGTGCTTCTCGTTTCAGTTTCTGCCTATAAGCAGGCAGAAGCAGAACGGAGGAGTGATCAGATTTGCCGAAAGGTGGGCGGGGAGGGATTTGTAAGCGTCCGGAAGAGGAAGGGGAGGGGAGTAGCAATGGTCCAGTACACGATCACCACGCGTGTTGATGATGATGTGCTGAAAGTATTTTGGAGCTATTGTTCTGAAGTTGGCTTTATTAAAGTCCCCGTAATAATAAACGCTGCATCGGGTGCGGGTTTCCTGCTCGCTTATGATTTCCCGTACAGTTCCTGAGTGCCTGGTCTGTGTTGGCTTGAGGGGGAATGTATACAGCCGTGATTATGATCGCTGTAAAATTCCCTCGTAACCCAGAATGGTTACACAGAAGCGTATGAAATTCCAGATCAGGGGAGCAGAAGGATTTAATACAGTGTAGGTTCCTTCATCACACCACGAGTTGTTGATGTAGAAAACAAACGCCCCACCTTTGCTTTTCCGGTGAGCTCTTTCGTTCTGTCCAGCGGTGCACGGAGAACCCTGTAGCTCGATGGCTGAGTCTGGAACCATTGCAGACATCCAGGTTTCTGTGAGGCAAATAACGCAGCATTCCTTGTTTCTCGTTGGTATGAGATGCGCGCACGCAGTTCACAGAGTTTGTTATCCAGTGACTGAACGTTTAGCCAGCAAAATGGTTGGGAGAGGAGGTCGAAAGGCACGGGTCTCATCTGACAAGAACGCCAGCTCTTCTTCCCCTCTTTTCCAGCTGCGTTTCTTTCGTCGTGGTCGTGCGTTCCAGACAAAGGGCTCTGATGCGGTGTCTGTAAACAATCCACGGGCGTTCAGGAACTCAAAGTCCGGTTTGCGTTGCGCGACGTAAGAACGATGCTTAAAACGTGTATCTATCGTAGACAGTTATACTAACAACATCTAAACACGTAAAACAACAAAAAAACAAACAAAACATACGAAAACCTGCAGAGTTTTCTCGGAGCTCGCAACACGGCTGCCATCCTCGGCGCCATCTTGGTCTATATAGCTGCACTCACTGAACAGAGTCCTAATATTAGGGCGTTTAGTCCAAAAAAAGTGCGCGTACTTGGATAAATACTGATATATTTGCACTAGAACTTCGTCTGTGTCTAATAAACCTTTAGAAAAGTCTTACCGGAACATTCATATCTGCGTTCGCGCAGCTGCTGACAGAGCAGACAGTTACCATGTTTGGGTAACAGCTTCACAAACAGTCTTTTCAACTACACAGTATTATTTCTGTATTACACTCATTCATATTATCACAGAAATACTGGGATCAAAGTTAATAGTTCAGATATAAACACTGATGTTTATGGTAGCGATCAAAATAGACCTTTTGAAAATTAACTGGCGCTTCAAATAACGTTTGTGTCGATTGCATTGTTTCGCCACTAGGTGGCGACAAGTGACTTAAAAAATGTATTTGTGATTGAATCAAGAGATTCGTTCAAAAACGCTGATTCATCCAGTAAAGAAACAAGTGAAGTATTTATGAGTGAGACATTAAATCATTCATTCAAACCACTTTTTCATAATTTAATATTAACTAAATATAAATAGAAATTTAAAATTTTGTTATTATTGCTGTGTGGTCCTGAAATTCTATTCAGGCTTGCCAGGCCATAAGGGATCTGTGTGATTTCTTGATGGAAGTTATTTCAAGAATTAGCGCCACAGGGAGGAGAATAATCAATATAAGTACTCACTATCTATATCATAAACAAATAGAAAAGACACTGAGTCCGATATTCTCGTCCGAAATTTCCTCACGTTGTCAATCACGTTTACACACTGCCTCCGAAACTTTTGTCCGTCATAAAAAAATTAGGATCAGGTTCGATTTTCTGTGTTTTCACATCCGTAGCAAGCATTTTGATATGAAAGGATGACGAATACAAAAAAACCCGAAAAAAAACTCGTACAAATATTTCGGACTTGGTGTGCAAGGACCTTTACATTTAATATTGGTTGTGGCAGATTGCTAGTGCATGATATTTCTGACCATAATGATTTTTGCTGTACTGCTATTGGAAGAACAATAAAACCAAATGGTAATTTGGAATATGTGTTCTGCTGCATTTATCCAAATAGAAGTTTGGAAATTCTGACTTTAGCCGCTTTTCCACTATCGGGCCGAACGGTTCTAAGAACTGTCATGAACGGTTCCAGTTGTATTTCCCCGTGAGCCTGGTACGGCGCGGCACGATTACAAACCATTCTCGGCACGGTTAGACAGCCGTGCTGGTAGAGTGCGTGTGCGTGACGTTGCCACTCTGTTGCCTGGCTACCAGTTTCTCCATAGCTGGCTAAGTGGAAGCATGCTATTTGATCAAACAGCCAAGTAAACAGCTACGCTACGTTCAATATAAAAAGAAAAAAACTGCCTGAGACAGTCAAATATCTGATCATCGTTCATATCGCTGTTTACATTACACTTGCGTTACCAAGGCAACGACTGACACATTTGTATTACATTCCAACGGGCTCCGTTATCAGCACCACAGTGGAAAATGAAACCGTATCCGTGCTCACTGGCCCAGATCGGCACGGAATGGAACGGTTAAGCAAAGAGAACCGTTCGGCCCGATAGTGGAAAAGCGGCTTTTCTGAGTTCAATGGAAAGCATCTTGAATGCTAGTGTGCTCATTACTGCCTTTTTACCCTTACACTCCTAAACTGAGGACTGTTTGATTGACAGGTGGGAGGTGTTTTGCCCTGCTCTGGAGGGCTCTGAGGAATTCAGTGTGTCACACCTTCAGCGGTTCCTGAGCAGCCTTCTGGCCAAACAGAGGGAGACGGATCTGAATTCAACCAGAGTTGTGCTGCTTATACCAGGGTAAGACAGACATGAACATTGAGTCTCAAAACCTTGTCAGCGACAGCCAGTTTAGTTTTACTTTTCTTTTTGTTTTGAAAAGCTTGTTATCTTTGCTGTTTACCTCACGTTACACTATGGAGGCTTTCCTTATTTTTTTATATTATTATTATTTGATTCCTCAGTGTTTGCTAAACATTCTGTTATGTATTAGTCGGTATAATATAGCATGTGATGTGTCCTATGCCATGCCTCGTCTTATTCATTTTTGTTAATAAATGTTATGTAAGCTAGTTTGTCATTGTAACCTACTGTTTTATTGTTGTTGTGCTTTTTAATTAAGAATAACAATGAATCCATCTTTTGTTTTAGTCTTAAAAAGTGAAAGGTGTATAGATATAAGCAAAACAGACAATTATCTTTTCTTGTAAAGCGTGACACCAAGATCGTGAATTTGAAAGTGAAAGCACACGAAAAGAGGAATTCCTGTTCACAAAATTTAAATCACAAATAATACTGATGAAAAAGAACGGGTTGAATGTTGAACACTTTCGTTACCATATAACTATAAACTATGATAAAAGTTCATCAGCATGTATTGATTAATCAAATGTTTGTATAAAAAAAAAAAAAAAAACATTGCGACCAAATGATGTGCTCGTGCGACCAACTGAGAAAATTAGTCGCACAAGTGCGACCAGTGGGAAGAATGAGTCTAGAGCCCTTTTGTCATGTTAGAGCTGCTTTACAAGAGAATTTAAATTGGTCTTATATTTAATAAAGTTTGCAACATTGATTCTGTTGTTGCTATGAAGCTGCTTGGAAACAATCAGTCTGTATTGTATAAAATAAAGGTGACTAGACTTGACTGTTCTGAGACATCGCCATCATATACAAGAATCAATTAAATGAAGTTTTTATGCTTACTGTATGTGATGTAGGTACACAGATGTGCTGGATGTAATCCAGGCAATCACAGCTCATCCAGACCCACAAGTTCACAGCCAAGTGACAGTGGGTGCCGTCTCCGCATGTGTCAACCCACTTATATCCTTCATCAAACACAGGCAAGAGTTTTTCCACATGACATTTATCACACCTACTTTTCCAGACAAACACTTGTAATTCAGATTGTAAATGCTGTAATAAGAATTGTATGTCATTATGTAATTATAATGTAAGTGTCTAAAGGGCCTGTTAACACACTGTAATTTCCCTTGTTTGATGTCGTCTCTGAAGCTCTCTGAAACTGCTCTTTACAGGCTTCTCTTCCCCAAACTCCTGGAGCAGTGCAGTCAGGGTGAGTTTCTCTCAATATGGTGCCTGTGTGTGGATGTTGCAGAATAGATTATCAGATCTGTCGCTGTTGTGGGGTCGTATCGTGTGAAATCAAATTTTCCTGGATCTTTGGAGATTGAAAGTTCTTTGTACTATGAAACCTACCATAATTTTCAGAATTTGAACTTCCCTTGCTTCGATGAAGTGCATTTTTAAAACTAAATTTGTCAGAACCTAACCAAATTTACATATCAACAATGCTTAATTGGTGTTCAGCAACTTTCTGTATCTGCATATCCCTCTGAAGAATCCCATGGTTAGAAACCAGCTGTATTTTTAACAACGTCCCTGATCATTTCCATCTGATATGAACAATATCAATCAAAGTGTACTGAGTATATGAAGACAGTGAGACATCACCAGTGCGCCCTTAATTAAAGCAGCCTCATTTAACCTCAGTGCTCTAGGGGAATTGCCCCTGTAATAAGTGCACTGTAAGTGGCTTTGGATAAAATGATTCCTTAGATGAGTTTCTCTTTCAGGCGTCGTCAGCAATGTTGTCTTCACGGGTTTGACTACAGAGCAGAAGCACCCACTTCTCAAACACATGCAGCAGCTGATCCGTGCAGCCAATCCCAGCACTGCATTTATCTCAGCAGAGAAAGGGATGGTTAGAAGGTTTGTACATTGATATTTTCTCTGACATACACACTCACTTAATTTTAATATTACTTAGCGATTATTTTTTGTATTGTAGGACTGAAGATATACGGCTTATCCTGAATGACAGCAGTTTCTCACAATCTCATATGATCAATGCACGATACCTGCTGTATCCTGGCTGGTAATGTTTTCGTTCTCTACTCTTTTCGGCATGTTTGTGTACACAGGTGTATGTTTAAATATATTGGACTATACTGTGTTGTTTCAGGTGGGAAAGCAGGTTTGTTTCTGGAAGTGGATCATTGTCTATGTCTCAGCATTGCATTGAGTTCAGTCGTCCATTGGAAAAAGCATTATTTCTGCAGCGCTGCAAAGGTAAGCATCTGTGTATTTATCATCATCCAATAAGACTGTCAAAATCAAAATTACAAATGTTACATTAGCAACTACCTGAAATGTTTAATTGCTAAAATACTAAATTAAATTACTACTAATAAAACTAATTACTAAAACAAAAATGCTAAATGGGAAATAAAAGCCAATTCAAAATTATGAAATACTATAATAGTATATAAATAACACTAATATAATACGGACAGATGTTTTTGTTATCATTATTTCCATTCTAAATTATTCACACTGCATTGTAAGGTGCTCTGGATAAAACCCTTAAACTTAAACTTCATGAAAACCACAAAATACCTTTATGGTTCTGTTAAAATATGTTTTAATTAGGGCTGTCAATCGATTATTATTATTATTATTATTATTATTTTCACGATTAATCGCATGATTGTCATGAGTTAACTCGCAATTAATCGCACATTTTTATTTGTTCTAAATGTACCTTAAATCAATACTTTTCAAATTTTTAATACTCTAATCAACATGGGCATTTACAAATATGGATGCTTTATGCAAATGTACACTATATTGCCAAAAGTATTGGGTCACCCCCTTCTAATGAACAGGTTTGACTACTTTAGTAATTTCTATGAGTACAAATCTCAATGTTAAAGCATATAATGATATTCTTGGAAATTGTGTGCTTCTAATTCTTTTCTATTCTAACATGACAATGTCTCTGTGTATAAGACAAGGTTCAAAAAGAAATGATTGATTCAGTCAGTGTGGAAGAACTTGACTGGTCTGCATAAAACCAAGTCCTAATCCCAGTTTAACACCTCTGGTGTGACTGTAAATGCAGACCTTGAGCCAAAAACTCATCACCAAACACCAATGACTTGTACATATGGGTTCAGTCATGTTAGACACTTCCAAAACTGTTGCAACAGAGATGGAAATACAATTTTTAAATACATGAATTATGTTCCCATCGTTGTTGCCACAGATTTGGAAGTGCATTTTTCTGTTCTAAAGAAGGGGGTGTCCCAATACTTTTGTCTATATAGTGTATGTACAAGTCATTGGTGTTTGGTGATGAGTTTTTGGCTCAAGGTCTGCATTTACAGTCACACCAGAGGTGTTAAACTGGGATTAGGACTTGGTTTTATGCAGACCAGTCAAGTTCTTCCACACTGACTGAATCAATCATTTTCTTTTTGAACCTTGCCTTATACACAGAGACATTGTCATGTTAGAATAGAAAAGAGTCCAAACTGTTGCTATAATATTAGAAGCACACAATTTCCTAGAATATCATTATATGCTTTAACATTAAGATTTGTACTCATAGAAATTACTAAAGTAGTCAAACCTGTTCATTAGAAAGGGGCGACTCAATACTTTTGGCAATATAGTGTATGTTTATTATTATTGAAACCATAGTCAACATAAAGCATGAAGAGTAGACATGTTTCAAAGGTCATAGATGTTTTTCAAAGAACTTGTTCATGTCTATTAGACGCATGAAAAAATAAATTCCAGGTTCCCATTACTTCTTTCTTTGCACTGAACAATTTACTGACACAAACCTGTTTACATTTTTGCACACAGGGCAGCTCTTCTTCTGAAAATGCAAAATGTACATTTATTATTTATTATTACATTTGTTTCCCTCTCTGTGCCCACATACTGTATTTTGATGAAGCTATATTCTCAATAAAACTGTTTTCATTGGTATATTTTACTGTTTCTGTTGTCAGACAACAGAATGAATATGAAATAGTGACTGAAACGCGACCCATTAAGACTAGAGTACATAACCAGCTCTCCCTTCCAAGATGTTAATCTGCACAAAAAAAATCATGATAATCGCACCGTCGTCTGATGAAATCAAATACACATAAGATAAAGACAATAGCTGTGCTGTGATTTCGGCTATACTTGCATGTTAAATTAGAGAAGCAACATAATATCTGTGTTTAACTGAATTAAAGCGCTGCTCCTCTCTCTGCCGCGCGCTGAGCAGACACAGAGAGAGAGAAAGAGAGAGAGAGAGGTGTGCGGGCGCTGAACAGAGCAGACGCAGCTTTGACAGCACTAGTTTTAATTAAAGATTAAGAAAGTAAATAGGGTCAGTTGCGATGAGATGAGAACACCTACTAAAATGATTTAATTTTCCATAATGCACTAATGCTTTAAAAAGGGGCACAAAATGTGCATTTAATGGCATATTTACTTAAAATGACTTTATTTTGATGCCAATATATGATTGTAATTTAAAATGCAGAATGATTGCGGTCTTTTTAAATCATAGCAATCTGATAAAATAATTGTGATCAGGTGATTATGTAATAATTGTGAGAGGGCTAATCATCAATAATAAATATTCAAGAGGGTTTAATTATAAAGTGATTGCTGACAGTATATGTAAGGATGCTGTACGATCATGTGCTAAAAATGGAACTGTCAAAAGTAAGTGATCAAAGTCAACACAACTCACAAGTCTCTCTCTGTCTCCTTTCTTTTCTCAGCTCTGAAATCCTCTCTCAAACCCAGCTTTTTAACAGGAAACATCTATCACATCAGTGGGAAAGTGCTGTTCTCTGGTAGGGCAGTCGGTCTCCATAACCTCCCTCAAATCTGTCTTAATAGGAATTTTTTTATGGTTTTATACAGCGTAACATAGTCAAAAATTAATTATGGTTGTCTATAAATGTGTATTGTTTGATTCCAGGATGTCTCTTGCTCTGGTTTTGTCTGTGTAGTTAATGTATGATTTTTCTATGAAAAGTAGTAGGCAGGGGGCCTGTGGGGTAACGCCACACGGTAGGACTCTCACCTCTGGTTCCTCAAAGTGATGTGGCCTGCACACATCTGTTTCACTCCTTTTTTCTCAGTCGTTTCTTCCTGTGGTCACATTTTTTTGGAGGGTTTTTGACTGTCCTCTGTTCCTTTAAATCTGTGGTGTAGTTGCATGGAGAGAGTGGGCAGACTGACAGAATGGAGAGAGCTGAGTGATTTAATAGTGCCTGAGTAACAGCACACTAGATAGTGTAGTTCATTTAGGACCCATACGGTCCAAACACCATCTGTGATGCCTAGTTATCGCCATGAATCATCTGTGTTTTGTTATGGAAATCTTTTGATTTTTGGTGCTTACATTCGGTCTGGTGTGTGATTTGTTTTCAGATCCCTGTGAGTTTATTTTTTTTCGTAACATTCAGTGCATTGTGATCAGTTGTTTTCAAGTTTGACTCCTTGCTTGCTTGTAGAGTCGTAGTCCACACTGCAGAGGAGTGATTGATGGGATGGATGGCTGTTGGCACGCCATGCTAGACATAGCTCCGTTTGATGACATGTTTGATAAATTAGTGTGCAGCATGTTGGACTCAGTGAAATGTGTGTGTGTGTGTATCTGACTGCATGCAGTGTCTGTTTTCACTGTAGACAATGACAGACAGATGGTGGTAAACTGTAACTCTATCAGTGGGAATGTGACCATTGCCCCTGATCAGGGGACTCACCATGGCCCACGGACAACAAACAACTGTTATCTAATGTTTCACGGAGTGGGGCTCACCCAGGAGGGGCTGAAAGACTGGCTTCGGCATTGTGCCAAACAGGTAAATTCTCATAGGTGGGAGCAGGTGGAATCCACAGACTTCTTCCATATTTTCTTGCCTAATTTTGTGGGAGGAATAAACATTGATTTAAGCATAGTAAAATGTGTGCTGAGAGCAACAACATATTGGTAGCTGAAAGCATTATCATATAACCCAAAATACTTTTTTTTATGAAAAACTATTTTATGAACTACGTGCAATTCTGCAGACTTCTGTGGGCGCAGATTCCTGCATATAAGAGAAGGAAATTTTAATTAAATCATAAACATTTGAGGGTTAGGGCTTAAACATGTCAGTGTTTTTGTGTTTCACAGAAAGTTGCAAAAAAAATCAAGAAGAATAAGAGGACTCTCACCACACAGGAGATCAGATACATTCATGTGAGTACAGACACACTTGCGCTCACACATATTTTCATTAATTTAGCACTAAAGTAAATAGTTGATCTAAATATTTTCATCTTATGTGTCTCTAGGTGAAAAGACATCTTGATCCTCTCCCTCCCGGTTACTTCTACAATGGTCATCACTTCGTCAGTTTCTTTGGAGAAAAGCAAAACGTCCATCCTCGTATCTTTAAATTGAAGTTTAACTTTGTAACCAGATGTGGTGGTGAAGTTTACACTACCATTCAAACGTTTGAGTCAGTAAGATTTTAGTCAGCAAGGAGGCATTAGAATTTATCAAAAGTGACATTAAAGATAGTTACGAAATATTTCTATTTTAAATTAATACTGTTCAAATCAGCATATTAGAATGATTTCTGAAAGACCTTGTGACACTGAAGACTTGGGGTAGTGATGCTGATATTTCAGGAATAAATTACGTATTAAAATATAAAACAATTTTTTACTGTATTTTTGATCAAATAAATGCAACCTTAGTGAGCATAAGAGACTTCTGTTAAAAGCATGTAAAACTCTTACCAACCACAGACTTTTGAATAGTAGTGTACTTTTAACCTAATGTCTGCATACTGCAACAGTAGCATGCTGTTGATTACCACAGACAATAATTTCAACTTGTCCCAATGTGTGTATAAACGAACAGGAAGGTGATGTTTACTTTTATTAATCCGATAAGTAGGCTTAATGTTTGATCAGGAGCATTGAAAAGCAGCACATTTGCATGGCTAAGCTTTCATTAAAAGTGTATTACTGTAAATGCATTTATACACACTGAGGCATCATTTAAAATTATTCTCAGTTGTAATCAACAGCATAAAAAATTCAAAATTGACAGTATTGAATATTACTGTGTGCTCGTCAGAACCGATGTGTTTGTGTGATCCGCTTGTTGATTCCTTACATGTGTGTGTTCAGTGATGGATCAGTTCATTGATGAATACGTGCAGGAGACCAACAAGGAGATTGAGCACTTCAACAGAGAGGTGGACCTGCAGCCACACGTTGACCTCTTCGACCCCTAATCCTCTCATCTGACAAATTCACTTTCCGGGGAAAGGGAGGGGAGGGTCACTTTACAATCACTAAAGTCCACTATCCAATTACCCGCTCAAAACCGTCCATTTCACATGTTAGAATGAGGGATTTGCTGTTGAGAGATCGGGAGGATTTAGCTCACAGCCGGGAAGAAATATCACAGCCTAATGAGAGATCCTTTGCCCAACATACCATGACTGTAAATAGTACCAGCCCCCCGAGAAAGCTGTAACGCTGTTGTGTAAAACAGCAATGCTAAAGCCTCAGATGTGTCAAAACATTCCTGTAAAGAACAATATTTTCTCTGTATTATACAATAGAAGGTAAACAGAAATTCGAGGCTTATATATAGGCTACAAGGGATGCCCAGATCATTACTCTCTCCGCAGTGTACATACTGTAGTGCTGAAGCTCCCTGCAGTGAAGGTTGTTCTACTGTAATTCCAGTGCCTAGCAGACATATTGAGCTGAATCGTAATGAAGTTTGTCAGTGAGGCTGAAAGTGATCAAACAGAAGGCTCATTTCCAGCCGTGTGCATCTGGAAAGGCAGGTGCACTGCACCTGCCCTCAGTCAGCCTCTGTCAATCTATCGACCCCCGCTGTGTGGATCAGGGCTGAGGATCTCTCATGTGCTGCAGTTCTCTTTTCAGCCATTCCAAAGTCATTAACTGACACGCCGGTGCTTCAAGTCACCCCATTTCTTGAGAGGGTTAGGGAATCAGGGTACGATGGTGGGTTTATTATTAGAAGTTCTTATGTGTTCTTAATCAGATTGACTTGGTGGTGTTGGGTTCGTTTGTAGCACCAGGGATCAGGTTAGTGTGTTAAACCCATGCTTGCCGAGCGTGTGCTGGTACAAAAGCATGGCAGAAGCAGAATTAGTGTGCTTATATCACCCCTGTACTGTATTAGATCCGTACCGTTCGGTATTACGGTCGTATTTTAACTCTATCTTGGGGTGTGTGTCATTCTATGCATGTTTACTTGGACTTATCACACACAGCAGGAGAGCAGCAGTGTCTTGTGTGTAGATACACACACATTTGAACTTTTGTCTACAAGACGAGCCTTAAAAGTAATGTTTTGAAACAATTACAGCGCTACTAAAGGGATGCACTTCCAAAGAAACCTGGACACTGCTGGTCTCCTCTGTGCTGCAATATACTGTACCGGTGTTAATACACTACATGGTTAGCAGTTCTTTCACCAAGCCATTTTCATTCTTTACTGTGGAGATTTATGAGCTACATAGTGCTAATGTTGCTATGGGCCTTTTTAGTGTTCCTTTAGAGATTTCTAATATGGTAACTTTGCCTTTATGTCTCTTGACACTCCTGTACCTTGTCCGTATGCAAGTGCAGTTTTACTCAAGGCCGCCCTGTTGTGAATAAACTCTGAAAGGACGTTGCTGAGATGTAGATCTGACAAGCAAAGAGAAACTGACTACTCTCTAATAGGTGACAGAGCCTCAGAGGTAAGCAGTCACTTCACGAGTGCTGAAACACAATCACCGATGTGCCCCACACACACACATACCGCTTATTTAGCTGGTGGTGTCGCTATTAGTCGGGTTCTACACAGCAGCTGTCCTTAATGGGTACAGGGCTACGTAACACTTATATAATGTGTAGTTCAAAGTAGCGGCCATTTTTAGCACATACTATCCGCATGTGTTAAGATGTCTTATCGAGTTCTATTTATGCTAACTGAAATGCCTTTCACCAAACTGGAACAACCAAGAAAGAAATCGCAAGAGTTCAATCTATTTTTCATATTGGAAAAAAAGGTGATTTATCTTTGCAAATTCTATTTTTCTAATGCTGTGAAATCAATTAAATTGGAGCCAGATGATAGTATTCCTCATGCGAAGCAGATTCTCTCCTGTGAGAGATATTTGGCTGCCGCTGCAGTCTTGGCTGAGAGCAGGGGCATCCCCGGGCAGAGCCAAGCGCCAGTGTTGGTGAAAGGATATGAAGAGTTGTTTGTCTATTTAAGTGTAAAGGGCCAGTAAGGGTCTGCCGAGTAACAGAAAGGCACTGGAGGGCCACCGTGTAAAACTCAAGAAATGTGGGCTTTTTGTCAGAGATGAGCACTGTGAATCTGGCTTTTGCTCCTCATCGCAGAGGACTCTAGTGAGGCCCTCCAGAGGCAGTTCTTGGTATTACGTGAACCCCCTCTGACCCACACAGCTGTGCTCGTGGAGCTGAGGTTAGAGGAATAAAACAGAGTTTGGTGGAAAGGTTTATGACATGAATATGTCAAGAATAATCTTAAATTTGCAGCTGTAATGCTATTCAGATAGGAGGGATAGATTTATGTAGTTTTCGTTTTGTTTTGCTGAACGCAAACCGGCCTGGGTTTTCCAAAAGGTCAAACTTTTAAAGAAAAGCACCTTTTTTAGTCTTAACATTGCCTTTGGTGGCAAGCTCTTATTATTATAGATAAATATTCTGACTTTCAGTGGTCACTGAAGGCTTGTTCTCGACCAAAACGTTTTACCTTGTCCAGCCCCTAAATCTGATCGTTGTTTTAATAACCAACCAGAGGCTGAATATTCAGACAGCACATGTCTTGTGTTCTCAGGTATGTAGTAGAGTTGGCAACACCAGCATTCAAGTTTTATTTCAACCAGCCTACATTTAGTGCATAGTGTTGTGGATGAACGTGCTGTGCTTCGGGGGCGACAGTAAATTAGGACAAGCTAAAGGGCTAAATGAATTCCAATTGCTGCTGGCTGGCTGGGGACAAGCCTGAAAATTGAAATAGCTAAAAATAGATATTATTAGCTAAAAGTTATTTGCACAAAGCTAAACATGCAATCATAAGGTCTTACATTGGCGTTTTGTGGAAACATTGGACCTTTTTGACCAAGAGGGAAAATGTGGGATTCATATAGATTCCCTAGTCTTTACATCAGCTTCCAAATATCCAGTGCTCAGTTCATGATATCTTTGATATCTTCTTAACTGAACAAGATTTCAGATGGTTCTACTTGAAAAGTGCCAAAAGTTCTTAAATAACTTTTGTTTTTTTGTTTGTTTAAAGGGGTTAAACAAAAGTTTGTGAAAAATCTAAATTTGAGTGTTGTTTGCACAAAACTACTGTAACTCGTGTTTTCTCCTGTGACTGATGCTTTTTTCTAATATATATGTTGTATTTATGACAAAATAACACATTAAAATATTTATAAGCTACTTCTGTTGATGAGCTGTTTTTATTATCAGTCAATCGTAGTGGTCTGCTCAGTCAAACAATGCGGGCAAACAACGTCTTCTGACAAAAACAGCCTGAAAGAGAAGTGTGTTTGTGTGTGTAAGGTTATCAACTCAGCAGTGGATTTGTCACATGGTGATAACATCTTTTAGGATGCCAAGCCCAGCTTAAACACTAATCTCAGGGGCCTGCAACAACAGAAGCTATTTATAACTTAGTATGTGTATCTGTAATATGTAATCGAGCACTGTTTTGTGTGTCAAATTGAAGCCTACCACACACATCCTTTTCCTGGCCTTTATTTTGGGTCCCTGCCCAGCCCACCTTCCAAAATACTTGTATTTGATCCACCGAGACTCTATTGTAATGCACCCCAAGGATCTGCACACGTGTCCCAGCCCATCCTTGGCCGTTTATACAACCTGTGCTCAGCTCCAGAGTGGGTCTAAAAACAATGCGCTCACCCTCTTGAAGATACAATACCCACATTTCTTTCAACTTACATCAGGCTCCCTTCATCTCTCCCTGGAGACGGTACCCACCCTTTGCACACATAGCAGCCATTGTTTTACACTGGCCAGTGGGACGAGTTCAAGGTTTCATTTCTGATGCACTGTTATGACTGCATCATGTAAACCTTACTAAGGCCTGTTTGTCTCCCATGGCTCCTCATAGTGGAGTTAAGAGAGATTTCTCCTTTGCCAGCATTAAGCATTTTTATTTATTACATTTATACAACAATTTAAATCTTAAATTGTTATATAAGAATATATGAATTGCAGTTTAAGATTGAACATTTACATCTATGCATTTGGCAGATAGTTTTATCCAAAGTGACTTACAGTACATTGCATTCAAGCTAATGCATGCATTCCCTGGGAATCAAACCCATGACCTTGGTATTGCTAGCATAATGCAGCACCATGTCTGGGCTCCATTGAATGTGGCAGTTTGGTCATCTCTGTCTTTTGATCACTGCCAGGGACTGATGTATAGGATGGACAGTAATAGTCCTTTCTGTTGCATACACACTGAGTCTGGAGAGCCCTTTTATCTGGTAGTCACTTTATGTCCCTGATACTTGCAGAGCCTAAGAGCAGTTGAGGATACAGACTCTTTGTGTCACCATGCAAATATAACGTTCACACACACACGCATGCACACAGTGACATAAATGTCATTAAGAAACAGCTTATTTCGAAAATATGTGTGGACATTATCACACTTTGACCTGGAGATCTTACATTTGCTTTTGTCCTTTTCTTTCCTCCTCTTTTAGGCTACGCTTACACCGTAAGACAAACTGCCCAATTTCACTTCTGATCAAACATGATACATGTGTCTTTGGCAAAAGTCTCTTATGCTCACCATGGGTGCATTTGATCAAAAAATACAGTAAAAACATTAATATTGTGAATATTAATATAAAAAATAATATTATTACAAAACTATTTTTTGTATTTAAATATATTTGAAAATGTAAGTTATTCCTATAATATTTTTTTTTTGTAAGATCTTTTAAATGTTGTTCATAAACTGCTCTAAAATGCCAGCTATAATGCTTGTTGCAATAAATATTTGATAAAGTAAACTATAGATGCTCATTATATATATATTTTTTTTTTATTCATGCATTGAATTACTGTAAGTTTATTCTTCATAGTTATTTTCTTCTTTTGGGATAAAACTAATTAAATTTAACAAAAAAATAATAAAATAAAAGATTTGTACTCTAATTATTTTACGTTTCTCTTCTCATTTTCATTTATTTTGTTGTAAATGTTTTCATATCTTTACCATTTTTTTCAGTTTTGGTAAACAACAGATTTATTTCTGATTTATTTCTAAATATGAAGGATCTTCCAGTTTCAAACTATCATCAAAAAAATGTGTTGCATGTGATGATTGAAAAAATCTGTTGGACCACATTGAACTGCAGTGTGACCGTAGCCCTTTTGTCCTCTAGACAACAGTCTGTTCTGTTCACAGTTCATTCTTCAGGTTAAGGACATCAAAGGTCATGAGAACATGCATGTCATTGCTGTCTTTAGTGACAGCAGCAAGCTTGAGTTGTGTGGCATTTCCAGTGACAGCCTCACCTTCCCAAACTCTGCTCTTATTCATCTTCAGATCCGTTCGTTTCTCTCCCACCACACACACTCTTTGCGCACCTGGTACCCGCACGCGAAAACTCACTGAACTTTGTGGAGCCAGCACACCTGTGCGGGGCTCCAGCAGCACACACCCTTTTCCCCACGCTGAATACACACATGGAAACGGATCTCCGGGCTTTTCACACACACTCCTGATTACGAAGTCACACAGTGACATGTAGTCCTGCTGAGGGGGTTTGCGTCCATAAATACCAAGACGATAGACTCCCGCTCTGGGCGCGCACACACTCATGGTTACTTTAGTATCTGTAAATGTCAAGAGTACATATCGGGACAGAGGAAAATGAGCCTGCTCATGCAGCTCAGCGCAGAACGCTGTGTGTATTTGAAGCTCTGGTGAAGTGCAGTGGAAGGTAATGTTGCACCGGCCCTGAGGTGCATTCACTATCGCCCCTGTGTGGCTGAAATGGGACAGTCCGGCTTCTTGGGTACGCACCCCAGGACCACACCACAGGCCCAAGTCTGGAGGATACAGAGCGTTTGGGTTCAACCCTGGGCTTTGACAGTGCAGCAGGTAGTTCCCAGCGTTTTGAAAAGTCCCACTTCCGCTGTCGTAATCCTGCACGAATATAGACAGCCGGTAAAATCCTTTGTATGGGCACATGACGTTACACACCAGCTGCTCTGCTGTGATCTGTGACGCAAGGCAGCGCTTGGCTGTGGTGGCTTCGAGCTCGTGGTGCATGAGCTCGCACACCATCATCAGAGGTCGTGATGTGTGTAGGATCACCTTGCACTCGCCACCTTCATCCACCTCTACGGCCTCTTCTCCTGTGAAGTTGCAACACTTGACACCTAGTGCTAATGCCCCTGCTGCTAGGCCCCAGTTCAGGTAAGGGTTATCAGGCAGGGCCTGCCTCTTCTGGATGCTCGGGCACTCCAGTTCAAGAGAGCAAATCCACCGCAGAGCACCAGGTTCACCCTCTCGCCGGGCGAACAGTTTCACCTCGTAGGCCCCAGGCTCTTGGGGCAGTAATCGCAACTTCATCCCTTGACGAGTCACTGACAGGAGACCACAGGAGCTGTCAACCTCCTCCTGCTTTAGAGCTCTTGTCTGCTGATCCCGCTGCCTCATCTCATACGAAAAGGTCAATGGTCTACAGGAGCTCACGGACACAACTGCTTCCCCGTCGTCTGCGGAAAACACATTTTGACACATTTGCAAAATGTTACAGTAATATTGTGCCTACATTCACACTGGAAAATTATGGCAGTGACAACATGTAAATAAGGAAGTAAAATCCTTAAAGGGGACATGGGATGCCCATTTTCCACAAGTTCTTTAGCCTCTTCATGAAATCTCTGCAACACACTTTGGTTAAAATTCCTTAATGGTTGAGTAAAACAACACCTTTTACCCTGTAAAAAAGTGCTCTGTTCACAGCGAGCCGTTTTGGTACATGTCTCTTTAAATGATAATGAGCTCCTGCTCACCCGCCCCTCTCTTGTTTTATGTGTATTTGGTGGCGGTTACCATCAAAAACAAAACTAATCTACTAAACTAGTCTTCTGTGGCTCTGATGTTGGGAGAAAATAAAGACTATTATGTTCATTTTTACATCCAACTACAAAACACCTGCATTGCTTACGAGATATTGTTGACGCTAAAGCTGCTTGAGCGCGGAGAAAATGGTAGAGAGCATAAATCTAACTAAGTGCCAGTGTTGCTAGATTAGAAATGTCCAAAGTATCATATCAGAAGCTCAAATTAATCATATTTGGAAGAAAATTATTGTATACGAGTCTAACATACAGAATACAGCTATTTATCTAGACCAACATCATTTTCTATACTTTATTGCTAAACTATCGACCTCAGCTTGGACACAATTGACCTAAGCGCAACAGGAACATTAACGTTAACTTGTGCTTGTGAGAGAGAGTCATTCTCCACAATGATTGGCCGAGAAGACATAACGCGAGATGAGATGGAAGACATGCGTAACACCACATTCACGTTCTCCTCACAATCATGACGATAGATGTAGGATCCACAGCTAGATCAATGAGTATAGAAGCCCTATGATTACAACGATTATCATTTGAAGTGTCACAAAATTCTGAAATTATCGTACATTATGGGTTTTTTTAAATTATTGATCGTACATTGTACAGAGGTCAAAATTGTCATACAAATATGATAATTATTGTACGTCTGCTAACATTGCTGAGTGCGGAAATATGCTAATACGGGACAGTCCATCAGTGGTCGTGGGCGGGGCTTCAGCAATATGACATCATACTGCTCAGAAAATCAAAACGGCTTTTTTTGGGGGGATTAAAAAAAAAAGGTGTGAACTGATTTTTATCATTGTAGGGTAGTTGTGTCCACACACTTCTAAGACACATTTATATGCAAACACCATGTAAAAGTGAATTTTGCATCCGATGGTCCCTTTAAATATATATGCATGGAGAACCACTCCTAAAATTACAATGGTTGACATAATAATAACAATCATAATTTTTTTTAATTGCAAAATTGCATTCTGGGGAGGGGGCCCTCGGTAGAAATCGGTTAGGTAGGGAGGGAACAGGGACTGTTGGAAGTGGCCCGATCCTACTTGCTTTAAGGTATTACTGATATAACTGGGATATTTTGTCGATCTTTGTGACAGCATGACTCTCCATTAGTGGTAAAATAAAACATAGCCATGGGCTGCTGTCAGATTCTTTGTTTAGCCAATCAGAACGCACTTGAGCGTGGCAGGAATTTGGAGGGTGCTAAATCAATGTTCACTCTTTCTCATCTGTCAACAGTGGATTACACAGCCAAATGCCATAAAAATGAGTACAGAAAAGGGGACGGACATGATCATGATTTCTCCCAATGGGATGGGAAAGCAATTTGTACTGCCCCTCCCTGGAACACGCTTACGAATTCTGGGGGCCCAAGCTAATATACTTCCAGGGGGACCAGAAACCCTAGTGGGTTGTTACTGCATTGCACTGCAGTACTTTTGATTAGTTTTCAATGTATGCATATCAGACCGAAGTTTTCGCGAGACGTTTTGCTGCTTTATACAGCATCTCATGCATGAGTGTTTGTTTTAAAAAAGTTTAGATATAAAAACTCATCTCAAGACCTTGCATTTTCCAGGAGTGACACCGCATTTAGCTTCAGTGTGTGTGCATCTATTCAGTGCCCAAAATGTACCAGTGGAGGCTTTGTCAAGCTTTCTTCATGGTTCCACTAATGTTTACACTAACTTAATACTCTTGCCTTTATTTGCTGCAGTGCATGCTATAGACAGTATTCAGGAAGTTTTAGTTACAATAACTTTTTTCTCATGAGAGTCTAATCTCTGCAGCAAACGGTCTAATCTGTTTTCTCAGAGCTTCTCACCACGAGCTGATGCCAGCAGCCGCCTATTATCTCATTACAGTGTGACAGACATTGTGTGTGCTTCACTAATCTTCCCTTTTGAGTTTGTGCATTATTCTATTTTGCATATGTGTAGTTGTGTCGTTAGTGTATGTTTTGTGTGTGTATGTATACCTGTGATGGTTTTGTACTGTTTAGGTTGAGTCAGGGTCAATCCAAACTGATAAAATGCTGAGGTCTTCAAGGGTCTTGTTTCAAACTCTTCCATGGAGATGGGAGTGGTAAGTAGTTGCCAGGTCTGGTCATCAGGGAAATGTGAGTTTATGAACTCACTAGGCTCAGTCAGGAAATAAAAGTCGTCATACCTGAAACACACAGACATCACTACTTTATTTTCCTTCTCTTTAGTGTGGAATATTACTGTTTTTTTTTTTCATTTCCAAAGACTGCAGTATGAGTTCCAATTTCCCTGAAGACTGTAAATTTGCATCTGCTAAACCAAACCAACCAGATCCAAGATGAATTGCATAACAATGATTTTGAATGAACTATAATCCCATGAAGCATTGCAAATGATGTAACCAAATGAAACATGATCAAATATAAATATGGATTTATAGTCATGATTTAGAAGTAACAATACATTTTTAGTTTATTGCAAAATATTCATAAATAAGAGTAGGGAGACTGAGTTGACTCATTCATAATGCCTTATTGGCAGTTGATTGGCGGTTGTCTTAATTTGCTGTCTTAATTAGTTTTCTCACAACTCTTGGATATTTCATTCTTGGATATTTCTCTTCATGGGTAGTGTAATTCCTCACTGGCTAATAAATATAATTTATTAAATTATGCTAACTGATGGATTCAACAGATACATATCCAGTCAATTAATAACATTAGAATCAATTAAATACAAAAAAACTATTTCTCTAAAATGAATGCATGGAGTTTATCTCCCAGAAATCCAGCTCTTGCATGCTGTAGAATATATTGTGTTTGTTGTAGTATGAAAAAACTACTCATGATTTGTCTGTATATACTGTAGTCTGCAGTATGTGTGTACTGTATGATATGAATAACTGACACTCTGAGGAGCCTGACCTCTTCACAAATGTTTTGCTTTTCATATCCACAGTGCCAGCGCCCCAGCAAGCGTCAAGCAGCCACCACTGACCCCCCACGAAGACAGCATTCCACTCATGATCGGAACGCTTCTCAGCTAAACTGTGCCCGGCCTGGTATCCAACGCCTTTGCTGTACCCGCTCACCTCCTCACACTCAATGCCCACCTCCCTAGAGAAAGAGAGAAAGTTCAGAGCCGCATTCTACTGGCATGATATGTGTATTTATATACTTGTGGCCATTTACCTGCACATTTCCACACAGAGGCCCGAGTATCCACTACATACACCCTTTCCTGTCCTGATGACCTCATCAGAAGAGCAAATCTTCTGAGAAAGACCAAGGTATCCCTCCAAATCATACTCTACGCACACAAACACAAGACATTTTACTTGATGAAGTAGACTCACTAAAATATTTAAACGTGCTTTGACTCACAAAAAAATTGTGTACAAAGTGTTTTCACTCAAAAATAGCTAGTAAATTTCACAAAAAAATGACAAGGTGAATTGTGAAATTTTCAGTAAAACATAGTCCAATACTCCGTTTTATTTACAACTTAGAAAAATATATTTTTTTTAACAGTGCATGCATTTTTGCATGTGCAATTACCAATATTTTGGCATAGCCAGATCCATATGGCCCTGAGTTTTTCCAGATCATTTCTGCCCCCCTCAGTGACTGCACGAGCAATCTTCTGAGCATCAAATACTTCCTGCTCCCTCAACTGAAAAACATATTCATGCCTAAATCTATTGTGTATAACAGGGCTGTCCAATCCTGCTCTTGGAGAGCAACTGTCCTGCAGAGTTTAGCTCCTATCCCAATTAAACACACCTGAACCAAGATAGTCAACGTCTAAAATCACTAGAATCTTCCAGGCAGGTATTTTGTGATAAGTAGGAGCCAAACTCTGCAGGACATTGATCCTTCAGGACCATGACTGGACACACCTGGTTTGTAAAAACATAAAAACAAAGACTTGTGTGTTTGTGTGTTGTTACCTCTCTTCCTTTCTGGATTGAGAATGTGTCTACTTTGCTGAAAATATCTGTGCTGGAGAACAGCAATTTTCTGGGTTTCCTCTGAGAGGTGGAGACTGCAGGTAGATAAGGTCTCCCAGACTGCGTGCCAGGGCTGGCAACTGAGAGGGGTTTCACAATCTTTTCTTGGCTCTTTTTCAAAGTGCTCCTCTTTCTTACACTCACTGACTTCGCCGCGCTCTCAGCAGACAGTTGGCGCTTTGTACTCGGCCGTTGTTCCTCACATAACTTCCCTTCATAGTTCTCTAACAATACCTTATGTGAAACCACATTTTCTTGTATCGGTACAATGGATAATGGCTTTGGGTCATTTTGCTCCACTGAAGGTGAACCTCCTCGGTGGCTCTTAATAGTCAAACAGACTTTAGTGCTGTTCTCATCCTTCATGCTGGTCTGTTGGATTTCAGATACATTCTGAAGTTTGTAGTTGACCACACCATTTTCGACTTTCAAACCAAAGTTTTGTTTATACGTGTCACTGTTTGAATCTGTGACAGTTTCTTCTGGTTGGCGGCCTCGGTTGCTGTTTTCTGTCGTGATTGGTTGTTGATCAGTTCGAGCTTGATCAGTGCAGATGAGAGGAAAAGATAACATCTGAACTAATATTTACCTCATCCTGCTTGTTATATCACTTTCAACTCAAAAACTAACATCTGATGACATACTTCATACTTTATACTCTCTTCTTAGTTTCAAAACACTCCAAAATACATTTAAAATGCAATTAGATGGAAAATCTTACCTTTCGCAGTTGTGAAACTCATACCTTCTGTCACTTCCAGTAGTGTTGGTAGTAGCAGATTTATAGGCTATAATGTTTTGATTTCTATTGCAGGGGTCTGTATATATCTATTTTCTCCCTGTGTCCACCCCTATGAAAAGATAGCATGCTAAAAATACACTTGGACATATCATGACAGCCAATGAGCTCAAAGATACAAGAGAGGGGGGAGAAAGAAGGGCATTTGATATTGGCACAGAGGGTGAAGAAGGTTGTGGTTGGTAACTGATAAATTTATTAGCTAACAAACATGCGTATACAAGTTTATCTTGACCTTGTTAAGGGTATTAAAGTCTGTGTGAATGTTTAGTCTGCTTAGGATAAAAAATAAAGTGGGAGGAACACACACACAAATACATAACAATAATTAATCAAAATAATCATCATCCCCTTCAGTGCCAGTCCTGGACTCGTTAACCCTGCTCTCCAAATTACTATCCTTCTGTAAATAAAATCACTGATATGGAAATTGTAGCTGACCTTAGTGGATACTGTCGCTATGTGCAGGAAAACAAAGCCGTTTTTATTTCCATACATAGAGACCCTTCCTCCGAAAACATCCTCATTGGCTCGGGCTCCATGTCAGACAGTCTGTCGGGGGCCCTCAAGGGTCCTCTTACATACCCCCTCTAGCAGGCTGAATTACCCCTGACCAATTACCCATCGGCAGTGTGCCAGAATAGCAATGACTACAGTTGTGTGTTTATTTATGAAGTTCTCCCTCCAGGTTTTGGAATAAAACTTGCATAAGTTTTCCTGTTTCTGGTTTGCATCATGTTAACATGAAGTCTTTTCCATGTACATGCAGCCTTGTAGATAACACGAGCACATGAGGTGATGGTCTTTCTCCTTCTCAAGATGTGATAATAAAGAAGCCCAAAAGGTAGCCTTGAACAGTATAACAAACATTTATGAGGCATAGTGCACTCTGTCTCATATACTCTTAAAAATGAAGGCTCTTTATTGGCTTCAGTGGTTCCATGATGAACCCTTACCTTTCATGGAACCTTTCGATTCCACAAAAGGTTATTTACAGTAAATTAAGGTTCTTTAGAGTATTAAAATAAGAATGAAGAGAACTTCACAGAAAGAAAAATGGTTAATCGCTATGAAAACCCCCTTTTGAAATGTTATTTTTAAAGAGTGTATCTAGCCTATATCTTCTGTAGGCAGAACATAAAAGACCAGTGGTTCTCAATCATCGACCGGCACTGCACATTGTAGATGTCTCCCTTATCTACTACACCTGATTCAACTCATCAGCTCATTAGCAGAGGCTCCACGAACTGAACCGACCGGGTGAATCAGATGAGAGACAAATGTCCATTGCTGTGATACTCAAGGACCAGCCTAGTACTGAGTACTGTAACACAGTGTTCTCCACTAAAGTTCTCAAAACCAAACTGAATAAAGAATCCTAAATTCACAGTCACTCACAATTTATAGAGCTATACAGGAAGAATGAAAAACTGAAAAAGTTTGGGCTCTCCAAACTTCACAGAAAGCACGTGTGTCGCGTTCTCTGCGCGCTCTCTAGTGGGGATCCTTTCCCTCATACTAGTTTTAACTTATACATATCACTCCGCTATTAATTTGATGTCACGTTTGGGATATTCTTAAACAGGACGACAAACTGTTTTTCCATCTAAAATCCACACAACAGTAGTGATGTTGATGGTCCATCCGTGTCCAGTCGCACTGTTTTGCTGGAGCGTGATTGGTCCAGATTCACGAGCTGTTGTTCTCGTGCTGCACCTCTTGAGCTCGTGCTGTCATGCACACCTGTGGAACACTCGCGCGCACCGCTAATATGCCAGTCTGTGTTTCACACTCAGGAGAAAAGAGACCAACTTGACCAGTTAGTCTGGATATAAATATAAGCTAACTCTCAGAAAAGCTTTCTTTGGATGTGATTTCAGACGATAAAAGGTGAACCAAACTGAAAGACATCATGAAGACGGATAAAGACGGTGAAGCCATGAGGGGAGTGACTGTTAACCGCTTTGCTGAAGGTAAGAATATTTGTATCGAAACGGACAAGGTGAGAAACTTTATGAAAATACAGTATCGTATTTGCTTGCAATATGCTTGTGATAGTAGTTGTAAGAGTTTCAATGTTAAAAATACATGTTTTTGTGGTAAACCTGAAAGTCCTGCTGAATGTCGCGTAATTTGAATATACTTCACTGCAAAAGACAACAAATGTTTGTTTTCCAATTCTTGGTCTTTTCCTAGTCTTGAACAGATGCCATTTTCCAAAAAAACTTAACAAACATTACCATGGCAACCATAGTTTTGCTACAGCTACTTACATTACTGTAAAGCCATACTAATTTAATAGGCTATTGGACGAACATTAAACAGAAGGACCTTTACGTTGAAGAAACTTGCTGTCATTTTATCAGTGCTTAGGCCTATATATTTTGTGCTGATATTTAATCACACTTGTGTTGTTGTAAAGTCACAATAATTGTAACAATGGTATTATGGTATGGTTACATTGTATTTTTTTAAGAGAGACCTATGGCGTTTTCCAGAAATCCAAACTCTAGCCTTCATTATCACTGCCACAGTCACATTAGTCCTGTTATTCAAGACAAGCACAAGGTCAAAGACTGCAGAAGTGATAACTACTGCACAACCTGACTAACCATGATAAATATGGTTCATTTATAAATTATATTATAAAGGCATTTATTATGCAAATCTGTTAATATATCGCCTAATATGATATTTATGCAGTTATTTGTAAAGGTACTGCAGTAGCTCTTTCCCCAAAATAAATTTCTGTAGAACTCGGAACTCTGATCTTATCGTCTGGTAATTTTTTGATGAACAGTTTAGTCATAAATAATTCTGTATGTATTAACACATTTAAATGGAAAATGTGTATGAACAATGTTTTTGTATCAGCATAATCACCTTTTTCTTCATGATTAAGCTGTATTTTCTGTTCCCTATCAAGACTGACACAACAAAGAAAGGATGAGTGTCCCAATAGTTTGCTATTCAATAGAGCTGCACATAAGCTGCCTGGGCTCATGCTCTTAGGATAATGAGGGAAGGAAGGACTGCTGGATAAAGATTCATCTTTTTATTCTGCTGTATTTCGGCTGTTAGTCTCACAAAGTCAAAAGCTATCAGGCTGTCTGATCAAAGTGGATACCCTGTTTATTAATCTATACAAAACATTTAGAAAGCCTCTTTTTAAAGCATCAGTTGCACACCTATAAGAATCAGCATTCACCACAGCAGTGGTGCAATTTCAGACTCTCATTTGCCTGACAAAAACTGGAAAGCTCCCTTAGTAGTCGTGTAGACATAACATGCTTTCTCCCAAATATTCTCTTGTCCTTGGAGCTCATGAAGTACTGCAAGTGTGAGGTAACTCAGAAATTTTGCTGCACTCTTTGTTATTGTATCATCTTAGCTTGTGAATTCAATAGATTTTGTGATAGACTATATTAAAGATTGCTTCATTTTAACATCTTTCATATTTGTTCTAGCATGTCTAAGTATTAAGCTATAAATTCATTGTTTTCTTTATTCAAAATCTCACTGTGAATGCACGTGCATGCTCTCTCACAAGCACGTGCACATGGACTCACACAGACACACACACTCTCACTGATATTTACTTACATTAGGTGAGGGTCCAGGGGAAGGAAGCTCCACCCTTTGTTGTTCACTCAGTTTGACTGTTGGCTCTTCCTGGAGATACAATACAACTCTGTGTTCTTGAATATGTGTGTGTGTGTGTGTCTGTGAAGCAAACCCAAAAATACCTGGTGTTTGCATTGCTCAACCTTAATGCTTGTAGCAAACAAAGAATTTGGACAAATTAGACTTTGAATATTCAATCTGACAACTCAGTTCGGCCTATAAAAATACTAATTTTGACAGCATGTTACTGCATTTGCAGGGGATAGTAATATTTCAGTAGGCTGGGTTCCAGTGTGAATGCAAAGTGGACTGAGACCCAGTAAGTATGAAAAGTGAACTCAGTCACTCAGTTCATATTTCAGTTTAAAGTCAGCATGAAATGAAAATTCACTTAATCATTTTTTAAAATGCAGCTTATTGATCTTATTGTGAACAATTCATCTACATGTTTATTTTTTAATTGACTTCAGAAATCTTAATTAAAATGTCATATCTGCATCTTCCTGTGAAACAACAAACTTTGCTTTGTTGATGTATACCTAATTTCTCCAATTAATTTCCAATTAATTCCGCCCCTTTCTCACAATTGACCTCAAGCTCGCATTCAGATCTGCCTCCATTCAATCAACAAAGAAAGTATAGACCTACGTCCCCCTACACTTTTCTTTTTCAAATCCATTTTACTAAGATATGCTCACAATATGGAGAAAAAGAGCCTCACTACTTCTGTTTCAAAAATAGCAGTGAAAGGACTCAGGTCTCAACAATAAAGTTTTTTGTTTGTTTGTTTTTTTTGACTGAAAAAAAAAAAAAAACATTTGCCAAAAACTCATCTGTGTCTGGCTGCATGATAAGATGAATATCATAATAAACATAATTTGTATCAAAAATCTAAAATACGTCACAGAAAACCAAACATACATGTTTGCAAGCCATAAAATAGATGTTGTAGATTAATAAATAAAAAAAATTCAGTTGTGACAGTTTTGAATCTCTTGAGTCTTGAATCTTGTTGACCTGTGCTGCAAAAATACCCTGTGTATAATTTCGGATCACTATATAGTTGACTACATATTTCTTATGTGTTTTGCTAATAATTGAAATGAACAGAAACTGTTCTGGGAGTAAATGATTAGATGTATTTATCTGAAAACCAATTACTTGTTTGTGATGTGAATAGATAGCTCAGGAGTTATGCAAAAAGATGGTATGTGACGTTTTGGGGTTGTACCTCTCGGCTTAAAGTGTTACAGTCAGCAGTCACTACCCATAAATCTCCAAAACCCATTGTTTGTCCAGAAAGACAACAAAACATTTCCTGTGAAGCTTATGATCTGACTATCACAGTCAAACACAGATAGGAAGTGAGGTCTAGGGCACAAAAGTGACAGCACAAAGTATTCATTAAATGTGTGTGTGTGTGCTTAGGATCTGGCTCCAAAGAGTCATTGTATAAAGTAGTTGTTTAGGCCTCTGACAGCCACACAGGGCACTAGGGGGCAGTGTGTCACCCAGAACCCTCTTTGCTTTGCTGTAGGGATCTCGTTCTGTTGGCCAATGCACATTGCGTCCCTAATCTAGCCCAAATATTTCGCTGTGCGGTATGCGTGTTTGTCTGGCACCTCCGGACAACTCTGCTGAACTCAAGGACAATAGCAAGGTCAGAGATTGACCTCACTCTGTGTACCCACAGCATCCTGTGCCCACATCAGGATTTAACCCTTCACACTCCACATACACCACATCTCTTTTAAATCAGTCAGACTATGATGATTGTGAGGTAGGATATTTCAGTAGTGTCGTTATGTTGAATGCTTGGATGCGTAGGTGGCCGAATCAAACGCTTAGCATGTCATATTGTGGGAGGTATTCGGTTTGACCATAACAGAATAGTTTAAAGAGCAGCTCATCACAATACAGTCTAGGGTTTACACAAGAGCTGCGTGAACATTACAGCCCCACACACACACACATACGTACACACACGCCTCTACAAACTCTTTTACACACTGCCAGCAGGTGTGTTTTGTGGAAAGAGCCTTTGATGGCAACAAAATGGAGGGAGGAGAGAGGGGTTCTACACTTTTTATAAGACTTATTGTGAGGGCCGAAATAAAAAACAGATCCCCCCCATACCCCCCTCCACTAGACAGAGAAATAAAACAAACAGCCTTGGAATGATGAGTCATTACAGTGCTGGAAATTCCTCAAACATTCTGTTCTTCTTTTTCACCTTCTTCTTCACCGTTGTCATCTTCTTCATCGTCATCTTTTTCATCTACTAATACCGCCTTGTCATCATGATCTGCTGTTGCCGCTAGTATACTGTATCTGCTTCAGTGTCTTCTTCCTCCATATCTCATTTGTCGTCATCTTCGTCTTCTACTTCTTTTGTTCGACTTTTTGCGTCGTCGTCACCCTGTTTATTTTTCTTTTGTTGCTTTTGTTTTTTTCTTCATCGTCATCATTTTATTCTTTGTCTTCTGATATTTATTCAGCTTCTGTTCAAACGTGTGGATATTTTTGTAGATAATTTTAGCATTTAAGGGATAATTCGATAAAAAATTACAAATTCTGTCAACATTTACTCATCATCAAAGTTCCAAAACTGTATGAATTTCTTTGTCTTCTGTGGAACATAAAATGATATATTTTGAAGAATGTTGGTAACCAAGCAGTTTTGTTTACCATTTACACATAAATGTATGGACATAATATGTGTGGACATAACATGTTTCTTAAAATATCATCTTTTATGTTCCACAGAAGAAAGTAAGTCATACAGGTTTGATTAGTAAATGATTACAAAATTGGATGAACTGTTCCTTTAAGTGTACTAAATATATTTTTGGGTTTGTAATCTTTATAATTTAAAATTAAAGTTTGACATTTTTTAAAGTCTTCCATTGGCTTAATTTGATAGAATATTTGCCATTCAAATTCTAATTGACTACAGTAATGTCATTGTGCCATTGGCATATTGAGTACTTTTTTACATCTGTTTTAATTGGTCTTTTCTCTCTTGCATTTATTTAACATTAGCCGCCTTTTCACTGTGATCATGGTGCTACACTGTGTTGATTCTCATACACAGCTGACCAAAAAAGCAGGATGCTTGCAACGTGTTTCAGCTAATGTACCCAATTTTAGAAGCCATCTTTGCAGTAAATCTCTCTGAAACACTGTTGTTTCAACATGTCTTCACCAAAAATAACAGCATCAAATAATCCAGAAGCACCACACCAAAAATAATAGCATCAAATAATCCAGAAGCACCACACCAAAAATAATAGCATCAAACAATCCAAAAGCACCACACCTCACAACAGGGTGTGTATTTCTATCATGCCTTGATTTTCTAGATGCCATAATGACATTATTCCTTATTGTGAAAGAAACAAAGGACATTACAGTGACATCAGTATGTAAACTTACAGGCACACCACATGTCGCACATTGCAAAACATTTATCAGAACACACATTTTATTGACTACTCTGATACAGACTCACTTCTCTCTCTCTCACGAAAGTAATGCTATATGCCAGGCGGTTTGTCGTGACGATTTATGCCCGCAAGCATCAAGTACGCAAAGTGAAACGGAGAAATGCAGGAAATGTAGGCTTTAGGACCCAGAGTCACAGCTCAAAGGAGGCAGGGCAAGGCTGACTCACTAAATATGTCTGAGGAATGAGAGAGAGAGATAGATACAGAGAGAGAGAGAGAGAGAGAGAGGGAGAGGTAGAAGTGAAGAGAGGAAGGGAGAGAGAGGAGACCGGAGCAGAGGTGATCTTGCCCTTATTAGTGTCAGGACTACAGGATGATTATGGGTTGAGAAGGGAATGATGGAAGCAAACAAAGTTCTTCATTTTGTGCCATCCGGTAAGATCCACATGCACTCTCACACATACACACACACACGCACACATATGCACATGCTCCTGCGCCGTCACGACTGAGCATCTGAGGGTTCCCTGAAATTTGAGACTGTGTGTGCTAAACATGTGCAGCAGAGAGGGTGCATGTGTGTTTGTGTGTTGTTGTAAGTTTTCTCTCTGTTGAGTCCTGCAGGTCTGTGGATTGTTTTTCTCACACGCTGCCGCCGCCGCTGCTGTTGGTGTTTTTTGGGGTGCGTTATGCTGGAATGCAGACGGGCTTTTTCGGGGCTGGTTTTCTGGAATGCGTCGTAAATGCTTTTACGCTGTTAATCTTAGTCGAGTAAACAGGAAAAAAGAAAAAATGACATCACACACTTTCAGATACCCACACACACATTGCAAAAGCATGCGCACGCAAATACAAATGAGGGAGAGCGAGACGTAAAAGAGACTGATACAAAAACACTGATCAAAATCAAGTACCTGTAGGGTAGAGCTTGAAACAAAACCTATATGCCTGATCAGGCGGCACTCGAGTGTGTGCATGTGAAAACGAGCGGGTGTGTGTAGTTAGTAGTCTTCTGGGAGAGTAGGTCTTATTTGTACGCAATGTTGCTGTTCAATTCGTCTCATTGTGAGAAGTCAGTCTAATACTGCATGCAACACATGCGCCGTCGTACAGCACAAGTGCACCTACATCTCTCTCTTTCTGTCCTTTCCCTTCGCTCAAAGCCTCAGTGTAAACACAGTAGGTAATAGAAGTGGGAAGACACTAAATCCTGTGCCCTTCTTTCCGCCGATACACACACGCACACACACACACATAATGAGACTGTGATTTGCATCCTTCGCCTGAGGGTTGAACTTCAAATCAGTTGATGTCTCAATTTTCTCTCCTCGCATGATTACGTGTGTGTTTCTCCATGTGTGTGTGACACACAGCATCAAGTGCACATTTGATCAGGCTGTTGTAATTGACACTTACTTTGTGCCCATCTCGGCTTGTGGATAATCATTGTGGCACTCTGACAATACCATCATTTCCACAGAATCTCAATGTCATTGGAGCAGGTCACGGGCCATCGGCATGCTGTGGCCGCCTGAGAACTTTCACATAGGTGAGCAATCGCTGCAACAGGATTGAAGTTGCTCGAACGGATGAACGGATGGATGAAAGAATAAAATCAACGATGGGACTAATGTAATAAGCAATGTCCTCTGTCTTTTTACGACTGTCTTTCTCTCTAACGAGCATCGTGATTGCTCACCCGCCTCTCATTACACACACATGAAAGGTGGACATTTTGTCCCCAGATTCCTTTATTTACGATTTCCCATCATGTTTGCGTATTGAGCGTCCTATTTGCACTGCAGATGGCGGGATATGAATAGATGTCATTTTCTGGAGGGCCGATTGACTTTGGGTGGCTGTGCTTCCCTTTATTTATCTGTGTATGTGTGTGTACAGTCATCCGCCGGGTCTCAGAGAGGTTGGTAATTTGGTTAGGCATCTCTGACTTTTCTGTTCCCCATTTGTCTTCCACCCACTGTACATTACATTCTGCAAGGGAAATTAGAATCACACATTCCTCTGTTTATCTCCTCTGTTTACGGTACGCTGTAAAACAGCCATATGGGCATCCTCTCTCATACAAAGAGCGGCGTCTGTGTGCGCGAATGGAGCAGCCTTCGCAGACGTTCACATGATGGAGAGCTTGACCCTTTTCTGATTTACAGGCACGGCCGTAATGTGGATATTTTTAGAGGCCCAAATATGTGTACGATTCGTTGTGTGTTGTTTGCTTGAGCCTAATTAATTGAGCATCTCTTCCGCTAAAAGTCTGATCCCAGATATACATGCCTCTGCTTCTCCGTAATGGATTAAATATAGCTCGCAGGAAAAGTTACAAACGCTCCATCCTCACTTTCTGTTAGCGAATGTCAGGAACCCCCTCTCGCATCCGCACGCACACACAAACACCCACTCTCAGGCAAACAGACGCAAACCCCCGCCCACCCCTGGAGTAAACCTTAGATTGCTTCAAGATGTTGGAGGATGCCAGTGTTGATGATTTCCGACCTTTGATTGTGATGCTGCCCGTGCGCCAGGGGAGAAGCCTCGCACACATGCCACTTTTCTGGTACGCATACGGCAGACAAATACGCAGATGCGCACGGTCAGACTTTGTGCCAGGCTGTATGACAAACCGTCTTTGGCATAAACTAGATACCGTCATGGCCTTCAAATGTCAAACAGTCTTTCTGTTTTCGTTCAGAATTCACATTCCTCGTGTGATAGAGCTGTATCCGTTTTCTGTTCTTTCTCGCTTGTGTTTTGTCTCCGGTTAGGTCGTCTTCTCTTGTGGCGGCGGTACTGTAGATTGTAAGAGGGAATGGTGGCCTGGCTTTAATAGAGGAAGAAGGGAATGTGCAAGCAATTAGCAGGAATCCCCCAGCAGAGCGCTCACGAAACCAGAGCAGCCGAGATATGAAGGAAAGGAAAATCTCAATTCCCTTGATGTACAGGACAATAATGTCCATGCAAACACATTTAAGCTGCGCATTCCCTTGGTGCTGTGTGATTAAAGACGGCTGTCATGTTGAAGCACGTTAGTGCTGCGGTCACTGGATCTTGACAGTCCACCTTTCCCTCTGTATCTCCGTCTCCATTTCTCTTCCCAACGCCCAAGAGGATGTTTTACAGGAATAAATGGGCTTAAGAGAGTGAGATCTGATGCCATCTTCATAATATTACCCTAGGTTTTCCTGTTACTGTTTGATGTGCTTTGCTTTTGCACACACACCGCTCTGCGTATTTTCTCCTACGGCTTATAGAGAGTGAGACGAAGAGAGGCAGAGAGGCAGCAGCCGGCTCACGTACGTCTATATAACACCGTGTGATGTGTAGAGTATGCATAGATCACTATCAGGGTCACCTGGTGATTTCTCCCATCACACCGAGAGAATGAGGTGAGATGGACGCATCAGCCTAGCCGCATGCTGTAGAAACATCTCTGTCGTATGAAATTCATCTGAAAGCAAATGGCTGCGGCTTCAGGATTTCCCTGCAAATTGCCATGAACGGTTATTTCAACCGAACATGTAAAGAACATTTATAACTGCGTTACACCTTATTCTGTGGCAGGGGTTTAATAAATCTATTGTCAGAATAGCATCTTCTCTATTACAATCAGAAGATCCTCAGATGACATGCCAACAGACTGCCCACAGTCTGTTCACTGATGCATATTGCATTCAAAAAAAAAAGAAAGAAGCAAGAGCCGGCTGAAATCACCAGTTCTGATCTGATTGACCAGTGCTACGCATTTTCTTTGATCATCTGAATAAAGATATTCCATTTTTTCACAATGAAATTGAAATCAGTAAGCAAAACTGTATGTCTGACTTTTTTTCTGAATTATGTCTGTGAAATAATCTTCTACACACTTTTCAACACCGATCAACACTGTTTTGTCCTTGTTTTAATTAATTACGTTTTTCATGCCAGATTATTATGTTTTTGATAAAATATAAAATGTGACCCTGGACCACAAAACATAAGGTTACATTTTTTGAAAATTGACATGAAGCTGAAAAAATAAGCTTTCCGTTGATGTATGGTTTGCTAGGATAGGACAATTTTTGGCCGAGACACAACTATTTGAAATCTGGAATCTGAGTGTGCAAAAATAAATTTGAGAAAATCGCCTATAAATTGTCCAAAAGAAGTCCTTAACAATGCATATTAAAATTGAATTTTGTTAATTTTAACAAAAATGAAATTTTTATATATTTACGGCAGGAAACTTACACAATATCTGGAACATGATCTTTACTTAATATCTTAATGATTTTTGGCATAAAAGAAAAAATTATAATTTTGACCCAAACAATGTATTGTTGGCTATTGCTACAAATATACCTGTTCTACTTAAGACTGGTTTTGTGGTCCAAAATAAACGTTCTTCTAAAAGTTGTGTAAAAACAAAACATTAGTCGATTTCTTGTCACTCAGACCTTTTCGATGTAAGTAGGCAGTTCTTGACCAGAATAAGCTCCAGACCAGACTTCATGCAGAGAGTCAAAAGCATCTTCCAGCAGAAGAGAATTGATGTATGCTGATGTCACACTTGCTTGAAGAAACTAATTCAGCTTGGCCTTTCTAAAATCTTTTTAATGTGTGTTTATATGTTGAAGATCCATAACTCATTTGCATGCAGAAACAGTAATTTTTCCTCATTTAATAATTATAGCATTGAGTTTTTCCCTCTATTACTCCCACAACAGCATGCATATTAATATTTCTCTGCCGCTTTCCACGGTTTATTTGTGGAGAGAATGCATCGTCAACTGTTTGGCTTTTTCTCTCCAGGAATATTCTGTCGAGTAGCCTCATGCACACACAGACACAACTTGGTGTCTCTCTCCTTCTCGCCTCATCACACTCTTCCCTTATTCCCAAAGAAGCAGCATGTGTGTATGTATGTGTGTCATTATTGGTCTTCAGAAGGAATTCCCTCTCTAAGCAATTGGAGACTCGAGTGCCAAAAAGCCTGCAGGCATATTAAGTCTCTCTCTTTCCAGCTCGCTCTCTCGTAGATCAGGGCTGTAAGTGACATTAAAAAGTGGCAGAGAGCACCTTTAATCTGTCTCTCTTTCTGTCTGTCTGTTTAGTAGAGGTGTATCTACGCTAAAGTACCATCACTACACACTGCTAGACAACCAAAATACCATCACAGCCTGCAAGAGGCAGCTTTCTTTCTCTCATACCTTATCTCTCACATAGCCAAAGTCATATCTGTGTCAAAGCATGGCCCTTCTCATACAGGTACCGCCGGATTAAAAGATCTCAAAAACCTAAGGTCTGAAATAACTGACTAAATTCCTAAGCAGCATTTCTAAACCCAAAGCACATGCTTTCTGCATTTGTACCTTCTCTTATGATATTACAGCTGTAATAGCTTATGTAAAAGATGCATTCACATGTTTGATGTGCTTTTATATTGCAGGCCATGTGCCCTGTTTCTTACCTTCATTTTTTTAATGCACATTGTCCATTTGTCCGGACAGGGATTAATGTTTTTGGTCTGCCAGAGCGTGGTGCCATATGGCTGGATGTAACAGCCTCGCAAACTCAATTTACTAGATTTATTTATTTTTTTGACATTATGCAAACCTGCCGAGATGCGCCGTGAGATTTCCGTGACAAATTAATTCCTCTCTTGATGAAAAAGTTAGAGGGATAGTTCTCTCAAAAATGATTTTGTAATCATTTATTCACTTTCACGTCGTTCCAAACCTCTTGATTTTCTTGCTTCTGTGGAATACAAAAGATGTTTTGAAGAATATTGTTCTCACACATTGAAAATGTTTGGGGATAGGGGCGGATGAGCTCAGAAAAGAAAAACATATATAAGACTTTCGTAAAGTAGTCCATATGACTTAATCCAATATATTCCAAGTCCTCTGAAGATGTACGATAGCTTTGAGATAAACAGACAAATATATGATGCATATTTAAATTAAGATACAAAAATGTTTACATATTTGGTGTGATTTTGCACTTTCTTATTAGCTAAAATGTTTCTTATGTTGACAAAAATGCTGTTTTAGTAAGTAATAAGAACTAAAATTAATTCGTAATGACACAATGTGACCTTGGACCACAAAACCAGTCTTAAGTCGATGGGGTATATTTGTAGCAATAGCCAAAAATACATTGTATGGGTCAAAATTATAGATTTTTCTTTTTTTTTGCCAAAAATCATTGACATTAAGTAAAGATCATGTTCCATTAAGATATTTTGTAAATTTCCAACCATAAATATATAAAAACTTAATTTTTGATTAGTAATATGCATTGCTAAGAACTTCGTTTGGACAACTTTAAAGTCGATTCAATATTTTGATTTTTTGCACCCTCAGATTCCAGATTTTCAAATAGTTGTATCTCAGCCATTCAGCTTTCAGATGATGTATAAATCTCAATTTTGAAAAATTGACCCTTATGACTGGTTTTGTGGTCCAGGGTCACAAATATTGATTAAATTGAATGGATATTTTCATCAAAATACAAAACTTAATACAAAAAACTGTAACAGTTAACTGTAAAAAAACGGTAACACTTTATTGTAAGGTGTCCTTGTTACATGTTACATGTACTTACTATTATAATAACAATAAATTATGCATAATTACATGCAAGTAACCCTAAGCCAAACACCAATCCTAACCCTAACCATATAGTAAGTACATGTAGTTAATTAATATGACACAGTATTAAATGTATAATTACACTTTAACAAGGATACCTTAAAATAGTGTAACCAAAAAAACTGTAAAATCATCTGTATAATAACATTTAGATGAATCATTTGATAAAATGCACTTATTTTGTACATAGGCCTACATGTTTTTTATATTGTGCTTATATAAAAAAAAAAAAAAAACTGCATGTAATTACTTAATTTACACCGTTGACCACTTAACCCACCCTTAAACCTAACCATACCACAAAACCTGGTCTTAACCTTAACCATATCTCACCTCAATAGCAGAAAAAGGATTTTGCAATGCAACATGAACACAATACATATTTTGGGTTACACCTTATTTTTACGTGTCCTTGTTACCATGCAATTGCACATGGTAACATTAAATAACAACATGTTCGTACTGTAGGGTTAGGTTTATGGTTTGGTTAGGTAAAGTTATTTGCTTGTAACTATGCATAATTTACTGGTATTACTGTAGTAATTAAATTAAAGTGTTACTGTACATACTGTACTTTTGACGTAAATACAAAGTAGTTAAAGACACCTAATATGAAGTGAGTCAATGAAAAATTCCAGTTAGCGCTGTGCAGTATGATACATCCAAAAAGGCGCATCAAGATGAGTCATGACATGTTTGATGTCAATAATGAGACACGAAAACCAAAGACTACTGTTTATTATTATTATTATGTTTATTTTTGGTCAAATATTCCTTTAAGAAAGTACAAAATGTACATTTGAATTGTGATTGTAAATGTTGATTTTGTTTTGCATGACTGCTGTAATTAGTTCTGAAGAATTAGATGCATCATGGCTGCATGACTTCTGATGCACTTATGAGGTTCAATTTCAAAGAAAAATATCACATTAGGTTACTGTCTTAAAGGAAGCAGTGAGATCGAGCGGCTGTCTTGTGTGACCTAGCACCTCTGTGATGAGCTTATTTAACTGTGTGTGTTTGAGAGAGAGAGGGAGGACAGCTTTACTACACACTCCCGCTTTCACACCAGACAAACTACACAGCCACCTCAGCCACGCAACAACACGCTCGCTCTTGCACTGTTGTTTAATCTTCACGCAATTTTATCTGTAAATTTGCATTATTCGCCAGAGAGAGTTCATCCATCCCGACAGTATTTTTGTAGCATGTCTGGACTTGTCTAGAAAAAAAAGCAAAAATAAAAGCAAGGAGAGAAGGAAAAGGAGAGAGAGAGAGTGATACCGAGGCATATTTGAATAGATGCACAGGCTGTTTGTGGTTTTGTTGCACACTAACCACATACATGAGTATTTCTTAACAACCAGACCACCAAGCTTTAAAGAGACACCCCTCTCACTGCTCACTGGCGCAGAGAGCCTGAAATTGCCTGTGTGTGTGTAAAGAAAAAGGACTCGCTGGTTACCAAGCTTCAGTCTGTGACTCACACATCAGCTTATCTCTGTAGCTGAACTGACTCTAGTCATGGTATTAAATGCACATGCAAACAATGATGATCCCTGTGTTTGAAAGTAAAACTACACTGACGTTCAAATATTCACGCATACACGCACACGCACACACACACACACACACACACACACACACACACACGCGCAAAGACCTGTTCTGCCAGCTCTTGCTTCCTGTTTGCCAAGACAGCACTTCCTGTGTTAGTAATGATGATCAGATATTAGGAGCCTGTTCGCTACCCAGCCTGCACCAGGTATTTTCTGTTTGCTTTAGATTTGAGTTATCGTTTGTCCATGTTTCCTTGCATTAATGTGATTATCAGGATTTTTTTATCAAGATTTATTCCAAAAACAGCTTTCTGTTTAGTCTTTTTGTCCCTCCTCTTATCTCTCATTCTTTTAACACATTGGCTTTGGTCACGTCTCCATGTGAAAATATTTTTGTCCTCTGGTTTGCTGGAAATGTGATTATAGAAGAGACTGAAGAAAAGCAGGACTGAAAACGAGAGAGTTTTTGCATTTTAAACAAACGAATAAAACGGTAAAGGTGAATTAATAACAACACATCTTGACGGATCTGTTTGTGGTTCGTGCATCATGCCTGTGTGAGAATTCGAATGCAAACCTTAGCTTGTTTGATTTGATATGTCTGTTTTGGCTTGGTCTGCGTACTAGTGTTGGGCGATATGCTCAGTTGTCATATCGTCCTGTAGTCAGCATGTTAGATCGTGATACATGATATTATTGTGCAAATTTATTTCATTATTTACTTACTTAGTTTCATTGCCGGAAAGTGAACCAACTCTAGCGTAAGGCTAAAATAGCGTAATGTTTTTAATATGACTGAATTTGTATTAATAGATACATTGTAAGTTATTGTAATTATAATGCTTACATTTCCTTAGTTATTCAAACAGCAGCTACAGAAAACGAGCAAAGAACATTTACATTATCAAAGAGCATCATCACTGACTTCAGTCTAGCATGAGTATATGCCCTCTAAAAACATTCCCTTTATAATCAGTGAAGCTATCTACACTGTATAATGAATAATCTCTTATACTTGCATCGCACTTACATCTGCACTTTATTTATGTTGAATTCAGTCAGCGAGTGCGCACACTGAACAATAAAACTCTGCTGTTTCAGACTAATCTAGACGCCTCTGATTGGCCATTGCATTCATAAAGTCAACGGAATCGTGTGTGATTGGTTATAACACGCAACACTGTAAAATCACAGAAAAAGAAATATGATGGAACAAATAAGCCCGAATATTAATGATATAGTATTACTAGCCTGATAATAATAATAATCATCATCGTCAAATGCATCAGCATAGGCGATATCTTTGACTATCGATACAAGATACTATCGTCTGTCAGCACAAACCCTACTGCGTACCGTATCTACAGTAACCTCTAAAAAGGAAGTGTGATGCTTGCCGTCCCTGGACCTGAGTGATTTAAGGCTGAAAGTGCCACATCACCACTTCCTCTATCAGTCCTGCTCGCTTCCTTTGCATATTGACAGTCGAACCGTGAGAGGCATCTGCGGTGGAAATAAGCATGCAGTAACGTGGCATTAGAGAAATATCTTCAGATCAGACGTTGAGCCAGGGGTAGGTAAAGGTTGGTCACACAGTACCCATAGCTGGAGGCAGCAGAGACGAAGTACCCAGTGAAAGGTCAGAGTGGGGGTAAATAGCACAGTGACTGTGTCCCCTCCGGAGGGCCTGTAGGCATGGCTGGGCTGAAGGTGTTTTGTCTGTAGGGACGGTTCTGATGGGAACACGCACAGAATACCAATCGGCTGCTGTGTCGTCACTGACTTTGAATGGCAGGGGAGGGAGAGAGTCGTTTTTTTCCGTCTGCCTCACCAGCTTACTCTTGGCTTCCTAAATTATGTTACGACGGGAGGACATTTAAAGAATTATGGGTTTGCTGGCTCAAGCCATTTATGCAAATGCTAGTGCATGTCGTTGATTAGAGCTGGGTGGGTTGTGAGCATCATGTAATAGCAGTGTGTGAGGTGAAATGCAAAAACCTGCCTGTTTGCTGTCTGAGAATAGTCATATACAGTGGGAGAGTGACCTTATACTGTGACCTTGGGGCTTTTACTGTGATCATATACCTCAGTCAGTGTAAACGCTATATTCGATTTAACACAAACACCTATGAGACTACATAGGATATGTTTGTTTGTACTGTGGTCAGGTTTGTTTTGTATTGTGATGTACCTGGGTTTTGATTATTCAGAAGCAAAAATAGAACCTTAAACATGTTTTCTGTAGACAAAAGTCTTCTAAAAACTCCAGGTTGTAAAAATTAGACATGACTCAGAACTTAAGCATGTGTTAATTGTATATGCGTTTTTGCATTTGAAGGGACACCAATCACTTTTATACATAAAACCTGATAAATTGCAAATTAAATTTACTATTTTCAGCAAATGTACAAAATCTATTAAATCAAACCGCTTTCTATCTTTTATTTGTATTGAAACACATTCACATCAGCATCAAAATGTCGTTATGATGTAATTTGTCGGAAATGGCCTTTAACTTAATTTACTGGCATTCCGGCAACAGGTCCTTTTCACACGTGTTCAATTCTGTTAAATTAATGCAGGGTCGTAATCACTATTGCCAACCCCCTAAAATAATCCGATATGGCCAAATGGTCCCCCCTCCAATATTTGACATGCTTGATGCCAATCTGCTGCGCTCCATTACGCTCCACTCTCTGTGCTATGAAGTTGACAAAATGTTTTAAAATTTAAATTCTCAGGATAGTCTGTCTCTGCAGTCTAGCAGTGTCAAAATGTTTAAGATGGCAAATCAAATCAAAGGAGGAAGAGTTTACTGTTCACAGAACTCAAAACATGAATCCAGTGCAATGATTTAGTTTTAAAGATCAATAAGTGTGAAGTAAGTAGCTGGACATTTAAAATACAACATGTACAGTATTTTGTGAAAGATACTACCAACAGTAATATCTAATGCAAAGGATTCTACTTTTTGTGGTTAAATTTAAGTTTTAAATTGAAAAGAGCCTATATCATTTATGTGATGGAATTTGTAATTTATACATTTAAATCCCTCTCATTCTTCCTTTAGATTAAATAAAAAGGACATTTGTACCCTTTACAACATCAGTTATTTTTTTCTCCTGGTGTTTAAGGCCTTGAATTAATGTAAAAATGTGTGTGTTTTAAGTCCCCTATTTAAATGCCTGTTTAATGTAAACATACTGAAAGCATCTAAAACGTAAAGCCTTGTAAGACTTCAGTTACGTGGCGTTTATTAGTAAATGATGAAAGTAAGACATATTAAATGCAGGTTTATTTAATTTTACAGTGTAACATCAACGTGTTTCGCTCACTAATGTGCGTGTGTGTGTGTTTGTGGGTTGTCACAATACTAATGAGATCACACTGCCTTGAGACAGTACGACATAGTGAACAGACTGCTCTTCTATCGCTCACAACCTTGTTTTTGTTGGCGTCAAATTACTAATACAAAAGCTGTCAGAATAACCCTCAAGAAATCTTTGTATAAAATGATTTAGTTAGTGACATGAGCATGAGGATGTTAGCTTAGCTATGTCTTTGTTATATATGAATCTTCTGTCTTCAGTGAGGGTTTTTATTGATTTTAAATAAGTGCTTATTTAAGGCACAGTATGAGGGTTGTCAGGCATTCAGAGCCTTCTTATGTTGGACAGGCCAGTTTCAGCTGATTGGAGTTTCATATCAGTTTTATATTCAGACAGTCTGTTTCCTGCGCTGACACATTCTGCTTTTTTACATCCTGCAGAATATAACGGCACAGCAGCTCGTGTTTTTGGGCTGTCACTGAAGAGAAATATGAGACAAACTCTCTGTCAGTACGTCTGATGTAGTCTGTTCACTGTACAACAGGACAAGATATGTGCAAGTTTGTGTGTGTGGGTGGGTTTGTTTGTATTCATCTTCCAAAATGTGAGTGCTGTGGTACACTTGTGCCAGCCGTACATGCATACTCTCTTTAGACCAGGTGTTTTGCTGGAAAGAGAGGTACCTGACAATTAAGGGAGTCAGAAAGTGGGAAAAGAGAAACCTCAGTCACGGCTGACTTCACCTCATAAATATCCCCTTAAACGGCACCAAATTAATGTAGGCCACAGGTGTGGGAGTATGTGTGCTGGTTCCATGTGCATGTGTTTATGCCTGAGTGTGAGCATGTTGGAATAAATACATGAGTGTGTATCAGTGTAATTGTGCTTTGGGGTGTGTGTGGATGTTTAGTGACCATCATAAGGGCATGACTGGTGTATGGCATATTCATGTTTGCATATTCACACTGATTCTTGAGACATGGGAAAACTTCACCTGCCTTTATTTTTCAGCTTTGAAAGAAATCAGAGATTAACACTTGATTGTTCTGTACACAATTTATTGTCCTTTGACCATAACTCAAAATTTCATATCAATCAAAATGTATATTCTATTTAATAACAATGGAGATACAAATATGCATAGTTCAATGAAGAATTACTACTATGTCCTGACAGAAGAAGGAGGTTAATTTTAAAAATACAGGTGCATCTCAATGAATTAGAATGTCGTGAAAAAGTTCATTTGTTCTTGTAAGTTATTTAAAAAAGTGAAACTTTCATATATTTTAGATTCATTGCATGTAAAGTAAAACATTTCAAAAAAAATTTTGTTTTAATTTTGATGATTAGAGCTTACAGCTCATGAAAGTCAAAAATCAGTATCTCAAAATATTAGAATATTTACATTTGAGTTTCAATTAATGACCATCCATACAGTATAAATTCCGGGTATCTCTTGTTCTTTGAAACCACAATAATGGAGAAGACTGCTGACTTGGCAATGATCCAGAAGATAAACATTGACACCCTCCACAAAGAGGGTAAGTCACAGAGGGTCATTACTGAAAGGTGTGGCTGTTTACAGAGTGCTGTATCAAAGCATATTAAATGCAAAGTTGACTGGAAGGAAGAATTTGGTTAGGAAAAGGTGCACAAGCAACAGGGATGACTGCAAGCTTGAGAATACTGTCAAGCAAAGCTGATTCAAACACTTGTGAGAGCTTCACAAGGAGTGGACTGAAGCTGGAGTCAGTGCATCAAGAGTCACCACGCTCTGACGTCTTCAGGAAAAGGGCTACCAAGCCACTTCTGAAGCAGAGACAACGTCAGAAGCGTCTTACCTGGGCTGTGGAGAAAAGAACTCAGTGGTCCAAAGTCCTCTTTTCAGATGAAAGTAAATTTTGCATTTCATTTGGAAACAAGGTCCCAGAGTCTGGAGGAAGAGTGGAGAGGCACAGATTCCATGTTGCTTGAAGTCCAGTGTGAAGTTTCCACAGTCAGTGATGATTTGGGCTGCCATGTCATCTGCTGGTGTTGGTCCACTGTGTTTTCTGAAGTCCACAGTCATCTACCAGGAAATTTTAGAGCACTTCATGCTTCCTTCTGCTGACAAGCTTTATGGAGATGCTGATTTCATTTTCCAGCAGGACTTGGCACCTGCCCACACTGCCAAAGGTACAAAAAGCTGGTTCAATGACCATGGTGTTACTGTGCTTGATTGGCCAGAAAACTCGCCTGACATGAACCCCATAGAGAATCTATGGGGTATTGTCAAGAGGAAGATGAGAGACACCAGACCCAACAATGCAGATGAGCTGAAATCAAAGAAACCTGGGCTTCCATACCACCTCAGCAGTGCCACAAACTGATCACCTCCATGCCACGCCGAATTGAGGCAGTAATTGAGCCAAGTATTGAGTACATATACAGTAAATGTCCAGAAGGCCAACAATTCACCTTATGAAGTATTCTAATTTGTTGAGATAGTGAATTGATGGGTTTTTGTTAAATGTGAGCCTAAATCATCACAATTAAAAGAACCAAAGATTTAAACTACTTCAGTCTGTGTGCATTGAATTTATTTAATACACAAGTTTCACAATTTGAGTTGAATTACTGAAATAAATGAACTTTTCCACGACATTCTAATTTATTGAGATGCACCTGTATTTATTTTTTAAAAGGAATTTGTCAACACCAAAACCTTTTAAAAAGTCTTCATCCTGAAGGACCTCTTTAGATATTTAACCTGCTATGAGTTCAAAAAGTCAAACAGACAAGTTTAATAGTGGGTTAATAAAAATAAATAAATAAATGTAAGTAATTATGCTTATATTTTCACAGATCACAGCCATAATATGTCAACTCTAAATTGTAAATAAATTGTTTTGGATTTTTAAATAATTTCCCTAATTTTAAATTGATCTTGTTAGTAGCAACCAACCTCAGAAAAAAATGCTTCTAAATTTAATATGGTATTCAAATAAAAACAAAAAATGGTCAAAACTGTAATATTTTCTGTCTTAGTGTGGTGACAATTCAATAGATGGAGCTGAGTATCAGTTTGAAACTATCCTGTAGTCTAAATGAATTTATTCCAAATTTATTAATTAATTTATTCCAAATTATTAATTAATATTCATAATAACTATTTTGCACATTATTTTTGTATCTGTTGGTGTTGACATTTATTGAGAGGAAAAACACATTTTGGGAGAAAATAGAGGCCAGAGACAGCACCCGAACATGTTGAACAGATTAATCCATAATAATTCCTGGATAGATAACCTTTTATTTTTGTAGCCTGTTTTGTCCCAGTACTGAAGAATCAGTGCTTGATCAAACCTGCTTTATTCTCTTACGGTAATCCGAAACACTTACTCGCGCTGTGTTATTTAACACACGCTGATAGTTATTTGAAGTCTTTTGTTAATTGTGGTTTTAATTTATCTTGCAGAGGCTCCCTCCTCAGGGATGGCTAAGAATGGATACTTCTATCAAGAGATGGGTGAGTGAATGTGTGTAGGAGTTGGTTGGTGTGTGTTTGTTTGTTCAACACATGGCCTGGAGGAGAGGTGTGTAGGTCGAGCTGGGAGTAAAACACAGGCAGAAGGAAACTCCTTCCTACAGTACTTAAAGCATGCCACTTTTCTGACTTGCAGGAATATTAAAATTGTAATATTTCTGGTTTTCTCATCAGCGTCAAAAGAGACAATTTATCTGCCTCAGATTCTGCTGCATTGAAGCCCAATGCAGCAAAATCTGAGCAAAAAAATAAAAAGGTCTGAAAGTGCCTGAAATGTTGACTAAAATTAAATGTGTAAATTTTGTTAGTGCAAGTAAAGCTTGTGGCATGTTCAGATTTCTCAAGTATTCTCTCATTATGCAATTTCAGAACTCACTGTTTATGCCATCACTCTCTCTCTCTCTCAGTTCAATTCAAGGGGCTCTTGTTTATACATATGTAATTATAACAAAGTATGGGGGGTATTTTCAATAAATGAGTTAATTTGTTCATGAATAGGCTTTCAGTGAATCAAACACTTATGAATATGATCAACCACGGTGCGCTGAGCTTGAAAGAGCGAGCGAGAAAAGGGGAAAAGGGGGAGCGCCGTCGTCGGGGAGAGGAATATCCTTTCGCCCGCTCACCGTAGGTCCAGGGCGGTAGAGTCAATGAGCACATGTGGATTAACAGCTCCCTCTCCTCTCCAGCTTTACATAGAGAATAATAGAGGGAAGGATTAGTGAATAAATGAATAGATGAGGAGAAAGATATGGAACCGATAGCCACTCACATGCCACATTCAGCCAGAGAAGCGAGAACAATAACGAGCTGCCATGTGTGGATAAATCACAGCTTCAGCCACACTCTGGCTACACAGTCACATCTGTGGGTATTAAACCCCAAGAACATTTTGTATTCAACAGGAAAAAAGAGAGAAATGTATGGATTATTGAAGCCTTGTAGTGTTTGCGTTGAGGAACTGTCTTATCGGTGCTGAAATATCAATTCAGAATGGATGGATTAAATGTACAGTGTAGCATATTAATTATGTATATTAATTGCAACTTTAACATATGAGTTTGTCAGTAATTTATAGGGTCAGCAGAGGACAGTGTGGGTATGTATGTAGATATGAAAAATTCTGCAATATTAATAAGGATTAGTAAATTGGATATTTATTTATTTTATTTACATGAAGACTAAATGAATATTGTGCTGTTGTAAATTAAGATTGTATACTTTGCTGTACTGTAAAAGATATCCTGTCAAATTTACAGTAAAAATAAAAAAATACAGCTGTGGTTGCCAGAAATTCACTGTAAAAATATGATGACAATGTTTCCGGTGTTACGGGATAGCATACTGGCAATGTTTGAAAAGTTGCTTTGGAAATGCATTAGGTTACAGATTACAAATTACCATATTTAAAATATAATAAGTAGTGTAACTATTTCAATTACTTTATTAAAGTAATGTAACTGATTACATTTTATTATTTTTTGATTACTTTCCTAAATTTCAAACAAATGTTTTCAACTGTTAATCATTTTAAAACATTAAACGCAGGCAGGGTTAACTTTACGGTAGTACTCAACACTGATTACTGTCAGACTTTCAAAATCCTTCATCACTTGAATTAAGATTATAATATTTTAATTTCAAAGCACAGTCACCCCAAAATCAGACTTTGGCACTTTGTTTTACTTAAAGATTGTTCTGAGGTTGAATACAGATTCAAAATCATAAATAGAAATAGTTTAGCTATGATACTGTTTTTGAAATCAAACCTTTGCAGAGCTACGTCAGGAAACACTGGCATCTAACAATGCTTTGGAAAAAATATAACGTCCTATTCTGTGTCCTAAACATTGTTTTTCATATTTGAGAGCAGTTGATGCAATTTGGGAAAGAAATCAATTAAATCTGTATGTGGGTGTGTGTGTGAAAATATTCAGACGTAACCCCTTTGTAATTGTTAACATTTTCATAAGTAACTGTAATTGAATTACAATTTTTTTTCAGTTACATGATTACAGTTACATTTATTTTGTAATTGAATTGCATAACACTGTTATATGTAGCTAGTTTCTCCCCTACACTGCATATTAGTGCTTGTATATTTCACAATTTATAATCATATAGGCTAGTTCATTAAGTGATGCAATGTTAAAATACCAAGCAACTTAAACTACTAAAATGTTTTTACTGTAGCATTTTTACATTTTTAATGTAATATTTACAAACATTTTGTGTGTATTAAAATATGTGTTAAAAAGTATAAATAGATTGAGGCTGTTTTGTGTGTGTGTGTCTGCTCTTAGAACAGAGGGAGAGAGAAGAACATGAGGAGGGGAGCGAGGAGCTAGAGGAGGGCCAGGACTCTCCCATCCCATCAGGAGATGACATTCATCTCTACGGCAACCAGACACAAGGAGGGACAGGTCAGTGAATGTGTGCGTGTTTGCGAGGGAGTTCAGGGTGGGATGGCAGTTAGACCCAGAGCTGTTGATTAGCTCTGGAGATGCTCAGGTTAGCAGGTCAGTTGTTGCCACGGCAACAGTCTCAGGTGTGCTGTGATTATGTCGCGGCACCCCCACCAATCCCACACACGGTGACAGGTCACCTGTTGTCACTCAAAACCACACAAAGTCGTCTTCTCTTCTCTCTGTCCTCAGTCTCTGCAGGAAAATGTAATCAAAGATGACAATTGGAAAATAAATAATAAACAGTGGAAACCATTGACATCTCCATTGTAATTTACTTCTTGGTATATATCGTGCATGCAAAAGGCCAATAGTTGCTTTTAAACCGCTGATAAACATTCTGTTAAGTCTTCGAGGAAGAATGGACATTGTTTTGGAAAACAAATGTTATTGCATTCAACATTTCTCATTATCATTCATCATTGTTTTGTGTCTATAAACTTTACTGTTTATTGATGTAACTCTGTTTTTAAATCAGACGCTAGCAGTTCATGAACCACCAACTGATATTTTATTAGGAAAGTTGCCATTAAAGTTGTCTAAATCCATAATGAAGGTTCACCAGGCAGCACAACGAGAAACGTTTAGCTACAGTAATCAACAAAGGTCAAAATAAATAATGAGAAATAATAATATACTGCAGTCAAAGACACTGAATTACAATTCTCAGAGGACTGAATTAGCAAAAAAAACAACAAAAAAACTGGCAATTTGCCTGGTAAGACAAGATAATACCATAATGCGTTTTGTACAATGCATATTTACCTAACCTTTTCAGGTAAATCTAGTCCTGTCCGAACAAAGCTTTTGTTGTCTCCCATAAATCTGTACGTTGGATGTGTGCCACATCTGCAAAAAGGTGCGTTTACAAAAACTTAAGTACATAAGTACCATTGAGTCATATGCCAATGAATCACATGCTCCAAGATTAATTGTTGATTCTTGTCCACATCTGGAAAAAAAATAAGATCATCATAATAGCAGCTCTGATTATATTGTAAAACTTGTTATGCTACAGTATTATGCTGACTGATAAATGACTGATAATGGATCTAAACATCATAAGTATAATTTGTAATTAAAAAAAAAAAAAGTATAAAAAGTTGACCTGTCCTGATGAACAACGAAAGTGCACTACACCATTAGTTTAGCTAATCACAAATCAATGACATATAGAAGTTTTATTGGTACAGCTGGAAAAACAGCCTGTTTAATACGGATCAGAAAGAGGATGGAAAATGGCCATGTAAAACAAGAACTGCTTTTGGTGCAAGAAACCTCTAGTAACATTATAATTCGACGTTAAGGGGGGAAAATATGCTACAATATAGCCACATTAATGATTTTTGCTGCATTTACGGTTTTGAATAACTGAAAACATTTCAAACGTATAATTTCTTACGAATGATGTAACATATCTATTATTAGGGTTGCTATTTGCCCTAACGCACTGCTGCTGTTGAAAGTGAGCTCAGCTTCAGTAATATCACTAGACAGGTGACCCAGAATTAGACAAGCAAATGTTCTCTCTCTGTTTACTCAAATACAGTTAGTTCTGTTTTAAATTCTCTTTTCTGCGTGAGTGACTCGTGCTGTGCATTTGGTGGGCTCACATTAGGATGAGTGGGGTTTGTTCACACGTTGTCTCATCCGGTCTGATGTTCTGTCATCCTCGGCGCACAAGCCGTCAGCACTTGTCTAGATTAAAACCAAATTCCACTCCTCTGACATACTGCTAAGAGTTTGAACTGTGTAGGATGCACGCATGTGTGTGTGTATGTGTGTGTGTTTGAATATTTATAAACCAGGGCCTCCAAACATTTCGTTTTAAGTGATAATTCCCATGATTTCAGCAGTTGGCTGAAGTGAACGCCCAGCCAAATGTTAACTAATTGAGATCGTTTTAAGTGGATAATTCCCATGAATTTCAGCAGTTGGCTGATCTGCGTGGCTCTTATTTTGTGATTATTTAATATGTAAAAAAACAATCACCAGAACCCATAATCATGCTGTCTGTTATTCAGATGCCGGCGCGCAAACTTGCTGAACCCATAATCATGGCTGAAGTACTGACACAAAAGTTAGTGATGCATGTCTACACTGGATTCCAAACGTCCATTAGGCCGTTCACATGTCTAAATCCCCGTGGTTCACATGCAAAAGAGCTAAAACTGTGTAACAAATGAGGGGCGAGTGTAGAGAGCAATAAACTGTCCTGAAGAACAAAGCGCTCTGAGCTTGCGCTTTCGTGGCTTCTGCGTTGCTAAACCGTGATCAGACAACGCGGAAGTTTCAGCAAAGATAAATGGATTCCAGCACTGAAATCTTGGCAGTAGCTCTGCTACTAAATTTATTTAAAAATGGATATCTCTGTACAGCTGTCGCGTCTGGTGTAGATGCAGTGTCTGTGTGTGAGCAAAGGAAACAATCAGTATATATATAATATAATAACGAAAGTATGCCTACTAAAACATCGCACATCCTGCGATTGACTATTGCGGATGCGCATCGCGATATCGATGAAGATGGACGATGGATATCGTGCAGCCCCTATAACACAGTCACACACCAGTTCTAGAGGGAGGCAGCATCTCTTTTGCCTCCCTTGAGCCCAATGAGTTCTGATCAACGTCCTGTAGCATGGCGTAAATGTGAGGAACACATGTCCTTCTTAGCAGCACTGTGATTGGCCGATAACTCTTTTACAAATTTGACTGAATGTGTCTGACTGGAGGAAATGGATGGATTGATGTCAGAGTAACAGCTCATCCACTGCATGACCAGTTTCTGTTCTCGTCATTTCTTGAAAAACAAAAAATTACCTGTAAGTGAGCCGGTTTTTAGCAACCATGCAGTTCGTTGACATTAAAAATTCATCACCATATCCACAACCTTCTCCACACTCTGTGTTTATTGAGGATTTGTTGGAATAAATGGTACATGGAATGTGCTTGTCAAACAAAACATTATGGTGTTTTGTGTTCCAATTTATGTTATTTGTGTTGTGTTTACTGCATTATTTTAGTATCCTGTGTTACTCTGATGGTGTTTTGTCTTTGTGTGCACTGGCCATATAAAGCAGGGGTTCTCAAAGTCTACATTCAAAGGTGCAAATCTGAATTTTCATCAATGTCAAAGGTCCGGACCGGAACAATTGGTTGTTACAAAACTTGTTTTTAATAAACATGCATAACAAATCAGCACAAATGTTTTGAAAAAATAAAGTGCCTTTTGCCTTCAAAATACATTAATAACAAGTGAAAAAGTGACAAAAAAATTTATTGAAGTTCTCTGGCCGATGCCGATATTTAGAAATCAGGGCAGCCAATGGCCAATATATGATGCTGATTTTTTTGCCCCCTCCCCCCCCTTCATCTTATAAAAGAGAATAGAGTAAATGTTTATTGCAGGGCACAAGATGGTAATAGTGGTAGTAGCCTAATTCATAGTATTACTACATGGCTCAAAACTTAAGCACCTTCTCAAAACAGTTCTGAAGCTTTTTGTTTATGTTTGCTGACAGACACCAGTGTTTCCCCCAGGCTTGCAAATGCAAATTCATTCTCTGACAGCAGGAGGCACTGTTGGAGCGGGAGATATAGCGGTTTCCCCTGTAACGGCTGTAATAACGGTAATAAGCATCAAAAACGCTACATTACAGGAAAGACGAAATGAAAATGACATCGAGCTTTTCTGAAGACGGTCGATTCTTTTCAGATACATTCATATAAAAACACCTGCGCCACATTTTGATTTTGAAACGTCTATTCAACGAAGTAGCTATTTCCCTGTCGATACTCCACTCGTACTGCGTCTTGATAAAGACGCATATGGGAAAAAGCCTTTTTTCTCCTGAACTGAAGTCTATTTCAATCACGCAGTGAAACTGCACGACTATTGGTTCGTGCAGTGGTAAAAAACGAACCAATGGGTCGGCAGCGGAGCTGCACGAACCTATGGCGACGATTCCCGCCAGATCCCGCCAGATCCCGCCAAAATGGGCGGGGAATCTGGCTATATAAGCGGTCGTTTCGCCATAGGATCCTCAGATTTCTTCTCCTTCAGCGACGACGACTTCGTCTACACTGACCCAGAAGCCTACTCGCCGTTGACACGCCTCGCAGCTGGACCCAGCACCTCGATCTGCTCGGCTGATCCGCCTTTTCTACGCGCCCCAGCATCGCAGCAGTTCTGGTCCCGTTCGCTGCCGCCATCCGGCGATTCTCACGTAAGTTTCTAAAAGAGCAAATCGGCGTTCTAATGCCGCGCCGTTACTGCGGCTCGTGCAGGTCTCCCCTGCACGCCGATGACGGTCACAGCGAGTGTGTTTCCTGCTTGGGGAAATCCCATGCAGATGCCGCGCTCGCTGGCTCTGATTGTTCTCACTGCGAGAGCATCAGTCTCGCCTCTCTGCGCTCGCGGATCGCTTTCTTTCAGAGAGTGACCCCGCCCCTCGCGCCCTCCCGTTTTCTTCCTCCCAGGGACCTGTGAGGAAAAAACAGCGGGGCAGAGGATCTCAGCGCCCGGTTGAGAGCGAGCTCACGCCGGCTCAGATCCCGCGTGTCTCGCTCTCGCCACACAGAGAGGTTTCTCCCGTCCTTTTTTTCCAACCTGACCAGCATCCCTCTGCAAGCGCGAGCGATCTGGTCTCGTTCGGGGGAAGTGACGATGAGCTGGCCGATGACAGCATGTCACTGGCAGCTTCAGATGCTGAGGAGCTGTCGGGCTCAATAACTGACCCCGCCCCCTCACGTTTGCCCGCGCCCAGCGCCGCCAAAGCCGGGATGGATGCCGAACTTTTCCGTGTCCTCTCAAAAGCGGTTAAAGAGCTGGGTTTGGAGTGGTCTCCACCAGAGGAGCCCTCTCGCAGGCGTCTGGATGAGTGGTTCCTGCCGGGGCGCCGTCAGGCCCCTCAGCAACGACCCTCGCCATTCTTCCCTGAAGTTCACGACGAGCTCACGAGATCTTGGCGCTCCCCTTACTCTGCCCGCCTCCGTACTTCCGCTTCATCCGCCCTCACCATAATTGACGGCGCTGAAGAAAAGAGGTATGAGAGGATGCCTCAACTAGATGAGTCAGTGGCTGCACATCTCTGCCCACCCACTGCCATCGGCTGGAAGGCGAAGGCCAGTCACCCATCCAAGTCATGCAGGACCACTTCAGCACTCGCTGGACGCTCCTACGCTTCAGCTGGACAGGCGGCTTTGGCGCTCCACACTATGGCGGTTCTACAGGTCTATCAGGCCATGCTCCTCTTTGCCACAGACGAGTCTGAGCCTGATCCTGCGACTCTCAGGGAGCTGAGAAGTGCAACAGACCTGGCTTTGCGAGCCAGACCACCGCCCAAGCCATAGGAAGGTCTATGGCCGGCCTGGTGGTGCTCGAGCGCCACCTGTGGCTCACGCTGACGGAGATTAAGGACGCGGACAAGGTCTCCTTCCTTGATGCTCCGATTTCCCCCAGCGGCCTCTTTGGGCCTGCGGTGAAAGGATTCGCTGAGCGCTTCACAGAAGCACAGAAGGCGTCTTATGCGACACTTCCTGCCAAGCGCTCCAGCTCAGCAGCTGCTCAGAGTCGCCTTAAGACTGCGCCGACTCAGCAGCCCGCGAAGCCTGCACCTGCCATTTCCGCCCCTCAGTCTGCCAAGACTCAGCAGACGCGAGGGCGTTCACACTCAGCCAGACGCCACCCCTTTCCGAAGCGTCAGGGCCCCCGACCCAAGATAGCGTTGGACCCTGCGCCTCCGGCGTCCTCCTGATCTGCAGGACAGGAAGAGGAGAGGGTCGAGTCCCGCCACGGCCGGACCGCCCACCAAAAGGCCTCTCGTGAGAAACCTCTTGGCACCCCGTTTTCTTCCGGGTGCAGAGGGAATTGTGTTTGTTGCTACAGGGTCCGTACAAGCGCCCATGCGACCGTCCACTGTGATAGTGGAAAAAATAAAACACAAACATTCTCAAAAAGAGAGCAATTTTCCTCTTCCCTCCCTCACGAGTGCCCTGCCTCCGTGCAGCCGGCCACTCGAGTTTATCCAACCCCTTGCCACGCGGGCTGAGGCCTGGCAGGCCATCCCCGGAGTGTCAGAGTGGGTTATGGGGATAATAAAACGAGGTTATTCACTCCAATTCGCTCGAAGACCCCCGCGTTTCAGCGGCGTGGTCTCCACCTCGGTGCAGGGCGAGAACGCTCGCGTTCTGCGCTCAGAGGTGATGACGTTGCTGGAAAAAGGAGCCATAGAAATGGTTCCTCCAGCTTTGAGCGAGTCAGGCTTTTACAGCCGTTACTTCCTCGTCCCCAAAAAGGATGGCGGCCTCCGGCCCATCCTCGATCTCAGACGCCTGAATCACGCCCTCATGAGACGGCCGTTCAGGATGATCACGCTGAAGCAGATCCTCTCGCAGATTCGCACAGGGGACTGGTTCTGTTTTCTGGACCTGAAAGACGCATACTTTCACATCCAGATAGCCCCCCATCACAGACGATTCTTGAGATTCGCCTTCGAGGGAGTGGCTTACCAGTACACGGTCCTACCCTTTGGGCTGTCTCTGGCCCCCCGTACTTTTACGAAGTGCATGGACGCGGCTCTTTCCCCTCTGAGACAGATGGGAATCCGCATTCTCAACTACCTCGACGACTGGCTCGTTCTGGCCCAGTCAGAGGTGGAACTACTTTCACACAGAACCCTCATCCTCAGCCACTTAGAGCGCCTGGGGCTCAGGGTCAATTTCGCCAAAAGCGCACTGTCTCCCAGCCAACGAGTATCGTTCCTGGGTACAGTTCTGGACTCAGCTCGCATGAGAGCGGTGATAGCGCCAGAACACGCTCTGGCCATTCAGAAACTCGCGGCCACCTTCAAGAGCGACACCGCTCGCCCACTCAAAGTGTTTCAGAGAATGCTGGGCCTTATGGCCGCAGCATCGCCAGTGTTACAGCTGGGCCTGCTCCGCATGCGCCCCCTTCAACGCTGGTTGAAACCACGGGTTCCACACAACGCATGGCATCACGGACGCTTGCATATCAGTGTGACAGCCCTGACCCCCTGGAAGAACCCACGGTGGATGAAGAAGGGCGTGGCCATGGGGTTGGTCCACACCAGGAAAGTTGTCATGACAGACGCCTCCAACACAGGTTGGGGGGCGCTGTACGAAGGCAAACCGACCTTCGGCCATTGGTCGAAGGCGGAGAGCGGCTTCCACATCAACTGCTTGGAAATGCTAGCAGTTTGTCGAGCCTGCCAGTTTTTCCTGCCGGACCTAATAGGACGCCATGTGCTGATTCGCTCAGACAACATGTCCGTGGTGTCCTATATAAATCACCAGGGAGGTGTCTCCTCGAAGCGCCTCTTTATTCTGGCAGAGCGCCTTCTGGAATGGGCTCAGCTCAACCTGCGCTCGCTGAGGGCAGCACACCTGCCGGGCAGACTGAACCAAGGAGCGGATATGTTATCTCGGAGCAATGTCCCCTCAGAGGAGTGGATGCTCCATCCGCAGGTGGTTCAGAAGATCTGAAGACCTTTGGCAAGGCAGAAGTAGACCTTTTCGCCTCCAAAGACAACTCTCACTGCCCAACTTATTATTCGAAGGACAGGGACGCGTTGGCCCAGGACTGGCCCAACCTCCTCCTTTATGCATTCCCCCCGATTGCCCTGCTTCCACAGGTCGTCAGGCATGTCAGGGAACAGGGTCACAAGGTGCTATTGGTGGCCCCCTTGTGGAGGAACCAACCTTGGTTGTCAGAGCTGACTCAGCTACTGACAGCAGCCCCCTGGCCCGTGCCCCTGAGACGGGATCTCCTCTCTCAGGCAAACGGAACAATATGGCACCCTCGACCCGAGTTGTGGGCTCTCTACATTTGGCCGCTCAACGGGAGCCTACTGGCCTCCCAGAGCGAGTGTTAAACACCATTTCTGAGGCTAGAGCCCCGTCTACGAGACGCCTCTACGCCCTTAAGTGGTCTGTTTTCTCCACTTGGTGCCTCAACCGTGGTGAAAACCCCTCTACCTCTGAGTTAGCGGTGGTTCTGTCCTTTCTGCAGGAACTGCTAGATAAAGGACGTTCTCACTCTACACTCAAGGTGTTCGTAGCAGCTATAGCGGCCTTTCATGCCCCTATAGCGGGCCAGTCTGTAGGCAGAGACAACTCAGTTGTCCGTTTTCTGAAGGGAGCCAGGAGGTTGAATCCACCTAGGCCCCTTACTGTCCCTACATGGGATCTGTCCACTGTACTGAGGGCCTTGAAAGGCCCTCCCTTTGAGCCGCTACAGTCTACGAACCTCCGGTCACTTTCGCTGAAAACTGCTCTGCTACTAGCACTAGCGTCGGTTAAGCGAGTTGGAGACCTGCAGGCGCTCTCTATTAGCCCTGCCTGCCTGGAATTCGGGCCTAACGACTCCAAGGTCATCCTGAAACCAAGGCATGGTTACGTACCTAAGGTACTTTCAACCCCGTTCAGAGCTCAGGTCATCACGCTCTCCGCACTTCCTCCGTCTGAGGAGGACCGGGAGTTATCCTTGTTATGCCCTGTCAGAGCTCTGAGAATCTACTTTGAGCGTTCCGCCCCCTTTAGGCGTACGGAACAGCTCTTTGTTAGCTTCGGTAACCGCGCCAAAGGGCATCCGGTCACGAAGCAGAGACTCTCTAAGTGGATAGTGGATGCTATCATGCTGGCATACTCTTCTTTGGGCCTGCAATGCCCCATTGGAGTACGAGCCCATTCGACTAGAGGCATCGCCTCGTCATGGGCGTGGTCTAGCGGTGTGTTCATTACAGAGATTTGTGCGGCGGCTGGCTGGGCCACTCCGTCCACATTTGCTAGGTTTTATAACCTGGACATACCGGCCTTACAGGCCAGAGTCCTCTCTGCTTAGATGAGCTTGTATACATACGCTGTGGGAACAATCCTGTCAGAGATTTCTTGACCGCAATGCGCTCAGGCTCTCTGATTGGCACCCTGCATACTCCGGTTAACTGAGTATACAGGAGTCATATGGAACGATCATCCAGGCCGAGCATGACCTCTATGAGTTTAGCTCGCTTTAGCCTGAAGTATACTACTTACTTCCCTATGGGCATTTATGCTTATGGAGGTATATACAGTCGTTCATCTACCCTAGCACGGCGTGATTAAATTCAGTTCCCATTAGTGTTGTTTTTGGCGGCCTGTTTTAATTTTAGTTTTAGTCTAGTCTTTGTGTGAAGCTGTCATTTTAGTTTTTATTAGTTTTAGTCACGTTCATACTCTTTTTAGTCTAGTCAAGTTTTAGTCAACTAAAAGTCTGAGCATTTTAGTCTTATTTTAGTCAGAATTATCCATGACTATTTTCGTCTAGTTTTAGTCGACGAAAACTGATGACATTTCAGTCTAGTTTTAGTCGACGAAAACTGATGACATTTAGTCTAGTTTTAGTCAATGAAAATTGTATTTTAGTCTCTTTTTAATAATGCAATTCTATTTAACCCAGTCAATATAGTATAAGTACCTAGCAGTATAGACAAAACCAAATTTTTTTTTTAGCCAAACCCATTTCAAACAAGGTTATCTTATTATATTATTGTTACCTTATAGACTCAAGAATACATCCATTCCAGACACGGAAGACGCTCTGATTTGAATTTACAACATTTATTTTACCAACCAAACATGTTAGAAGCACACACACATAAATTTAAATAAATAAAAACAATAAATAAAATAGCATCACATGACAATGCCAGAAAAAAAAATACATTCAAGTTTAACAAAGAGAAACAAGGTGCTTGAATGCTCGAGCTACAATAACATACTAAAAAGTGCAAATAAAATGTGTGTCTGTTACTTGTATGCTTGTAAACTGAAGTCAGATGAAGCCGGCCATCGGTCCCTTTCTCTGTGTCATACTTAACTTTGTTTGTTGTCATCTTCTAAATAATGCCGAGAGTGGAGCTTGAGGAAGTGCGCAGAGGAAGTTGCGCAGAGTGTTGCCATGTGCGGGTTTTCCCGCGGAATTGGGCTACTTTAACACTGTTGCCGTGGGTTGTTTTTCCCAATTGAGTAGAAAACCTTTATTGCACCAGCCCCTGAAGTGCCAAGTGAGACCAAAACGCAAAAACGAGACAAATACAGTTTAACTCATCTCAAATGAGACTAGCATAGTTTTTATTTTGTAAACCACATTTAGTCTCGTTTTTATTCGTCAACGATATTGCATTATACATTTAATTATCGTCATCGTCACATGACCAGCATTTACGTTGCGTCACGTCTCGTTTTCGTCACGTGATAAAGGTTCGTTGACGACGATATTTCGTCATAATTTTCGTTGACGAAAGCAACACTAGTTCCCATATGCGTCTTTATCAAGACGCAGTACGAGTGGAGTATCGACAGGGAACGTACTCGGTTACTGTCGTAACCTCGGTTCCCTGAGATACGGAACGAGTACTGCGTACTTTGCCGTGCCAGGTAGCTGCACGACTCAGTCGTCGCTTCAGTCGAAGTAACCTGAGGATCCTATGGCGAAACGACCGCTTATATAGCCAGATTCCCCGCCCATTTTGGCGGGATCTGGCGGGAATCGTCGCCATAGGTTCGTGCAGCTCCGCTGCCGACCCATTGGTTCGTTTTTTACCACTGCACGAACCAATAGTCGTGCAGTTTCACTGCGTGATTGAAATAGACTTCAGTTCAGGAGAAAAAAGGCTTTTTCCCATATGCGTCTTTATCAAGACGCAGTACTCGTTCCGTATCTCAGGGAACCGAGGTTAAGACAGTAACCGAGTACGATATAAGCCTTTTGGAAAATCTATTTGTGGCGGTCAGTTATGATATAGCGACGGGCCGCCACAAATAACCCTGGACACTGCTACAAATGGGCATATCTAAGTGATAACAAAAATAACATAAAAAATAACTCATATTATACAGCAATTAAGTGTCGCCCGATTATGTCAAACGCTCACTGGATGTCATGACAACAATGTCAAGCAGGAAAAGTTTGAATATCTCATCTTCTTCGCTTTCATTTTGGACCATCTCCAAAAAGACATAAAAAACTAAACAAATGATTTACAAGTTTAACATGCATTTATCAAAGTAGGAAATCCACACTTTTAATCCCTAACACACAATTAGTGCTCTTGAAATACGAAATGGAACCGGGTCCGGAACCGGTGTTGTGCTGAAATCTGCACCCCTGTCAGATTATGCATCCCCTCATTGAAATCGCTACCTGATTGCCTAATCCCAACCCCACCCCTAATCCTAACCTCCCCCACACCTACTCCTAAACCTACCAATACTAGGGGATGCATAATCTGGCAGGGTGCAGAATTCGGCACGACACCGGACCGGAGTCTGGACTTTGAGAAGTGCTGATATAAAGAGTAGCCATGTTTCAAGGACATGCCACTTGAACTCTGATTGATTATGTGGCTTTCTAATGAACCACTTGTATTATTATAATGGTTATCAGCCTTGGTATTTTAACATTATATCCTTTTATACATCACAGATGCATTAAAGTGATCAAAAGTGTCAGTAATTTATAATGTTACAAAAGATTTCTTAAACTTTATATTCATTAAAAAAAAATCTGAAAAAATATATTATAGTTTCCACAAACACAGTAAGCAGCACAACTAGAATGATTTCTGAAGGATCATGGGGCACTGAAGACTAGAGTAATGGCTGCTGAAAATTAAGCTTTGCCATCACAGTAATACATTTCATTTTAAAATATATTCAAATAGAAAACGGTTATTTTAAATTCTAATAATATTTTACAATATTATTTATTTTACTGTAATGTCTTTTAAAATAAATGCAGCCTTGGTGAGCATAAGAGACTTCTTTCAAAAACATCAAAAATCTTTCTTTCAGAAATCAAAAATGATCCCAAACTTTTGAACGATAAAGTATACAACCCATACTGTATATACAAGCATTATTACAGTTTGTATAAGGTAAATTTTCAAATTTTAACCATGAAACTGTAAACTTCAATGGAACATGAATTTACATTAGACTAAATAAGTAAACAGAGAGAGGGGCTTTGGCTCCTCATTTCAGAAGACCACAGGGGTGAGCATATACAGTACGTCTGACTATTACCAGCCTCCGGCAAATCATTGATGCTGGTTTGATTGGATGTGGTTTTGATAACTGGCTAATTGCTGAATTCTCTTTGGATTAGGGTTTGCATCAGTGCAGTTCGAGCTCAATTAATGCTGCCTTTTATCTTATGTTAATACAGTGGTTTCGAGTTTTATACCCGACAACTCACTGAGCTTTAATTAGGAGCTTAGATAATGCAGTACATTTCAGTTCAACATGATGTGACCTCAATTGATAAATGTATATTGCGTACTTGTAAACATCTGAAAATGCTGATGACAAATGGAAAAGTGAAGGACGGTAGAGGAGAGAATAAAATATCCGGTTTCACGTGGTGACTGTAAGCCATTAAAAGGTTTGAGGGGTTATGTAACCTTATTAGTTTAACACGTAGACTTACCTCTTATTAAAACCCAAAGTTGTGCTTTTAAAGTGGTGCTTTTATTCTCAATTTTCCCCTTTTAATCCCACACCCATCTGAGGGGCTGTTTAATCTTGGCGCTAAGGCAGCGGAGGAGTCAGCCGTCGGGTAATCCTGCCTGAATATCTCTTTCAAGGGGCAGGACTTCTTGCGGGCCACGCGCACAGGACTGATGGATCTCTATTTGATAAAGGCTGTCTGCTTTATATAATCTCTATATGGAGGAGGATTTAGCATGCAGCCATCATGTGAGGGTTTCAAGCTCAACCTGCAAACCTGAGGACAATACCAAACATGAATTAAGCAAATAAAGGACAGGCAGGGACACGGCAGCACATGAGCGTACATGAGTACATCCTGTCCCTTCAGAGTTTGGATGATGCTCATGATCCATGGAGTATGCTGTGATGTATTTGGCGGCTACTAATAAACAGTGTTTTGGGAGTGATATTTTGTTTTGTATTCAGGGACTGAACTGTTTCATAGCAGATATTTGTGATGTTGGATTAAATTGAGGAGATCACAATAGGGGCTCTCTGATGCAGATGGCTTTTATGTTCACTGTTTTTTGGAACAATTTATGCTATCAGAGTGTTCTCTTTGAAACTAGTCATTCTCTTCTTAAAAATTCTAAAAGCTGTTTTTTGATGCTTGTTGTTTTGGCACACAGCATTCACCCCTCAGGCCTCCTCTTCTCTCTTTCCTACAGAATCTGATGTCCACGGCTGTGTGCTGCTTAACACGTCTCGAAGGGTGAGACACATGTCAAACAGATTTTTTAAGATGCATAGTCGCCGTCTGAAGTTATATGCACACCTGTGACTGCACATTAATTGAATTCTGTATTGATACAGTCTGCATACAGTGGGGCCCAGGAGTATGAGACCTCTTTTTTTAAAATCTGGTATTTTTTTATTTAAATATGCAAATAAGAACTTTTAGGATTTTAAACTTTTAAAACAAAGCTTATTATATAAAATTATGATTTTTTTTTACTGGATAACATGATCATCAGGTTTTATCTAACACTGTAGCATTCTGAATTCTTAAGCATTCTGAATATTTTTACTACTTTTTACTCGAATTATCAATTATTTTAATTCTGCATTCTAAAATGAATTGTACTGCTTTTTACTTAAATTACCATCTATTCACTCAAATTGTTATGCTGACAATTTAATTTGTAATGAAAAATGTTGCAAAAAATTAGACAATAATCCAAAATACAAATATTTTCAGCACAGTATCAGATACATACAAACTGTATTTCTAACAAACCCAACAACACTGTAATACACAGTTTCCAATGACTTATTCACAAGTGATCCCAAGGTCATGGAAAATATGGAAATATCAGGACATTTTTATTGGTTTAATTGTAATTTTTTATTTGTTTTGCATCTGTCCAATTTGACTGAATCAATCTTTCAAGTTCTTTTTAGTGATTCGGTCAAAGTGAATCAAAATTATTATTGAAAAATAAATCATTTATACTTTTTAATATAAATGTTAAACAAAAATATATTATTTAATAATTCTATATAAATAAAAAAAAATATTAATATTTTTTTTAAATACTTTTCCAGAATTAACCAATCATGGAAAAGTTCAAAAATCATTGTTTAAAAAATATCAGCTTAATATATGAATCAAAAAATTGTTTATACAGTAAGTTGTTTACTATATAGATTTTTTTTTTTAAGCATTGCTTACATGTACCTCTGTGTGTTCCCTCAGTATGTGAAGCTGATGAACTTCGAGGAGGAAGTGCGAGCTCACAGGGATCTGGACGGGTTTCTGGAGAGGGCCAGTATTCTGCTGCACGAGGACGAGTCCTCTCTAGACGACGTGTTAAAGACAATGCTCCGCCACGTCTCGCAGGACCCTCACACCGCTGAGCCCAGCTGCAACTTCGAGGAGATCATGAGCTCCCTCTTCACAGACGCAGGGTCACAGGAAGTCAATGGTGAGTGTGTTTGTTTTTATTTGTGTGTTATTTCATGAAAAGCTTATGAAAGGTTGCTCAATACCTCAGAGAGCTGATTTGACTGACACCTCAAAGGATATAAGCACAGCAGTTTGACGTTAGTCAATGTTATTTTAATTTAAAATGCTTTATAAATTATAATACAGATTTTACATAAAAAAGGGACAGAAGAATGAGTAACAGAGGGAACTGTGCAGAGACAGACAGAAAAAAGAGTTTCAAAAATAATTAAGTCCATTTCCATCCCTGCTGACCCCATAGCTTTGAAACTCAGTCTAGGATGTGTCAGAGAGAGGACTTGCTCTGAATGACCCCATAAAGGGAAGTCGGGTGATAATAACACTCTTCTGTCCAGTCATTCACACATTAGACTCACTGGAATTGTCAAACCTTCCCAGAGGACACACAAGCCTTTATGACAGTGTTGAAGTCGAAGAAAATAGAGACGAATCACAAAAGTTAAGCAAAAGTTCAGGAAGGAGCAGCTGAAAGGAAAATACAATAAATATGAAATATAAATGAGTACAAAATGTATAATTCAGGATTGAGTACATAAGGGCCCGGTTTCACAGACAGGGCTTAGACTAAGCCAGGATTAGGCCATAGTTCAATTATGACATTTAAGTAATTTTTAAAAACATGCTTAGAAAAAAACATTACTAGGGTGAGTCTTGAGACAAAACAAAGGCACTGATATATTTTAAGATCAGTCAGTGCACGTTTATTTCAGTTGAAACAGCTCAGACTTACATTTTAGTCTAGGACTAGGCTTAAGCCGGTTTGTGAAACCGGGGGAAGATATTTGAGTCAATAGTTAAGATACAAGAACCAAATTAGAATTCTTACAAATTATTTGAACTTTATTAGTTGAGTTAATGCTGGAATACACTACATCACTTTTGTACAGATTTTTGGTGCTATTTGCAGAAAGTCTGCAGATTTTGGTCAGTCAGCGCTGACGGATTTCACAGAAAACCACATAATGTATGATGGGCACAGACTCAGATTTTGTAGCTTCAGACGAAAGGTGTGTGCACACCAAAAGTGAATTTAATTATCCGCATGAGTAGATTATATACAAAGTCAATGCAAAGACGCGAATAGGCATGAATTTGCACCGGTTGATGAGAACAAATTTGCATAAACACATTGTCGTGCAAAACAGTCAGTGAAGAGCTTATTGACACGTCCGGTTGTAGGAGAGCATTACGCAATGTTTTTATTTGCACGAGTGACACGAAAAACATGAAGTACACGAGTAATCGTGTGATAACGCGATGCGAAGATTCGCTTCACTTTTGGTGTGCACACACCACAAGAGTCAGTTGTAGGATGTCAAATATGATATTTTGAGTCGATTCTAACAAGGAAGTGCATGTTTTTGCATGAATTTGTTGTGTTTGGGACAACTTGAAAAGTCTAATATTGTGTGGTCTTCAGTCATTTAGTGTATGATGCCCGGTTTTTCTCTGTAACCATTTACAAAGTTGGCAAGTGTATGATGCCTAGTTTTTTCAAATCGTTTCAGATTTCAAAATTTCTGTAGTGTATTCCAGACTTTACACAATCATTTATGAATTTTATCATTGTTTTTTGCGTGTGTAGAATTTGTGCTTACATGTGTTTTTTTTTATTTAATTTATTTATTTTGATTTAATAAAATTCTATTTAATTTTATTGTATTGCATTATTGTTATGAAGCAAGAAAACGTCTTTTAAAGACTGACCAGCATGTTCGAATTTGAGGCTGGTAGTGCTTGCTGTTGGTTAGTGCACATTACTGCAGCTATCATTAGATCTATTCTACTGGGTCATTTTATTCACTGGCCCCTGGACACCCAGCATTTTCTAAAAATGGTCCCCAAGCTACGTAATTCAAGTATCCCTGTTTTATGAGCTCAGCTGGTCTCCGTATCACTAACTCCTTCTCTCTCAGGAAGATGGACAGATTCTTCCAAACACAAGAAACCTCTGACATACTCTCAGCTAGAGGTGATGCTGCACCACCAGAGATTCAGATTAGAAACAGATTTTTCAGTTCATGCTGCTTTTTTAAATGATTAAGGTGACTATATAGTGAGAGTGTTTTTGGCAAACTGATGTCTCATCTCCTGATTTGTACAGGTTTGAAACCCCTAGCATTGAAATTAAGCACCTAATTAGGACTTTCTGCCAAAAACACTTACGAGAGACAAGCGTAAAGGAAACCTTTCATTGAGATACACAGGTTGGCCTATTATATGTTGTAATACACCACTAAACCCACCGATATTTTCTATCCTGATGATTCAATTTGAACTTGTTGCTCACAGATTCATTCAGTCTTTCCGAATGATTTCTTGAATCAAAATTCACTACAATAAATGAAATATTCATGACAACCCAACATATATAATCACACTATCAGGCTGCATGAATGTGTCATTTCCTTCTGAGATTTTTACAAGCTGGCAGCACGCTTTTTCTGGATTGTATTGATCGTTTCCGGCTCACCAGTAATCTCTGTGTTCTTATCATCGTTGCCAAATTCACACTGAATACACACAGAATATCATTGGGCACCAATTAAGCCCAGTCCTGGACTTCACTGTGCCATCACTCCAGTCCGGTCTAACACGGCACCTAATCTGTGCCCGGACTCTGTCGGATCACTTGAATGGTGAGATGTGAATTATCGTTAGTTGATTTTTTTTTTTCTTTTTGAAGTCTAGGGATGATACATTCCCTCTTGTCTCTGTTGCTAGGATACATAGCTCATGTGAGCAAGAATCATATTAATGATATGAGCCTGGGAACATGCAAATGAACTGATGTGTGATTGGATTATGAAATGTGAATGTCATGAATATGATAATGTACGATCATTTGGTTGAGAATCCATGAATGGGATCTAATTGTGAGCACAATGATTGTATGTGCACGCGGCAGGTCTTTAACACACAGAAGCGCAACCCAAAGTCTATCAGTCTGAAGATCAATTTAGAATGAAATGGGAAGAAAGATCAAATTCAGCTAAGATGCAAGCACAAAGAAAATGGAGAAAAATCATATTTCATCTGAGTAAAGAGACCTGAGCATCTGCCTGACTACCCAGCCCCAATTAGTGAGAGAGGGAGGTTCGGTCGGTGTGTCTGTGTGGGTGGTGGGTTATCTGAATTTGTGTCTGAGAGACGTTTCACTCTTTTTGCTTGCTTTTAGGGTTCACAACATGTGTTTTTGTGCTCAACCTAACTTTAACCCTTTCCTCTCCAAGCTGAACTCAGTGTGTGTGTGTTTGTGTGTGCGTCTGCGTGTCTCCAATTCTCTCGCACAGACAGGTCGGCGAATTTCATTTTCTATGACAACGGTAAGAACGATATGATCAGACGTGGGATATTACCCACAATTCATATGAGTTTTCTCCCTGAGTGCTGATGTTTCCAGTGGATGTGATTGACACATACCATTAGTCCGACAGACACGCGAGTCTCTGTTTTCTTATTCAGATCCATCAATTTGCTGCATTTTCCAGTTGATGCAGTGACACAATCCAATTTGAAATCAGTATCCACACATTTGAAATGACAAGATTCGGTGTTGTTTTAAAAGAGTCGGTGGGGAGAAAAGAGTGGGTGGTCTCTCTCTCTCTCTCTCTCTCTCTCATTCCTGCCTCATTGCCGTTTGGCTGATTGGCTGTGCATGGATTCCGCTGTTTGGAAAATGGTTCCACTGTGTCTGATGTCTTCTGATTTATAGCTCACACACACACACACACACACAAGGAGCGAACAGACTTTTTAATATCTTGTGGAAAAGTCTTTAGTGTGTGTGAATAAAAGCATCTCATTTCATCCTGATGTCCAGGCCTCTGGCAGTTATCAGAAGGGGTGAGGTGGGGTTGGCCTAGATGATTGCCTGAATATAAATGCGTGTATTTTAGGGCTGGACGATATAGCTGAAAACATTATATCTGGGTATTTTCAGCTATTTGACAAAATGCAGTACATATCTATACTTTTTTTCAAATAGCTAAAAACTATTTGAAAAGAAGACATATTTCCATATATTACTAACTAAATCATCCCAAAATAATGATCTTTATTAATTCTTATTTCTATGATCCAATATAACAATGTATACAATGTATAATTGTATAATTTTTGAAAATATGATATATATATATATATATATATATATATATTGATATATATTGACTGTAATTTAAATCATAGTAAGATTAATATAATATAATATAATATTTTTTTCTAAACATTTTAATTAAGTAAAATGCCACATCTATTAATATTTTTCACAAATGGTTGACAGTTTTATTTTAGTATCATTGAGACTATTATAGTTATACTATTATACTATCATTGAACTATTACTGGCATTTTTTAAATGCCTATTACTGTTTATTAATTTTTATTTTAGTTTTTGTACATCAATTATTTCAGTACATGAAGTTACACTAAATGAAAATGAGAAATGTTGCTTTGGCAACTAGCTGAAATAAAATAATTATTTTGTATTTTATTTTATTTCAAGTTAAATTTTTATGGTTTTAGTTAACTATAATAATCCTGATTGTTGAATAAGAGGTTAAACTGCCATTTTGAACTGATTAACGGAAATGATTAATGGACACTTCCCAATTCTAGCTGTTTTTTTGCTACAGAGGTTTGAATCAGAGACAGTATCAAATTATCTTATCAACCTACTCCCATATTAACATACAAGTTGTGACACAGTGAGCAAGCGTGAAACTGTCCTACTGGCACAGTCTTACAAACGTAATGGCCAAAAATCATTTAAACATCCCAGAATTAGTTATGTTTTCATCAGCAACAAAATAATATACAGTATTGTAAATATTCAATATATCATCCAGCTGTAGTGTTTGTGAAGGTGTGCATGTTTGCCTTAGTGTACGTGCTTTTATGGCCCAAAAGAATTGTGGCAAGAGGTCTGGTCTGGTTTTTTCTTCACGAACACACCAAGTACACAATTATCTCAGCTGTTTGTCCTCCTGCCAATTCAACGGTCTTCATATTGCCCTGTATTGCTCCATTGATACGTTTCCCTCTCTTTTCCCCTCCTTCTCATTCTTTCTCTCTTCCTGTCTATTTCTCGATGGTGCTGAGTGTGTTGTCATGGTGATACCCATCTGTCCACGGTGTGAGTGTGTGATGTCTTATTGATGAGACAGTGTGACTGTGTGCCAGAGACATCCATCCTGCCTGCTAAACATCACACACACACACACACACACACACACACACACACACACACACATTCACATACACATATTGTTTTTGCTGGTCATGCTGAACACCTCACACCTGTCACCTCTGCCGGACTGAGGACGTATACACACATACTGTACACACACATACATGCTTTCACACTGCTTGTTGTTAATATGCTAGACAGCTCACACCTACACAAGACAGAGTGCAGGGACACACACACACACACACACACACACACACACACACAGATTGATTAATTTGAATTAAACATTTGGTGGTGTTCTTGGAAAGGTCTTCATTGTCACTCATGCTGGCTGCAGTGATGTGTATTGTCCTCTGGTGAGCTTTTGCTTCTGTTCTACCTTGATATGCATTAGCCTTTTCATGGAGATGAGTGGACTTTGATTTAATTACCGGCCCTTCCATCAATGCACATCCTCTTGTTTGTTTTTGGTGTGTCATCATGTACAGTGAAAGTCAGTTGACTTAATCTTGGTGTCAAACTCATGATGTGCAGTACTTTTGAAGTGGCATCCAGATTGAAGTTAACTTGAATTGTTTAGTTTCTGTCTTAATGCATGGTCATCCATTGTCTGTATTGCATGGCCGCTCACGACTGACCCCTTGCCTTCTCTCCTCACAGTGCATCTATTGTCAGAGACGCTGCAGTGTGTGACGGCCACAGCTACGGGGATCCAGTACCAGCAGTCTTGGCTTTGTATCCTGTGAGTTACCTGAATCTGTCTTACCTGTAATGCTGACCTTTTAGAGGTTCTAGAACAGGGGTGTCTGAAAAAAATCCACAAGACAGTCCACACAATTATTATAACTAGGACTGGCAAATTAAATTGCATATTTAATTAAAAAAAAGAAAAGAGTCAAGTTCAAAATTTTGGGGTCAGTAATTTTTTTTTTTAATTAATCAATACTTTTATTCAGCAAGGATGCATTACATTGAATAAAATTCCCAGTAAATACATATATATTGTTACAATAGATTTCTATTTAAAATAAATGCATTTTTTTTATTTTTTTTTTTTTTTACTTTTCCTGAAATACTGTATTAATGGCTGCTGAAAATTCAGCTTTGCCATCAAAGGAATAAATTATATTTTAAAATATTTTTCCATATTTTTGTATTTCACATTATTAATATTTTACTGTATTTTTATCAAATAAATGCAGCGTTGGTAAGCATTACAAACTTTTTTCAAAAACATGAAAAAATATTTCCAACCCCAAACTTTTGAAGGGTAGTGTACTGTATATAAATATTTAACAATAATAAAAAAACAAAAAAAAAAACATTTAATCATATCCAAGTAATATGTAAAATATGTGTTAAGTGATTAGCAATTAAATTAAAATATTTTTGTAAAACATTAATATATGCAAATATTATATATTATATATATTGGGTATCATTAATTCAGCATATAATTAATTAGATTTCACTTTATATCAATTGACAGCCCTAGTTTTAACGAAGGCAAGGCAAGTTTATTTATATAGCACATTTCATACACAGTGGTAATTCAAAGTGCTTTACATAAAAGAAAGTGAAATAGTCATTCACAGCAATAAAAACAAGGAATTAAAAATAATAAAAACAAGGAATTTTAAAAAGTTATAGAAATTGATTTAAAATGAAATTTAAAACAGTTAAATAGAATATGATTATACATAAAATACAGTGCAGTCAGTTCGGACGTAGCACAGTGTTCATTCAACAAATGCACAGCTAAACAGATGAGTTTTCAGTCTGGATTTAAATGTGCCTAATGTTTTAGCACATCTGATCTCTTCTGGAAGCTGGTTCCAACTGCGGGCGGCATAATAGCTAAAAGCGGACTCCCCTTGTTTTGTGTGAACCCTTGGTATTTCTAACTGACTCGATCCTAATGATCTGAGTGGTCTGTTAGGTTTACAGTGGTTACGGAAAGTATTCAGACCCCCTTAAATTTTTCACTCTTTGTTATATTGCAGCCATTTGCTAAAATCATTTAAGTTAATTTTTTTCCTCATTAATGTACACACAGCACCCCATATTGACAGAAAAACACAGAATTGTTGACATTTTTGCAGATTTATTAAAAAAGAAAAACTGAAATATCACATGGTCCTAAGTATTCAGACCCTTTGCTCAGTATTTAGTAGAAGCCCTTTTGGGGATCTAATACAGCCATGCGTAGAAGTCTTTTTGGGAAAGATGCAACAAGTTTTTCACACCTGGATTTGGGGATCCTCTGCCATTCCTCCTTGCAGATCCTCTCCAGTTCTGTCAGGTTGGATGGTAAACGTTGGTGGACAGCCATTTTTAGGTCTCTCCAGAGATGCTCAATTGGGTTTAAGTCAGGGCTCTGGCTGGGCCATTCAAGAACAGTCACGGAGTTGTTGTGAAGCCACTCCTTCGTTATTTTTTCTGTGTGCTTAGGGTCATTGTCTTGTTGGAAGGTAAACCTTCGGCCCAGTCTGAGGTCCTGAGCACTCTGGAGAAAGTTTTCGTCCAGGATATCCCTGTGGCCGCATTCATCTTTCCCTCGATTGCAACCAGTCGTCCTGTCCCTGCAGCTGAAAAACACACCCACAGCATGATGCTGCCACCACCATGCTTCACTGTTGGGACTGTATTGGACAGGTGATGACAGCAGTGCCTGGTTTTCTCCACACATATCGCTTAGAATTAAGGCCAAAAAGTTCTATCTTGGTCTCATCAGACCAGAGAATCTTATTTGTCACCATCTTGGAGTCCTTCAGGTGTCCTTAGCTAACTCCATGCGGGCTTTCATGTGTCTTGCACTGAGGAGAGGCTTCCGTCGGGCCACTCTGCCATAAAGCCCCGACTGGTGGAGGGCTGCAGTGATGGTTGACTTTCTACAACTTTCTCCCATCTCCCGAATGCATCTCTGGAGCTCAGCCACAGTGATCTTTGGGTTCTTCTTTACCTCTCTCACCAAGGCTCTTCTCCCCCGATAGCTCAGTTTGGCCGGACGGCCAGCTCTAGGAAGGGTTCTGGTCGTCCCAAACATCTTCCATTTAAGGATTATGGAGACCACTGTGCTCTTAGGAACCTTAAGTGCAGCAGAATTTTTTTTGTAACCTTGGCCAGATCTGTGCCTTGCCACAATTCTGTCTCTGAGCTCTTCAGGCAGTTCCTTTGACCTCATGATTCTCATTTGCTCTGACATGCACTGTGAGCTGTAAGGTCTTATATAGACAGGTGTGTGGCTTTCCTAATCAAGTCCAATCAGTATAATCAAACACAGCTGGACTCAAATGAAGGTGTAGAACCATCTCAAGGATGATCAGAAGAAATGGACAGCACCTGAGTTAAATATATGAGTGTCACAGCAAAGGGTCTGAATACTTAGGACCATGTGATATTTCAGTTTTTCTTTTTTAATAAATCTGCAAAAATGTCAACAATTCTGTGTCACATAGGGTGCTGTGTGTACATTAATGAGGAAAAAAAATGAACTTAAATGATTTTAGCAAATGGCTGCAATATAACAAAGAGTGAAAAATTTAAGGGGGTCTGAATACTTTCCGTACCCACTGTATATTCAGTGAGCATATCTGCAATGTATTTAGGTCATAGGCCATTGAGTGACTTATAAACGAGTAAAAGTACTTTAAAATCAATCCTAAATGTAACTGGAAGCCAGTGTAAGGACCTGAGGACTGGTGTGATATGCTCAGATTTTCTGGTTCTAGTCAGAATCCTGGCAGCAGCATTCTGGATGAGCTGCAGCTGTCTAATGGTCTTCTTTGGAAGGCCGGTGAGGAGACCATTACAATAATCCACCCTGCTGGTGATAAAGGCATGAACAAGTTTCTCCAAGTCGTGACTGGAAACAAAACATCTAATTCTTGCAATGTTTTTGAGATGATAGTATGCTGATTTAGTTACTGCTTTGACATGACTACTGAAGCTAAGGTCTGTCTCCAGAATCACCCCAAGATTTCTGACTTGATTTTTAGTTGTTTGACCCCTAGAGTCAAGGTATGCATTCACCTTGAGAACTTCATCTTTGTTTCCAAAAGACATATTTGTGTCCAGTTTTTATAAATGTGAAATTAATTTAACGACCTTCTGTTCTAATACAAATGTGACCCTGGACCATAAAACCAGTCATAAGGGTCTTTTTTTTATTATTGAAATGTATACACCATCTGAATAAATAGGCTTTACATTGATGTATGGTTTGTTAGGATCTGACAATATTTGGCTGAGATACAACTATTTGAAAATCTGGAATCAGGGTGAAAAAAAATCACAATATTGAGAAAATCGCCTTTAAAGTTGTCCAAATGAAGTCCTTAGCAATGCATATTACTAATCAAAAATGAAGTTTTGATACATATACTGTAGGAAATTTACAAAATATCTTCATGGAACACATTCTTTACTTAATATCCTAATGATTTTTGGCATAAAAGAAAAATCAATAATTTTGACCCATACAATGTATTGTTGGCTATTGCTACAAATATACTGTTTATTCTCTATAGCAAAAAAGAGCCAGAACTATGTGTCCAGTATAACCTCAGCAGCTAGCCAGTGAGATTTGAGAGATACTTCGAACAGTTTCTCCTAGTGAATACTGTCCAGAGAAAAAAAAAATCAAGATAAATGGAGTATTCTGAGGTCAATATACAGAATGCTCAGAAGCCATATCTGTGGCAAGAGTACAACATCAGATGACACTCATAGACATAGGACACCTCAGTACAAAACAAGGTAGCAGACTTCAGAGTCTCTCTGAAAAAATGGCAAAAAAAGCAATCAGTCTGAGCTATTGGGTGAAGAAGGCCAATCCGGGGGTTAGCCGGGTCAAAACATGCATTATGAAAGCAGAAGCTTTTGCCAGTATTACTTTGCCACTGCAGTTCTGTGCCAGGGAGTGCTTGAATCATCAATTAAAAGTAATTTATCGCCTTCTCTTGGGTTAAGATGTCTTCACAGTGTTGATGTGTCCTCAGCTGTCTATAAGGAGTTAGTCTAGTGAACATGCGCCCTGGCGTGTCCTCCTGCCATCTCACATGGAATTCATGGTTCTGACTTTGAAATGAAACTGCTCAAACGAATTAAACCTTATCAAAACAGTCAACTTAAAATTCTGATAGACTTTGAGGTATTGTGATAATGAAATACTGCTGGATCAGTTTGAGCATGGACAGTATAATCATTTCCTGAGGCCAGCGAGGAGGCAGATAGCCTCAGGGAAGAAGTTGCTATCATGGCAAGATGAACTTGTGTGCATAGCACTAGCATGTCTGCCCGAGGAAGGAAAGGTGAATAGGTGATGCCCATGATGTGATGGGCCTGAGGATCTTTCGAGCCCTGTTTGAGGTTCACAGGGGTGTAAATCTCTTCAGATGGTAGGTGTATCCTGGTCTTGCAGTAGTAGGAGGCAGAGGATTGGCATTAACATACAGTTTTGGGAAGGTTACTTTGGAAATGCAATAGGCTACAGATTACAAGTTACCCTATTTAAAATGCTAAAAGTAGTGTAACTATTTCAATTATTTTAAAGTAATGTAACTGATTACATTTGATTACTTTTCTAAATTTCTAATGGATGTTTTAAACAATAATTTTCAAACATTTAAACCAGGCAGGTTAACCCAGCATTAACATTTTCATAAGTAAGTGTAATTTAATAAAAAAAAAAATCTCATTAACTGCGATGGATTACAATTACATTTATTTTGTAATTAAATTACGTACTGTAACTAGTTTCTCTACAACACTGTTAACATGTACAGTATAAAAGTTTGAGGTTGTTTTGAAGTAAGTCTATGTCATAATGTATTATGATGATGCATTTCTGACCATGATATAAAGATTAAAAGAATAGCATTTAGTTTAAATATTTTGAATTTTAAATATTTGTCTGATATTGTAGGTATTTTGCTCAATTGCAATTGTTAATTAGCTTATTTTTTACTTTAGAGCAGGGGTCTCCAACCCTGTTCCTGGAGAGCTACCATCCTGAAGATTTCAGCTCCAACCCCAATCAAACACACCTGAACCAGCTAATCAAGGTGTTCAGGGCTACTTGATAATTACAGACAGGTGTGTTGCAGCAGGGTCTGATGTCTGCAGGACGGTAGCTCTCCAGGAGCAGGGATGGAGATCCCTGCTTTAGAGGAACAAGTTTGTGTTAATAACATTTAGAAAGCTAAATTTAAAACCAGCAAACAAATGGAAACATAAAGTTAGAGTTTGCTGAGAACTCAGAGAAGATAAAGCAGGCCTCTAATTGTGTGTGAGGAATAAGAAAATGAAGATCATGTCAGAGACTCATTAATGGAGCTCAGCTAGTAGCAGTTTTGGGATAGCAGTATTTTTGCAGCCCATCTATACCCCAAGCGAGTGATACAACAAAACAGCTTCGTTTATTATAATGAGAGCATTCAGAGGAGTTCAGATCTCACTGTGCAAGCAAAAAGCACACTGTGGGCTCAAACAGTTGTGTGAAAGTGCGCAGTGGACCCCGCGCTGCCACACTTGCAGTGTTGACAGTGATTATAATGGGGAACTTTCTATTTTGCCACATCGCACAGCCAGCAGTGTAAATGGGGCGTCATTCCACACTGCTCTGAATATTTGTGGGGGTTCGACTAGCTTTATGAAGCAGATCACTGCAGAATAATCTGAGAACAGGAACTGCATACTCCCCAAATATACAGCGGCCCCAAAAATTATTTATACATTTAGGAAAAAAAAAAATTTTCATGGCATGTATATGTATATACAGGTGCATCTCAATAAATTAGAATGTCGTGGAAAAAGTTCTCAGTAAGATTCAAAGCCTCTCCTCGTGAAACTGCAATGAAATATCACTGCCCTCCACACTGAAGGACTGAACAAGTCTGTATTAAATAAATTTTTAATTGTGATTTCAACAGTAGTGCTTTTAACAAAACCCACCAATTCACTATCTCAACAAATTCAGAATACTTCATAAGACCAATAGAAAAAAAACATTTTTAGTGAATTGTTGGCTTGACAGAACTGGAAAGTATGTTAATTTACTGTATATGTACTCAATACTTGGTAGGGGCTCCTTTTGCTTTAATTACTGCCTCAACTCGGCGTGGCATGGAGGTGATCAGTTTGTGGCACTGCTGAGGTGGTATGGAAGCCCAGGTTTCTTTGACAGTGGCCTTCAGCTCATCTGCATTGTTGGGTCTGGTGTCTCTCATCTTCCTCTTGACAATACCCCATAGATCATTCTCTGATGGAGGTTCAGGTCAGGCGAGTTTGCTGGCCAATCAAGCACAGTAACACCATGGTCATTGAACCAGCTTTACTTTGGCAGTGTGGGCAGGTGCCAAGTCCGCTGGATGAAATCAGCATCTCCATAAAGCTTGTCAGCAGAAGGAAGCATGAAGTGCTCTAAAATTCCTGGTAGATGGCTGCGTTGACTGTGGACTTCAGAAAACACAGTGGACCAACACCAGCAGATGACATGCAGCCCAAATCATCACTGACTGTGGAAACTTCACACTGGACTTCAAGCAACATGGATTCTGTGCCTCTCTACTCTTCCTCCAGACTCTGGGATCTTGATTTCCAAATGAAATGCAAAATTTACTTTCATCTGAAAAGAGGACTTTGGACCACTGAGCAACAGTCCAGTTCTTTTTGAAGGCAGTAACTGCGCAGTAAATACATCCAATAGAAATATAGATGGCACTGACATCAGCATTTAGCTTTTGTTTTTAAATTGGGTTGAAACTACATAAAACTGGCCTTAAATGAATACATTAACTGTAACCATGTGAAATTAAAGGCAACAACTGCATAGTTACAATCCAAACAACACAATCAACACGCATTCAACAGTCCAAACAAAGATGTTTTCAAAAGCATTCAGCATTTGTTTTCATTTTTAAATTTGGTGTAAAGAAAAAAGGTATTTACCAGCGAAACTAAATAAAACCAAAGTGGGCTTTATAAATACATTTTTCCAAAATGATAAATCAAATAATGTTTAGTGCAACGAGTAAAACAGAGATGCTACAGCAGGTGCTTTTTAAATCAAATTAAGTCAATGTAATTTTAAGGTAAAATAAAAATAATCATCTTGTACAGAACTGATGTTTACTTCTGGCTTTTCAAAAGTGCATGCAAGTTTTAAAAAAAAAAATCTTTACAAAAAGAAGAATTTCAGCTTTGTCACAAGTTGGTCTGTTTCGTTTCTCATCCAACACGTGAGAAGCTGCGCTGAACAACTGTTCACTGTCTACGCTTGTGCAGGGCACGGACAGATACACTCGCGCAACTTTAGCGAGTGCAGGAAAGCGGCTCTTATTTGTGCGCCAGTAATGTTACACCAACAGCTGCTCGCTTCTTGGTATCTGTTTTTCTGTGTTTGTTGTGATTTTGCCGAATGTCTTCCACACAAATGACATGTTCGTGAATGATTACAATGTAATCACAATGTAGTGTGCACGCGGTCGCACTTCTGGAAAAATAGGCTGAAAAAAAGACAAAAAAAACGGCCGGTTGCCGATCGTGCATTATAAGCAAAAAACGTCCGGTTCTGATTTATGGCCGGTCAACCGGTGCATCCCTAATGCTAACACAAGGATATTAAGAAGTGGCATTTCACACAAGCACACCCACACACAAAGTAGCCTACAACAAAGGTGTATTGTCGATAGATGGTCTTTTTTGACCATCTATTAAATCCATAACTTTGACATTTGTGCATTTGTGTCAGGTGGCTCTGTCTCTCTTAGTATCCCACACATTTGTTGCAGCAGTTGTCTCATGGATGGTTTTATTACATATATATATATATATATATATACGTATATATTATTAGGCCAATGATTGTGCAGAAGTAGCTCTTGTAATTTTGAAAAGATGAACGCAACTCTTGAGCAAATCATACATTGATGTTTTTAGGATTCACATCTGTCAAAATCTGCTACCTGCTATTGAGTCATTTATCAAAATAAATTGATCCCCCAACAAACCTTATCTAACAGACATCTGCAGGTCATGATTAGTTTCTGATGATTCATCTACTTTCTTTCAGAGTTTTCAAGATCCGCCAACACATTTTCCTTCTCAACACTTTTGCTTAACAGCTGCCAAAACTTTTATCAACAGCCTCCAAACTGTAGCAGTGTCAGGCAGCACCCAACATCAGTGCACAAACTAACAAGTCTTATTTTCTACTTGCAAGTACAGCATGTTAGATGGTGTGATTTTTCACCAACCTCTCCCTGTTAAACTTAAGCAGCATGTTAGATGGTGTGCTGTTAAACAACTACACCTCTCCCTGTATGTGCACAGTGGGAACGGAGCCTATATGAGCGACACCTGCACCACTCACGGACACCTTTTAGTTTGGGAACGGAGCGAGGCCTCCCACGGTGCACCATCGCTCCTCCTTTTATCCTTTCGGACAGGTGTCGCTCCTCTTTCACGCGAACCGGTGACGGTGGTGGCAGGTGTCGCTCTTATCACACTCCACCGCCTCGCTCCGTTCCCACGCTCTCGGCCCCGCCCCACCTCCATACCCCCACTCGCAGGCCGGGGGTACTACTGCGCGTACTCCCCCCCCCCCCTCCTGGGGGGGCCCGTCCGGGCGGCCGCGCGGGTGGGGGTAAGGACAGACGAGGCGAGAGAAAAAAGGAGACGGAAGGATGAGAGAACAGACGAGAGAGGAGAGAGGAAAAAAAAAACCCGACTCGCGTGTCCACATGCAGCTGAGAGGCTCTCACTCGCGGTGTCATGCGATGGTACTGGACACGGCGATGGCTCCTCCGGTCAAGTCCCCCGCTCCTCCCCAGACTCCTGGCGGACGGCGATGGCTCTCCGGTCGGTAGCCGGCAGCGACTCCCTGCTCCTCCCCAGACAGATGGCAGCAGGCTCCGGCCTCTGGCGATCTTCCATCGTTCCAGCACCACCGCCTCGGGCAGGCACTGGCGGTCTCCGCTTCTCCGTGCTGCCCGATCTCCTCAGCACCGCGATCCCCTCAGCAGCGAGGGCTTCTTCTGACAGCATGTCCCTCCTTCCTCCCGGGTTTCGGCACCAATGTAACAACGTTCGTAGATCGGGAAGAAGGAGGCGGGAACCGGCGAACATTTAAACAAGTTTAATAATAAAAATAAACAAACAACAATAAAGCGGCAGCCCCTCACGGACGACTGCCGCACACCAAACACAAAATAAGATCCAGGCCTGGTCCTCTCTCGTCTTCCACGGTCATCGCTCCTCCTTTTATCCTTCCGGAGCTCCTCCGTGGGACGCGAGACCGGTGAGTGGTGCAGGTGTCGCTCATTATCACTAACTCCACCGGCCTCGCTCCGTTCCCACGGCTCTCGGCCCCGCCCCACTCATCACAACTACGTACTTAAAACAAGTGGTAAACTGAATTTTATATAAAAGGGGCAATTATGTAGATTTTCTAGTGATAATGGCAGCAGTGATTCATTGAATTATGATAAAATGAAGGAGAACAGCATTATAACTGGGCTTATATCCAGAAACACAATGTAGTCAAGTGCACTTTGTGCATTTTAAAGAACAAAATCAGGTGACTCATAAAAACCACTTTCTGTATTGTAGGATTTACTTGGATTTACATTATACTATCTATCTATATGTCTATCTGTCTATCTGTCTGTCTGTCTGTCTGTCTGTCTGTCTATTTACTTAATTCACATGAGATAATACATTTAGAGATCATAAATCAAAAGTCATTGAAGACCCTCAGACCCTCTTTGAGGTAAGAAAAAGCCCTAAGTGAATTAAATAAAATAAAAAAGGCCAAGTTCAGCCAATGGTCCACACTAGTGAGCAGAAGATTTGTGTTTCTTTGAATTATGTGCGGACAGTTTTATGGCCAAGAAAGGGAAACAAGTGGCAATGTTGGATGACCCACAGCAGCTATACGTCTTTACATTTATAGTAAGTAAAACAGAGCACATAAATGTGCTTAATGTAAGGCTGCAAGGTTACCAAAGTGCTTACAGAATGACACAACAGCTTTAGCATGGTTTAGACTATCCCAGGGCATTTTCCTTTTCTAAAGTCTCTTGTGACCTCAGTACATTGCCTGAGTTTTGGTTATGAGTATTAGCTGGACCAGTGAGACAGATTCAGTGCCCCTGTTGGCAGGGTTTGAGTTTAGGGCCTGTTATTAATGCATATTTTAAGTAAATTAGACGTACAACAGTGTACTGTTTAATTTTGTTCCTTTGCCCAACCTTTATGCTAATATTTGACTTGATTTATTAATGCAACTTACTTTATCTGAATTTAACAAGTCAAGTGCATTGAGTGCTTTTATCTTTCCTGTTTTAATATAGTTAATTGAGTTGATATTAACCTCATAATAGTTGGCCACATGCCTGAAACTGAAGGCACACACTTTTTTACTTTATAACTTTATAAGCCTGAAAGAAAACAGGAAGTGCCTTTTTTGCCACCCGGCCCACAACCGAATTTTACTTTGACACCTCTGTTCAAGAGCTTTCTGTAATCCAATTAGACCTCAACCAATGGATTTGCTAATGTGTTTGCTGTACTCCTGTTACATATTGAATTAATCTGATACTGTGCCAGGTACATTAAAGCACTGTGTAAATTGTAAAGAGGATTTATGATGATTTATGAACTCTTTGTGACAGCTGTAATGTGAAGAACCTGCAGAGGCGGCACGTGTGTATCTCACGCCTGGATCGCCCACAGAACTGGGGGGAAAACTGTGCAGAAGTCCGCTATGTTATCCTTATTCTGGCACCTTCAAAGATGGTAATATAAATCACACACACACACACACACACACACTGGGTTTCCAAGTTTTATGGGGACATTCTGTAGGCGTAATGGATTTATACTGTACAAACAGTATTTTCTGTCCCCTTACCCTGACTCTACCTCTCACACAAAACTTTCTGCTCTTTAAGATTTACAAAGATGATCATTCTATCTGATTTATTTTATAAGCTTGTTTGCCTAATAAGGGACCAAAAAAAATGTCCTCACAAGGTCAAAATTTGCTGGTATTACTATACTTGTGGGCACATTTGGTCCCCAAACATACCTATAGTTTGCACAGAGAACATCAACTTAGATTTATGTAAAAGAAATAGCTTTGCAAAATTCTTACCGTTGCAAATCTGAGACTATAGTCAGAGACCCAGGCTTTTCAAACCAACAAACCTAGTAGTCCTGGCATCAAATTATGAGAACAATGGTATTTTACAACTTTAATATATTAAATTAAATTATTGTTTGTGTGCAATTTATACATTTAATTTCTAAATAATATTAATTAACTACATGTACTTACTAAAGGTTTTGGATTCGGGTTTGGTTTAGGATTGCATGTAAATATTAACAATTTACTGTTATTACTAAGTACATATAACATGTAACAAGACAAAAAAATGATAAATAAAGTGTTACCTTTTACTGAATTTGATATGATTGCTGTTTCATTCTGCTTTCTAAGGACAGGTTAAAATCATGAGAGTAATTACAGTTTTATTCTATTGACTGTCCTAGTTTACAGTAAGAAATAAAAACAAAATATGAATATATTAGTGGAAACTATGTATTTCTGTGTTCATGTCTCAGTTCATAAATAGTCCGTCATTAATATATAGAAAAAATATTTTTCAGTTGATATTTTAATTTTAATTTTAATAGAAAAAAATAATTATTTAATTATGAAGAGAACATATTTTTACAATATCACACTTTTTTCCACGTTCATGGTTTAAATGAGTACTTATACATTAAAATATATACTTGCCTTCATATTTCAGAAAAAAAGATAATCATGTTTGGGGGCCCTTGGCATCAAAAAGTAAATAAAAAAAAAAGAGACATGAAATTACTGGGGTATTTAGAAAAAAAAATCTGGGAAAAAAGACTTGAGCAAAAGTGTCCGTCTGCTCTCTTTTTAAACAGTTTGCTATTTTTGAGAAACAACTGAGATAATAAAATCAGGTTTAGGCACACTAATACTATCATGTTCAAGTCTTAAAGTCCTGCTCCTGCGTTTCTTGTTCCCCCTGCAGTCTCCCTGTAAAGTCTTTGGGGCCCCTGGCTCCCTCTAAGATCATTTTGTGTATCTCTTTGTGTCTGTGTTTACATCATAAATCTGTGTGTTTGTGTGTATGTGTTTACATCTGTTTACATCTAATCACTCTCTCTCTTTCTTTTTCTCTTTCTCTCTCTCTCTCTTTGTTCTTGCATGCACTCATCTCTTTCTGTCCTCTGCAGTTCAGCACAGCAAAGGGTTTTTGCTTCATAATCTTTGCTCTTCTCGCAAACTCAAATCACATTGCACACACGGACAAACACATCTTCTCATTACAGTAAAGCTGGATTGTTATGCCAGCACATGTAGATACATCCTCTTTTCTTGCGTTTTGTTTTAAAACAATAGACAGCACAAATGTTATATAACTTAAATACCCATTGGACTCAATCCATAAGATGATAAAGTATTTTCTGCTCAGAAGATGAAGTGATTTCTGGCTTACTACAATGAATATTTCCTTTAATAGCAGTCATAAATGAGTAACGATCACCAAATATGTTTGATCTCTGTATTTGACGTTTCTCAGAAAAGCACTAAGACGGCGATGGAGCTGGGCAGGACGTTCGCCAGCATGTTCTCAGACATCTCCTTCAGACAGAAGCTGCTAGAGAGTAAAACCCAAGAGGAGTTCAAAGAGGCACTGCTCATCCAGAGGTACCACCTGACCGCTGCCAAGCGTAAAACCACGGCTGTGGAGGGCGAAGAGACAGACCCACACAGTCAAAAACCACTGAAGGTGTGTGCGCATCGCAGCGCGTGCGCCGATGCTTAAGGTTCAGTTTTAATGGCTTTAATGTGATTTGTTTTCCTCTATTCTCTCTTCGGTCCTCGTCCGTCGCTTTCTCTTTCTCCCTTCGCCTTTTGCTGTTTGACTTACACTCCAGTGATTAAGTTCTACTGAGCATGTAGCAGCTAATGAGAATTTATCTTGTTTGTTACTCCGGTTTGACGCACACACACAAAGTCCGATTCGGCATATGTGAGCATTAGACCACCCTGGCTGAGGTTAGCCGCCTGTAAAAGCCCTCTGTTTTCTTCTCTGTAAAGACAACAGCGGAGGCCCAAATAGTTGTGTTTTTGTTTTTTTGCGTTTTTCACTCCATCACACATCTGAGGAATGGTTACCAGGTGGAGAGGATCATTACTTTGTGTGTGTGTGTGTGCATGATCACTTGCGCGTGTGCACACTAAAAGCTATTCATCTCTGGCAAACGACCAGGAAAGGTCTCTCTCTCTTTCTGTATCAGACACACACTGTCATGATGAATGAGTGCGGCTCAGTAATGAACACTTAAAGCTGTACGACTTATTTAAACATATCCTGAGACAAGGTGCTCTCTGACTGACAGAAAACGAGCTTGTCTGCCAAAAAGAGGCTAATGTGGGTCATTAATGTGAGATGGACAAACTGCTCCGCTGCCAAATCCTGACCTGTAAAGCCTATTAAAATTTGATTAATTCAACAAGACTCTATATTTGTGTCTGGGGACAAAGATACACACACATACACACCAGGGCTTCCTACCTCACCGTAATTGGTCCTAACTACATGCTTAAAAAAATCCTGTAGTATTTTTCTGTTTCTTTTATACTGTAAGGTTCAAATTGTTAACATTAGTTAATGGATTAGGTATTGTGAACTAAAAAGGACTGATATTTTACATAATTTATTTATTTTAATTTATGAATTTACTAATACATTTTAATATTAAAGTTTTGATCAAACATAAACTACCAATGAACAATAGAATAATTATACAGTACTGTTTAAAGTTTAAGTTGGGGTCAGTGCGGGGTTTTTTTTTTTAAATTAATACTTTTATTTAGCAAGGATGCATTAAATCAATCAAAACTGACTGCAAATATATTTATACTATTACAAAAGATTTCTATTTCAAATGTCTATTCATCAGTATCGAAGTTTCTAAAAAATATTAAGAAGCATATTAGAATGATCAGCGTATTAGAATGATTTCTGAAGGATCATGTGACACTGAAGACTGGAGTAATGATACTGAAAATTCAGCTTTGCATCACAGGAATATATTATACTTTAAAATATATTAAAATATAAAACAGTTATTTTAAATTATAATAATATTTGACAATATTTCAGTTTTACTGTATTTTTCATTAAATAAATGCAGCTTTGGTTAGTGTAAGAGACTTCTTTCAAAAACATAAAAAATCTGACAGACCCCAAACTTTGGAACAGTAGTATAAATTAACTTTTAATATTTTTGATAAATGCTGTAAAAATTATACCTAATGCATTAACACCTTAACAAACATCAAGTGAGAAATTAATTCAGTATCTGCTTAAAAAGATTTTGATTTGAGTAATTTGTCTTTTTAACCAATTCATTAAAAGAGCTGGTTTATCAAAGTTGTGAGATGAAACACATTGGTTATGCTGTAGATTTGAGTTTATATGCAGCCAATGAATGCAATCCAAAGATAGGATTTCTATTTATTGTCTTTGTATTATTTTGTAGTATTCTGGTCTTCCTCATCATATTTAATTCAGACTGCAAACTCACAATTAAAATATAGTGTTAATTAAAAAAATATAGTGTCATACTGATGCCCAAAACACTAATACACACAAGTAAAAAAAAAAAGAAGAAGATAAAAAGCATTTTAAAATATAATAAAAATGTAATTATAAAAATATATGCACACACACATCCACAATTACAAAAGTGTACACAGTTTATGGGGGGGGTATTTATAAAATGCTTAAGCCAGTCTAATGCAGTTCTCTGAAATGCACGTGTCAGATGTTTTCTGATGCTACATTAACGGATATTTAGAGTAATGTAACAGGTGTCTTGACTGTGGTTTGCTGATGTAGTTGTAATGCTTTTGCATTGTACTAATGCTGTTCTAACACTGGGCTGTCTCTCTCTCTAGTCTGCAGAATCTGTGTTTTCTCATCTTGTGTCTCTCTCTCTGCTGTGCAGGGGGCCCTGTGTGAGTGCGATTACACTGAGCTTCTGTGTGTGTACGTGTGTGTGTGTGTGAGGATTTAAGTAAGAGAGAGTGTGTCTGTGTGTGTTTGTCTGCTTTAACACAGTATCTCTTCCCTTGCAGTGTAAAGCGTTGTGTGAGTGTGTATGTGCTTTTGTGTGTGTATTTGCTGTGATTCGGCAGGATTTGGTGTGTATGATATTTAATTGGTGTGTGTGTGTGCTTTAATCCTGTGCCTCTCCTGCTGCAGTATTGCAGTAAATGCATTTAAAAGTTTGGACGTTTTATATATGTAGATGTATGTACGTGTGTGTGAGTAATCTTCTCCATCTCTCTCTCTCTCTGTATGTGTGTAGTGTAGAGATTTTTTCAGAGTGGGCAGAGGAATCTATGAGGATCTGTGTCGCCGACTGCCTCTCTACCCGTCTGACTTCACTGATGGTGTGTCAAGCATAAACTTACAAATGTTTTTTACATAAAGGATCAAATTTTGCAGATGTTCAGGAAATTATTTTTTTTTGCATTTCAAAAAGGATATATGGTCCTCCAATGGTCTTATTAACGTCATTAGCTATATTTAAAGATGTGACAGTAGTTTAGATGATTTCATAAGAGCTTGTCCACTAACAAGCAGGACCAGGAATAAACATTAATGACAAAATGCTTTATTTCTGGGTTTTATGTCACTTTATATTCCTCACAGAGATATACTGTACAGTACAGCCGAGCAGTCTGAGGAAATAATCAGACATGCTCTTCTAAACTCTCCTCTTTCATTCTCTTATTGCATTAAAAAGTCTGATTCATTTTGGTGAAACAGTTCATTTAGATATAAGCAGTTAAAAAAACACGGATTAATTAGATTTTTCTGTTTTGCAGTGAAATATTCCAGTTATATATTCTGTATATATATATATATATATATATATATATATATATATATATATATATATATATATATATATATATATATATATATATATATATATATATACATTCCATTTATATATACATTATTAATTTCTGGTTATAATTGTAATTTCTTTACACTAACATTCAAAAGTTTGGAGTCAGTATTTTTTATATCAGGGTATTAGTACTTTATTTTACAAGGATACATTATAGGAAAGTAATGACAGTGAAGACATGTATGTTACAGTACATATTTCTATTTTATTTTTTTTAAATGCTGTTCTTCACTTCATCAAAGAATCTTGAAAAAAAAAACACTGTTTCCACAAAAATATTAAGTAGCACAGCTGTTTTCAACATAGATAATAAATATAAATGTTTCTTGAGCACTAATCATTTTATTCAATGATTTCTGAAGGATCATGTGACACTGAAGACTGGAGCAATGACTGTTAATAAATTACATTTTAAAATTAAAACAGAAAACAGTTATTTTAAATTGTAATAATGTTTCACAATATTACTGTTTTTGTATTTTTATCAAATAAATCCAGTCTTGGTGAGCATAAGAGACTTCTTTCAAAAACATTAAAAATCATACCATCTCCAATTTTTTAAATGGAGTGTATATACTTTATGCTTCACTCTGATTGAGATTGTTTATTGTTTTATGCTATAAGGGAATATAGCTCTTATGATGTTTATTTTATATGTTAACAGCTATAAATACATAGAATGTGGATTAATTATATGACATTACATGCCATTAAACATATTAATCTCAGGACTTCACTTTGGCAGCTGTAATACTTATGTGCGTTTTCTATAAATGTGTGTGTTTCAGGATTAGTGGGTAATAACAAAGCCCTGGTCAAGTTCATGACGACGTCCATCTTCCTCTACATCGCTGTGCTGCTTCCCGCCATTGCTTTTGGCTCACTCAACGACGAGAGCACTCGGGGCGAGATTGGTGATCACTCACACACAGACACACATACGCTCTTCACACACCATGTTTTCGCACACATGCAGACTGAGTTGTTTTCTTCCTTGATTAGATGTTCAGAAGACGATCATCGGGCAGAGTATAGGTGGAATCATCTACTCTTTGTGTGCTGGCTCTCCTCTCGTCATTCCACTGACCACAGCGCCCATCGCTATTTTCATCAGCGGTATGTACATACATGCCTCCATGTGCAACAATAGATGCACGTTCACATACACACATACCTTGGCTCTCGTTGGCGGTCTGGTCCTGAACCGTGCTTCGTTTTTGTGGTGTGTTTAGATGAGCACTCATTGTTTGTTGAATACTTTGATGTTGAGTGTTTAGAGAGCTCTGCTAACCACAGGATGAGGTGGAACAAGACTCTTAATCTCACAAACAGCAGGATGGGAGTCCGATATGGCCGCCATTTGTTTGGGCGAAGTTTGATGTTTGCCCTGGCTGAGAGGAGATTTCCTCCTAAAGCTCATTCCTGCGGCTGCAGTCACACACTGTTACCAGTGGGAGAGTTGCCCTGAAAAATGGTTTTGCTGTAGTAAAATGAAATTCTGTTTGGATTAAAATGCACAGAGGAGGACAAAACCGCCACATCCATCTATAATAATGATCCTTCCCAATCAAAGATCTTGTCTTGTGGTTTCTCATGGGAATAACAGCAGGAATCCTTTAAATGTTTGGGAGCAGTTCTTTAAACATCAAACGATGGACATTTACTGTGCGTTATAATCCCGTGTCATTATGAGATTTGAGTTGATTGCGTTTTTGTTTGCTCCTAATGATCTGGATGTTGTGTTGTTGCTTCTGTGTGTTTGTCTCTATGTGGCTGCAGTGATTAGGGGGATCTGTGATGATTATGATCTAGACTTTGCAGCATTTTATGCATGTATTGGCCTATGGAACAGCCTCTTCCTCATCATGGGAGGAGTCTTCAACCTTAGCCTGCTTGTTAAGCTTTTCAAGAGGTCAGACACACACACACACACACACACACACCTACACATATAGATAATTGTGCAGATGCCACTGCTTGAATACTGATATGTTTTTGTTGTTCTTGTTTTTGACCCACAGGTCAATAGAGGAGGTGATAGCTTTGTTCATTTCCATTGCTTTTGTAGCAGATGCAGTTAAGGGCACCGTCAAGAGTGAGTGCTACATACACACATACTGTATATACACAGCCAAACCCTTTAAATAATCTGGATTTCTGTCTAAATGATTCTTAGATTACAGTCTGATTTTAACAAGAAATACTGGGGAGACTTGGGCTAGTTGTTACGCTGTAAAATCAAGATTTTCATTGTTAATGCCCAGGAAAAACGATACAGCTCATTTAACACATGAGGCTGTTTAGTGATAATGGAAAGATGCTGTCACATTTCTCCAATCATTTTTTACAATCGACTGCAAGCTTGCATTCAGACCTGCCTTCATCAGATCCAGAATTGATGCATAGAACCATCATTAACTATTTTCTATTTTCATATATTTTTAATGTAATTTATTCCTGTGATGGCAAAGCTGAATTTTCAGCAGTCATTATCTGCTTTGTCGCTAGATTTAGCGACTTTTCAGACCTCCCAGTGACTTTATTTTTTCAAAAAAGTGCCTAGTGACAAATCTAGCGACTTCTTGGACAAACCTTACTTAGTTTCTGCACGAGCACGAGGTCTTGCTTTCCCAGCGTGCACACACTTCTCTCTCTCTCTGCGTCTGCTCTGCTCTTCAGTTAAAATAGATATACTGTTGCGTCTCTAATTTTACATGCATATAGCCAAAATCAGAGCACAGGCATTGTCTTTGTCTTGTCTTATCTTATGTGTATTTGATTTCATCAGACGACGGCTCAGTTATAAAATCAGGATTTTTGTGCAGATTAACATCTTGGACGGGAGAGCTGGATATGTATTCTTAATGGGCTGCGTTTCAGTCACTATTTCATATTCATCCCGTTGTCTGACAACAGAAACAGTAAAATATATAAATTAACAGTTTTATTGAGAATTTGGATGCATTAAAATACAGTATGTGAGTACAGAGATGAAAACAAATGTAAAAGGCAATATGACGCAGTGATGTTGTGAATGTTAATTAGCGTATGACGTCATCTAGCGACTTTTAGCAACTTTTCAAGCTGCCTTTAGCTACTTTCCTTTGAAAGAAATGGGCAACACTGGTAATTACTCCAGTCGTCAGTGTCACATGATCCTTCAGAAATCCTTCTAATTTGCTGATTCCAAGAAACATTTTTCTTATCATTATCACTGTTGAAAACAGTTATGCCACTTAATATTTTGGTGGACACCATGATACATTTATTTCAGGATTCTTTGATGAATAGAAAGTTCAAAAGAAGAACATTTATTTGAAATAAAAATCTTTTGTAATATTGTACATTTCTTTACTGATAATATTGATCAATTTACTGTGTACTCGCTGAATAAAAGTATTAATTTCAGTCAAATATTTTTTTCTGACACAACTTTCAAACGGTAGCGTATGTATGTTATACTGTATTTTAAGTATATTATTGTGTAATGTATTAAAGCCAATTATTGGCTTTTCAGTAAAATTTTAAATGAAAAAGATAAGAAAATATTGTAATTTTAAAAAAATGCTATAAAATAAAAATGTGAAATATATGTGATAAAATGTCCCAATGACATTGACAATTCTGAAAACACATTTCAACCTTTTAGCTAAAATTTACTTTCATGATATAGTCAACCATTTTTTCAAAAATACTGATAAATCGTAACATTCTGAATGATGCAGATGACGCATTTACTCCATGCTGTTTACGGAAGTCAAAGAAATGTCTAAAGTCATCTAATACAATGTCTCTAGGCCAAAAGCAGCTGCATGAATGTGAACGTTTGACACAGAAATGCAAACATGAACAAAACACAACGCAACCATTTAGAGGTCATTTCTGGCTAATGATGTAACAGAATTTACTGGTATTTTGAAACTAATGTGTGAATGGTGCTTTACCGATAAAAAGACGGAACGTCATTTTCTGTGTGAACAGTGCATTTTTGTATTTACCGGTAAAGTCGTTCTGTTCATTTTATGGCAATTTACTGGTATTACTGTGTCAAAGGGGCTAATGTTTCAAATATTTAAAACCTTTGCTGAAAAATATTTTTAGGTGACAGCTTCCCCATGTGACTGGCCTTATTTAGAACCACACACACAAGCCATTTTGCAGTGCCGTGTCTTTATTGAACAAATGTGTTAAACAATCAAGATAACCTCTACTATAATGACCTCTTGAAAAGAACGTAATTGGACTCAGCTGTGGGTTTGACCTGCCATCCTAAATGGAAAGCAGCATGTTAGTGGTTCCTCAGCAAACAATTGTGCTCAAGAGCAATCTAGTCTGATCAAAAGGGACTTCAGGAAACCTCAAAAGAAGAACTCCTAAAACTCAATGTTTGCAAAGGATTTCGGAAGATTTATGCCAACAGTCAGGCAGATTAGCACCATCAGTTCAGCACCATTGCTGTGTTTTCTAGAAGATGAAGCCAGTCTGATGTGTGCTGAAACAGCTTCAATAAATAGAAAACAAGCGTCACTTGCCTGTAAAATAAAAACAAGCGTTCCCTAAAAACTGCCGTGCTACAAATACTGTACCAGTTTCAATGAGAAACCATTGCATCTCTAAAGAAGTGACACTGAACCAGAGATGTAGCTAATAAATAAATATATACTGTACAAATTAATTACTAACCTATTTAATCAGTAATGCACCACAAAATTAAAGTAACATAATGTGATTACTTTTGAATTGCTTTTTAAATTGCCACATACGCAATAAGGTCACATATTCCAATAGACACATAAAGAAAAATAACTGTTCTGTTAAAAACTTACCTGTCTTATCAGGAAAATGGTAATAATGGAAAAAATAATAATAACAATTAAAACTTAAATTAAATTAAATGATTAAAAGTGTTCATATAAAATTAATCATTAAAAAAATATAGCTTTTTTTTTAGTGGTGGCCAACATAATGCATTTTGATAGTGGTGTCATTTGCACTTGTGAGAGCTGGTTATGAGGCAAGATCAGACGTGAGGTGTTCTGAATCATCCGAAAACCGCTTGCCATCCTCCCCCCCCACTAAGACACTATTCATTTAAATATTTTTAATATACCTAAAATAAATGAAAAGAACACAAAACTCTCCATACTATTGCCAAAACATCATTGCGGCTGTGAAGGATTGTGGGTAATGCGAGTGTAATGATATGGTGCTGTTTTGCTGCCTCAGGGTCTGGACGGCTTGGAGTCACTGAGGGACCAACGAATTCCTAGTTATATCAGGAGCAGAATGTCAGAGCGTCTGTTTGTGATCTGAAACTCAAAAGAAGTTGGGTCATTCAACATGACGATGATCCAAAACACAGGAGTAAATCAACAACAGAACGCTTCAAACAAAAGAAATTCAGCACTTCACAATGGCCAAATTAGAGTCCTGACCCCACTTCCTTTGAAATGCTCTGCTGTGATGTGAAACAGGCCGTTCAAGAAAGACATCCCAAAAATGTGCATGAACCGAAACAATGCGCATGTGTTATCAGCAGAAATCAATGGTTGATGTTATTGGCAGTAAACAAGATTCCACAAAAATTCCGTCAATAATCATGATTGTTTAAACCAATTATTCAATAAAGATGTGGCGCAGGAAAAATGTTACGCTTTGGAAGCCATTCATGCTGACGACTTCAAAACGTTTACACACAACAAACGTAAAAGATGGTTTTAGACTGTACTTTTTAAGCAGTCTTACAGTACGATTGAAAATAATATAAATTATATAACAAATAAATAATAATTAATATTTTGAATTATTACAATTATGAATAAATAAGATGTGATCATTTTAAAATTTGTCAAAGTTTTTTTTTGTAGTAATCATTACATTTGCCAATTATATAAATTGTTGCATTGCCTGAGAGGTGATTTTTTTTCCATCAATAATCATAATCAACAAGCAATGGTTGATGTTATTGGCAGTAAACAAGATTCAACAAAATTCCATCAATAATCATGATTGTTTAAACCAATTCTTCAATAAAGATGGCTCAGAATTTTTTTTATTTTAAAAGTCTGTCACTTTCAATACTTCTACACATTACATACGGTAAACATGGATTTTAGACTTACAATATATATGTAACGGGTCCCCGCTCGCCTTGCTCCGAGCGGGTCTCGATCTCCTGTATGGGAGGCGGTAACCAGGAGGCTAAATGGCTGCAGCCACTAGCGTCAGTCGCTAGTGTGTCTCTTGAGATCAGGGGAGTGAGGTTTACCTACACAGCACCTACTCGCTGGCCTCCGTTACATATACATATATATATATACCGTATATATATATATATATATATTATACTGTATTTTTTAAAGCAGTCTTGCCAGTTGATATTGATTTTTTTTTTAATGAAATTTAGAAGTGTGAAAGTATTTTTCATAGTGGTCCTCACAATGTTTAGCAACTGTATCAATAATTTTACTTGAGCCAACTGTGTTTTTCCATCAATACTTGAAATAATTTAAACCAATTATTTAATGAAGACGTGGCACAGAAAAAAAAAATGTTATGCTTTGAAAGTTGTTCATATTGATGATTGAAAAACATTTACACAATGCATATAGTAAACGCTGATTTTTGACATACTGTATATTCATTTTGACCTATTCTTACAGTATATAAATTGTGATACCTTATGTTGATATCTCTTTTACAGTCTTTTATGAATCCTACCATTCTCCCACTTTGGCCAATGGGAGTGTGGCAGAGCTGAATCACATCAATGGAAGTTTACTTTTAGGGGAACTGAACCTGACAGAGACCGGGTCCGTGACCCTCCCAGAATCTCTCATTCTGTGCACGCGGGCACGGCCTCTTCTCTTTATGCTCCTCATGCTGGGCACACTGTGGGTCGGATACACACTGTACCAGTTCAGGAGGAGGTGAGGAGCTCTCTCCCTGTCTCACACACACACACACACACATTGATGGGGATTTTAAAGAGTGATAGAAGACTGTTTTGACACCCCCATCTTTCATTTTTCCTGGCAGTCCGTTTCTGCATGTGAAGATGAGAGAGATTCTGTCCGACTGTGCTCTGCCTATCTCAGTGCTTGTCTTCTCTTATGTGGGATCATACGTCTTCAACGACATTGCCTGTGAGTCACTATATGTGTTCATGTTGCACACACAGATACACTAACATATACATGTGCAAACATTACAGCTCTTCAATACAGTTTTCCATTTGATGATTGGTCATTTATATCCAAAACATTTGACAAGTACAATATGTGTCAAAAAAATAAAAAAAAGTTTTAACTGTCTTAAATGTTCCAGAAACTATATTGAACCTTTTCTGGCATTAGTTAGAATTATTTATTATTCTTTGCATTTCTTACTATTATTAATTAGATCTAATTTATATTATATTATTTAAATTCTCATTTCAAATGTTTTAGTGTTTTTATTATTATTATTATTTTTTACACAAAACTTGTTTCCTTATATTATTTTAATATTTATTATATCATATTATTTCTCATTGTACTAATATTTATGATTAGTGTTTTGTTGGTAGTGTTGTTTTTTATATTAGTTATATTAGATATTTTTATCATTATTACTTATTGTTTTTTTTTTTGCTATTGTTATTTTTTTATTTGACATGAAACATTCTTTATCATTTACATTAGGTTATTTTTGTATTCATTATATTATTTCACTTCGTATTAGTCATTCAGTATTATTCAGTTTTTTGTTTTAATCATGATAATAGTATTTAAAACAAGGTGAAAAATGTGAGCTCATTTATGGTATAATTTAAGCAGAGAAAAATCAAAACACTCATAATGATAAAACTGCTTTACTATGTAAATTTTTTAATCATATTGGGGGATTATCTTCAATATGTCAAAATGCAGCATTTAAGCAGCAATTTTGAAATTACATGCAAATAACAGAAAAGATTCCGTAATGAGGATCAGTTAAATTTTGGCTGTTTGTGTTCAGGAAGGCTTGCCAAAATGTACGCCCCTACCAACACTTTGACATTCTCACACACACACTGCCTGTACTCTCGCTCTCTTACTGCCAGCACATTACAGCAAAGCCACTCGCTCCGACTATCACTACATTATTCCTCCAACTCCTCCGTCATCAGTTCGGTGTGGGAGTTTAACTTGGTTATCAGAGTGAGATTTTACTTCTTACCTCAGGCTCTTTAAACGTTCACTCAGCGCTCCAATGCTGCAGTCAAGAGGCTCATATTCTAAATCAGATCAAATCACAACCTCTCAAAAAAGGCCTGCTTTTGCAGGAAATGGCCAAACAGTCCAAAACTTTGCTGTAGTGTTACGTGCTATGTATAGTCCCCAAATTTATTTGTATTTTATTTCATATCCTGCCCAATGTTTTCTTCTAAATAATGTGTAAATTCAGGGCCACTTTACACTTTATGTGGGAAAAAAAAATAAACATTGGGTTGCATTTTTGTAATTAACTTACAGTATAATAAGTTAATAGGTAAAAAAAAGCAAATGATATGTAGGTACACTCACATACCTTCCTATGATGAACATATCAATGTGTAACTCATTTATTTTTCCTGTAGATATAAGTGTATGTAAGTACTCTTTATAATTGTGCTACTGCTACTTTTTCTATTAAAATATCATAAGTTGTGATAAATGTAGGATTTCAATTAAATGTGAGTGTAATTTTTAGACCTACTACAACAAATGTGCTTCCTGACTGGCTTATTGTTATGACAAATTGCACAAGGTTTATACCCTTTTTTGCTGCAACTCCCCCCCCCCCAATAGAAATCCCTTTTTCAGTATTATAAAGTGACATGATTGTGATTGCAAGACATAATCAATGAGGAAAATCATTGATGAGTGTTTGCTGTAGATTTAATCACACTATGCTGGAGGGCCTGGTTTGTGTCAGAGGGTCTGTGATTGGTTGTGATCTGAGGTTCACTCTGTTATTTGTTCTCTTCCAGTGCCGGTGTTTAACTTCCATGAAGGTCCGGTGTTTCAAATAGCCCCGCTGGGTAAGCTGAGCGGAGCGAGTGTTCTGAGTGCAATGGGTCTGGGCTTCCTCCTGTTTCTCCTCATCTTCATCGACCAGAACATCGTCGTTTCTCTCACCAATGCACCCGAAAACAGGTTCATGTCTTTTCAAATTAGTTTCAGCTAAACTTGTGTTTTGAGATCCTATCCCACTCATAAAAGTGGCTTCATTACAGAAAACTACAGATTATTAAAATTAACTTAACCTAAATATTAACCTAACCAGGCACAATGTGTTAATCTGACAAGCTGCCTATTTCATGTTGAGGAGTATTTGCACTGGCTGAGATTTATAGCATCCTACACTCATTTATTTTCAAAGAGCAACACATTTATGCAAATGATCATTACCATAATGAGGGCTAAGCAAGTTAGCAAAGGAAAAACTTAAAACGGAAGGGAAGTGTTTAATTTCACCCCCTAACTTTGATCATATAATTTGATGTGTCATTTAAAATAATATTAATGAACATATTTTCATGATTAAAACTGTAAGCAATTTATTTATTTATTTGGAATTTCTTATAGGGCACTGAGCACAGTACTCATAAATAATAGTCTCAGCTAGAGGAATCATTTTGGGGTCCAAGATGCACACACTAATATACTGTTTTTACACAAATATTGGGAAATATTATTGCAATTTAAAATAACAATTTTCTTTTTTAATGCATTTTCTACAGTTACACATGAATTTGACTTTGTGAAAATGACTTTGATGAATAGAAATTTTAAAAGAACAGAATTTATTAGAAATTGATCTTTTTTGATATTATACATGTCTTTGCTGTCACTTTTGATCAGTTGCATCCTTGTCGAATAGCATTATTAATAAAAAATATAATTAAAAAAATTAAATAATTAATTAATTTATTTTAATTAATAAAAAAAAAGGTACAGACCCCAAACTTTTGAACAGTAGGTTATTGCATGACAACATGAAGCCCAATTCACAGTGAAACCTCATTGGTCCTGCTCTACCTATCTGCATATTAAACATCAAATATATTATGATTGGCTTTCAGCATTGACATAAAAATGACACATCGCTAGAAACTGGACGCTTTGCACCTGAATAGATCACTGGGTCAGATTGTGCATTGGTCTTGGTAGGGCACCGCTGTTGAACTCTGTTGAGTCGTGACTGTGTGTGTGTGTGTGTGTGCGCCCCACAGGTTACTGAAGGGCACGGCGTATCACTGGGACCTGACTCTGTCTGGCTTGATTAATATTTTGATGTCTGTGCTGGGCTTGCCATGGATGCATGCTGCGTTCCCGCACTCCACTCTGCACGTCAGACAGCTAGCCATCGTGGAGGAAAGGGTGGAGGGAGGACACCTCTACGAGACGTGAGCACACACCACAAACAATTACACTCGCAATCAATCTGTGAAGCACAAACGTCATTCTAGTAGCTATTGGCACAATGTGCTTGATTTTAAATGACTCCTCTGTGTGTACGTGTGCATGTGTGTAGTATAGTGAGTGTGAAGGAGACGCGGGTGACCTCGCTCGTGGCTAACATCCTGATAGGTGTGAGCTTGTTTCTGCTGCCGGTGCCCCTGCAGTGGATTCCTAAGCCTGTGCTCTATGGGCTCTTCCTCCACATCGCTCTCACATCCATTGACGGCAATCAAATGTGCGACCGCATGGCTCTGCTACTCAAAGAACAAGTGAGTGTGTGCGTGCGCGAGTCTTTGATGAAAACAAAGGCAAATAAAAGTCATAGGTGTTGTACAAATAAGAACACACAAGAGAGAGAGAGAGAAGAGCACCCGCTGTGCAAATAAAGCATCAGAGCGCCCTCTACCTGTCATGGATGGAAATGTCTTTTTGTGGCTGGATGCTTTGTGCATTTTTACTGAACGGATAGCGAAGCATGAATGCCCTCAAGATGCATTTGAGATGGATCAGGAGGTGGTTTGAGATGCATACTTCTGTGTAAATGCTTTGGATTGGCAAAATGTTTCATAATCGACTAGTTAGTGTTTTTATTACACAAAGCTATTAAAGTCTTCAAAACAAAAGATCTAAAACACATTGACAGGAAAAAAGTAAGCACATTCCAAAAGCAGAATGATTTAGCAAAATTATTTTTCATTTGACCCAAATTGTTTGATATTTCTATTCATTTTTAACCTATTAAAACTATTTTTCTTAACTATTAAGTTAATATACGTTTAAGCATAACACTATAATATAATATAATAATTTGTTAACTTTACTGATCAGTTTGTTGTTGGACAATTAGTCGACCATCTTGGCACATTGCTTTTATTGTTAACAATGGCTGCATTTATTTAATAAAAAAAATTCAGTAAAAACAGTAATATTGTGAAATATTATTGCAATTTAATATAACAGTTTTGTATTTTAATATATATTAAAATATAATTTATTCCTGTGATGGCAAAGCTGAATTTTCATCAGTCATTACTTCAGTCTTTAGTGTCACATGATCCTTCAGAAATCCTTTTAAAATAAATGCTGATTTGATGCTCAAGAAATTTCTTCAAATTATCAAGGTTGAAAACATACATAGTAATTTTTTTCCAGGATTATTTGATGTATAGACTATTGAGAGTTCAAAAGAACAGCATTTATTTGAAATAGAAATCTTTTGTTCCATTATAAATGTCTTTATAAATGCCTTGCTGAATAAAAGCATTAATTTCTTACATTTTTTTACTGACCCCAAACCTTTGAACAGTATTTTGTTTTAACTTGTTTTTTTAAGCATAACACTTACATACTACATATTATTATATTATTAATTAAATATATTAATATATTAAACATACTTGTTGATCTCATTAATAAGCTAGACTTGAACAAGTAATCGTAGATGAGACACGAGGCTTTAGCAAACACAAACTTATACAATGTTTGCCCTATGGCACAAAAAGAGTAGTAAAATCTGCCCAGCATAATCATGGACACGATCTCCATTAATTTGCATATAGCCCAGCGATAGATCTGATTTATATCTGTATTGTGCAGACTCGTGTATGTGGCCTGGTGAAAGTGAAATGTCCAAACTGTAACCGATCTCAATCCCATCAGTCAAGATGCTCAGGGTTATACAGTCTTATTTATCTGCATTATGACAGCTATACCCTATCCTATCTTTCTCTTATCTATATCTTTCTTTCATTTCTTTATCTCTCTTTCACTCTTTCTCAGACGTCCTACCCTCCCACTCACTACATCCGCAAGGTGCCGCAGAGGAAGATCCATTACTTCACTTTCCTTCAGATGGTGCAGCTGCTTTTTCTGTGTGCGTTTGGGATGTACCCTCTCCCGTATATGAAGATGATCTTTCCTCTGCTAATGTTTATCCTCATACCCATCAGGTGAGTACTTCAGCTCCCGTCTGTTGTGTAGTGTGTGTGATTTGCTGTGCACGTGCATGTGTAATAAATGGTGTTTGCTAAAGGTCATATTACAGAATGATGAATGATGCTTTACATTGTGTGGCCTGTTCATGACAGAGGGAAAAAAAATATTTTGAAGTTCTCAGAAATGTACTTTTTGTAGTCATGTGCTTTTCATATATTTTGGAAAAACTACACATTTTGATAATTATTTTCAGACAAAATGATAAAATATTATAAAACAAATTGAAAATTAAATACAAATATTGTGAATTATTACTATATTTTTGGGTAGTCACAGAACATTATATTTTACAACCTAAACTTATCTTATCTTGGCAAAACAAACAAACAAAAAACATCTGATATTTTAAGAGATTTACTGACCTTGACACAGGTCAGTCATGTCCTGTTTTATGTTATTATTATTTTTCCCCGCATGTTGGTTGCTCCATGTGATTTTGTTTGTTGCACCACATGATTTGTTAGCAAAAAAACCTTTCAAATATTATGAAAAAATGTAAGCAATTTTGTTAAAACATTCTTTTAATAAATAAATAAAATGTAAAAAAAAAACAATTTTTAATGTGATTTCCTTTTCAATAATTATATAATTTTATTTCTTAATAATTAATTAATACATAATTATAATAATGTCATTACAAATGCTTTTCTTAATAATAAATTATATAAAAAACAAATAAAAATCTAATATATATTTTCTTAATTATCTGTTTGTATGTAATTTTGTCTCTGTCTCAGGAACTATCTACTGCCCAGGATCATCGAGGCGAAGTACCTGGACATTATGGATGCACAGCGCATGTAAACGCATGCACACTGAGCCTCGAGCAAAGGACTCTGGGAATTGTATTTCTGAAATGCAAAACTCTGGGAGGAAAAACAAACTGATTCTAGTGTTTAACAGCAGACATTCTGGTGAAGCACTGAACGAGTAAGAGAGGGATTAGAAAAGAAGGATATGTGAAGACAGAACCAGAGAGGGGGAGGACGAGATGCCTGTTCAAAACAAGAGTAGAACGACAGACCGCTGTCTGACTGTTTGACTATTGACCTTGGTCAGTCACTGCTTCTCTCATGATCTGATTAGTACACCAAAGCCCCCCCGCCCCCTCTCTCTCTAGTCTATTCTGGTGTATCCATGCATCACAAACACTTGATTTATGAGACGTAGTAAACCATCACACGTATTTTCGACAACTGTGCCATGACTAAATTACACAAGTGTTTACTCCATCTCCGACCATAGTGTTCTCAACACAAATACAGCTGTTGAACAAGAGACTGAACTGAATCTGTAGCAATACCTCTTAATGCTGAACGTTGACGCACACACACACACCCAGTGCAAAACTTCTCATACATCAAGTAAAAAAGCTGTCGATGGCAGATTTTCCAGCGCATTTTGGTACATATCAGTGCAAATAAGTAATAACGAAGTGAGCATGGACCAAAAGAATACACTCACCTTAGGAAACTGTGTCTCATAGCAATACAGCGAATTATTAGAGGCTATCAATATTTTAGAGTTTTCTAAAGAGAGTTTTCTTTCGAGGTAATAGACTTCTAGTTTGGAGACCCACTGATGTGTAGAGAATGTATCCTAAGCACTGGGGTTTCAGGGAAACGGAGAAAAACAAGCAGCATTTCTGCAGACCTTACTCACTGCTGAATGAACTCTGACATTTAAGCTTTGCACATCACAAGACACCACATCTGTGTACTTTCCACAGACACACACACACACACACACAGAGGCATGATTATAAACAATACCCAAAAGAAAGGCACTTAAACGCACACTTTCCTGTCTATCCATCTCACAATATATTTAAAACAGAGAAGGCATGCCTTTTATAAGACATCGAAGCTTTTGATTTCTATTACTATTATGTAATTTGTTGTGTTATTATTAATGGTCAAATGAAGGTATAGTACCTTTATATCCCTACTTTATAATCGTTTATAGTTGTTTGCGATCTTTCCGAATAAAAGAAGTCAGAAGACACAGATATCTCTGATGATTTTGACCCATCAAACCATGTTACATTCCTAGAGAGAGCGACGTTATAAACGTACGCGCACAAATCGAGAAAGACATGGTTTGAATAACTGTGGGCAAAAAAAGCGAGCACCTGTGCACTTAATCATAGGCAATATGAGATTAGAGAAAGCTGAGAAGCAGACTCGACTGATTTTTGTCATGGAGAGCTTTAAGCTTCAGAGAGAGAGATTAGATGTACTGTTGAAAATGTTTTCTCTTGAACATCTCGCACCACTCGTGTAATCAGCATTCCTGTTTCTCTCTCTATCTTCCCTGTAACGGTATCATAGTTATTCTCCTTGAGTCCAGACCTCTGGTGTAAAAACAACCTCCCTTCAGTAATCCTGTTTGTCATTGGACATCTCTCAGTATTTACTGTACTATTGAAGTATTCAGCTTTAATTTGTGATCGCTCACACCTGGGTGGGATATGTTGACGAGTTCTGTTCTGTGCTGTTTAATTATTGTTTTGGATTTTTTTTTTTTTTTTTCCTAATCATGAATGTATACTGTGTAGATTTTTATATAGCACTTAAAAAATATCCATTGTCGAATTGATTTTGTCAAACAGATAAGCTAAATTTGTAAACTGCAATATGTAAAAACTATGGTAAATAAGAGACATGTTTATTGGAAGGATTGTATGGGTTTAATAGGGGTATGCTATACACTGAAATCTAGATCATTTCAAGCTGATTGCCAAATAAAGAGATATATTGATACCCATCTGTTTCAGCTCTCCTCTGTTTTCTATTTATGCTGGCTATAGTTGAATTTCATTGCTAATTACCACAGTTTCTTTTTATTTTTCGTGTTTATATGCTCTTACTACAAATACCACAAATGAAAAATAATGTTGGCATTAACTGCCCTCTACTGGTCATGTTAAATATAGTTAATACTTTTTATTTTTTTACTAAACAGTATGACAGTAGAGTTACAATTATACACAAAGACAAAAATAAATAAATTAATAAAATTCAAGAATATACACTCAGACTTGCCAGGGTTAACAAAAAAATAATGTAATAAAATTACATCTTAAGATGACACAAAGGATGAATACAGAGATACAGTTTTCATAGCTTTGTGAAATGTGAAATTTAGCTAAAAGAAAACATAAATTATGTAATATTTTCCTGTATTTACTTTTGAATAGTCAAACAATCCAAAGAAAGCATCTTTAAAACAAAAAGAATAAGTTAATAACATTACAGATTCTACAGATGGGAATGACTCATTTCCACGAATCGGTTCATTTGGACAATTCATCTAAAAAACGTTCCGTTCTTTACTATCACACGTCATCACGTGGTCCCTGACTTCCTAGAGTGGCAGTAATAATAATAATAATAATAATAATAATTACAACCAAGCCGTACTGCACATAAGCAATTACCAGTGTTTATTGCGTTTTATTTTTTAATTTGATTATTGCAGCCTTGATTCGACTCATTCAAAGGCAAGTCATTCTGATATAAATATTTTTTAAATGTTAACTCTCAGCTGGATGGTGAATATTGTTAATAAAATGCTATTAAAACCAGATTTCGTGTGTGTTAAAAATAAAATAATATACCCAGTAATAAACCGAGTTTCAATACAGAAAGTTAATTTTACCATCACTACTGAAAACATATTTCTACATGTAATTTATGATATTTTTGCTGTTCAGTTATTAAGGTTACCTTCTCGCCCCATCAGCCAATCCTCCTCGGTTTACTCCAAATGTCATTGATTCTCATACTGGCATAAAGTTGGCTTGACGTTCGATATTCGCATATTTAGGGACCGTCTCTAAAGTTACATGCGATATTGGTATATACTTTTCTAACTTCAATAGCATTTGAGCAGAATGACTTACAGTCATAAAAACAACTGTAAACTGTTCATCTAGGTGTCAACTATAATGCACACCTTTTATATTTTTGATATTTATTAAAATAAACTGTAAATCATATGTAAAAATTGCTATTTTTCAAACAGTTTACAGTTGTTTTTATGACTGTAAGTCATTCTGCTCAAATGCTATTGAAGTTAGAAAAGTATATACCAATATCGCATGTAACTTTAGAGACGGTCCCTAAATATGCGAATATCGAACGTCAAGCCAACTTTATGCCAGTGATTCACATTACGAATTGGAAATATTGTCCGACAGAGACGATTCAAGATTCAGTCGATGATTTGTTGAACGATTTTCTCTCTCCCTCTAATAAAAAGATCAGACTGGGTATTTTCAAAGTCCCTTTCTATACTCTTTGGTATTTTCAACCGATTGGATGAAAAGATCCGACTCAAACGGTTTGTGCAACTGATTCATTTGAAAGATCCGACTCAAGCGGAATCGGAATCCCTACTGTACTCTGCTCTGCCACTGGGTCCAACAACACGGTTACGAAAACACCTGACTCGTACTTATCTGACAGTTGATATGTTATGAGCGTCCTTTAATATCTGTTCAGTTTAGCTTCTCTAATATCCCTCTGCTCGTGCACGTATGTTATTATGGCTCGCATCTCGTAGTGTTGGTCTGTGTGATGAGGCCGCGGAGGTGGGTTGAGTTTGCGGTGATCAGCTGCAGATCTCTCCTCCTCTCTCCGCCGAGGAAACAACACGTGTGTAGCGGTAGCAGGCGGCACCACGGCACTCTCATGGCTGAAGAGGCCAAAAAACTGGCAGCTTATGCTGCTGTGGACAACCACATACAGGTGAGATTGTGTATTTACCTTCATTGTGACACTTTAACGCTACTTACATTCGTTTAACTGGATAAACGGGCGCTTTAAACACTTTAGAAGGCGTGACTAAACATGCGTAGCAAACACGATGCATATCGATGTATCCCGCGTTATTAAAATACGCGTCAACAGACCTGCAGTACGCTTTGACAATTATAGTATGTAGTGAGTATCCGCTGTGACGCTTCAGACATGCTAGCTGGGATGCTACAGTGAAGTCAGCTAACGTTAGTAAGTGAGTGAGTGTGGCTCAAGTGGCATCAGTGGAGCACCTGTGTTTATTTACGCAGCGGGTTGCTTTAAACATACAGTAGGCTAGGCGATAAAGATGCTAATTCTGCTCAAATTAAACCTTTAGCGATTAGCATGTTTGGAAATAGCTAACGGGTGCAGTCTGTGTGTACTATAAATAATTAATTGTAGCACACTAGGGTCAGTTGAGTGATTAAGGTGAATCAGTGGTAAAAACTGGACTAGCAATGTGAACTTTGGGTTCTGCAGGCCTCACCTGATTCTTGCATGCTTTTCAAATCGAGAGTAGCTTGTGCCACAATCATGCCACTAATTGCACACTTTTTTTGTTGAGATGCTTATTAGATACATTTAGTAACGTTTAAATACAAAAAAGTTAATAAAAATGTGAAAAATTAATATAAAATTTGGTTTGACCTCCTGAGGTGTACATTTTATCAGTTCATGCACTCTCTGAAAACCAAACCCATGACCTTGTTGTCTCTAGCGCCATGATCCACTGTTTGGGCTAAAGAATATTCCCTCAAGGTTAAGCGCCTCCTTTACTGACACTATTGAAAGAAATGAATGAATTCAGGCTTTATTATCAGTGTTGTGGTGGCCTGATGTATGACTATATTTGGTTGGGTTATGTCTATGCTATAAAATTTGACTTTTCATTTCTCTTTCAGAATAATCAGGTAGTTGGAGTGGGCAGTGGCTCAACTATCGTCTATGCTGTGGACAGGCTGGGTAAGACGAGATCTAATATTATCTACTGCTTAGAGCTCTTAACAGTGATAATTAGTAAAATATGTTTTCTTCCTAGCTGAGAGGGTCAGACAGGAGAAGCTGAATATCGTGTGTGTTCCCACATCTTTCCAGGTCAGTATTCATTCATTTGGAGCTTCATTTAACACTAGAAAAGTCTTGTGTTTTATAACTAACTTAATTGAGTTGTGTTGATTCAGGCCCGTCAGCTGATTCTGCAGCATGGTCTCACTTTGTCTGATTTAGACAGACATCCTGAGGTGAGTGTGGGCCGAGACGGCATGTGCATGGGCAGCTGGAATGGGTCAGATGCAGTGTTCAGTATAGCAGGCAGACAATACAAAAAAGATGATTTAGACAACTTAATTAACTGGCTCAGATAACATTATAGAATGGGAAGGTTTAGTAAAACAATGCTATGTTGAAAAGGGCAATTGTATAAAAATGAATGATTTGACTTTGATGCTGGAATAGCAATAGTTAACATTTTGGCTGAAATAAAGTAACAGCTTTTTGACAAAAAACTTTACTACGCCTGGTTTAATTTATCACCTGAGTACCCATGACACCCTGGATAGCACAAAGAGTTCAGTTACTCAAATTTAATTACATCAGTTTTCCCTAAACTGGGTTATGTGAAGCCCTGGGGGTTTATGAGGGAACAGCAAGGGGTTTGTGAATTAATGAAGAGCTAACAAATAAATCAAATTTAGATTTTGAGAGTCTTTTTTTGTCTTTTAGCTGGATGTAGCGATTGATGGAGCTGATGAGGTTGATGCTGCTTTGACGCTGATTAAAGGAGGAGGGTATGATTAGAAAATTAAAGTTTAATTCAAGTATTTTTACCATTTCTCTTCATTTGTGTGAAATCCCTGAGGTATCATCAAGTCTAGCGTCGTGTCCTTTTCTTTTCCTCCCTCAAAACAGAGGATGCTTAACCCAGGAGAAGATTGTAGCTGGTTGTGCCAAACACTTTATTGTCATTGCAGACTATAGGTATGTATTGATGTCTAGTAGATGGTTTTATCCAAAGTGACTTCATCATTTTATGCATTTCCCAGAAAATCAACCCACTGTGCACTATTGTTTGAACTACAATATTTGGTATATATTTAGCATCCCATAATTACTGCCGATCACTGCATGTAGTGAAACAGTGGTGGTTTCATCATAACCCAGCCTGTGATTGCTATAATTATATGAGAGTCTTCCACTAGAAGTGGAGATGTGTTTGTGTGATGTCATTGTATTTCTTGTGTGGGTAGAAAGGACTCGAAGGCCCTGGGGCAGCAGTGGAAGAAAGGTGTGCCGGTGGAGGTCATTCCCATGGCGTATGTGCCTGTGTCCAGAGCCATTGCCCGGCGCTTTGGAGGAGAGGCTGTGCTGAGGATGGCAGTCAGTAAAGCTGTAAGAGGGTCTTACTAATGGATCTTGAATTACATTTGTGTTATTTACATTTTTAAGGGTTCTTTTTTAACTTATTATTAGAATATATTTATATTACATTATTCTAATTCTGATTCTGAAAATCAATGTCTTGCCCTAAAATACGGAATCCTTTTTATCTGATTTCATTTGAATAACTGATTCAACCCAAAGAACTTGGTTCATCATTGAAAATAACTAAGTCATTACATTTCTGCACTATTTAGGGTATTATATTGTAGTGTAGTATATTATTCTTTGACATGCTTCCTATCTTGACTTGTTTTTGTTCTTCTAAAATCTTGCCTTGAATTTCCCAGAAAGTAGCATTGTTTCATGTAGTTCCTTGGAATCATCTCATGAAGCTTTGAATGTAGTGGGCTTCTACAGTATGAAATGGATGGTCTAGTCACATGAGGATTTTTCTTTACGATGTTGAACTTTAGGGTCCAGTGGTAACTGATAACAGTAACTTCATCCTGGATTGGAAGTTTGAGCATGCACAGAACTGGAAAGAAGTCAACACAGCCATCAAGATGATCCCAGGTCAGTACAGATGAACACCTTTATTGTTAAAAAGTTTGTGGCCGGTACATTTTGATTTTTTTTCTTTAAAAGTTTTTGAAAGAAGTCTTTTCTGCTCACCAAGGCTGCATCTATTTGATCAAAAATAGAGTAGAAATTGTAATATTGTGAAATATTACAACAATTTAAAATAACTGTTTAAAATTCCTTTTAAATATATATTTAAAATGTAATTCATTCCTGTGATGGCAAAGCTGAATTTTTAGCAGCATTACTCCACTTATCAGATATTCCAAGACCCGACAAACAGAGATTCAATATTAGGCTGTTGCCGTTGGTCGGTGTCTGTTGGTGCACTGTGCACTGGCCTTAATGTGCTGATTTTGTGCTTTAGAAATGTTGAAAAACTGGAAACTGTGATACTTTTTTTTTTTTAGGATTGTTTGATAAATAGAAATTTCAAAAGAATGGTATTTATTGAAATATAAATCTTTTTTTTATAAATTTATAAATATTTATTGTCCTTTACTGTTACTTTTGATCAATTTGATGTCTTTGCTGAATAAAATATTCTTTGGAAAAAATGTACCAACTGCAAACATTGAACAGTAGTGTATGTATTGCTAAGCACAAATGAATGTTCTCTCTCTCTATATATATATATATATATAAGGTGTGGTTGAGACAGGTTTGTTTGTGGGGATGGCTGAGCGGGTGTACTTCGGTATGGAGGACGGGAGTGTCAAGACTAGAGACCCTCCTATCAACTAAGAAGATCCTTCCTCTTCTCTTGCGACAGACCAGCCTGCACACCTCAAGTGCCGTTCAAATACACAGACTCTGGCAGCTCTTTCCCTACAGGTTATCTTATTTTCTGTTACAGAAACCGGTAGACTTCTGATCAGTACCTCTCATGCTGCTGTGCACATGAAATATGGATTTTTTACACAACAATGCAACATTAGATCTTCAGATATTCCTGTTTTTCCTCTGATATCCTCTGTCTGGACAATTCTGCTTATGTTGGGCTGGAGTCTACAGAGACTGTCCATGCTGTACATCTACAGTGTCAGTTTGCCTTCTGTGCTTCTTTACGTAGCCATAAATGTTGTCTTACATGGGTGTCTGTACACATGTATGAATATTGTGGCTTGTGTCTGTGCCTCCATAAATGTATATTTTCACAAAGCATAGTTGCTAGCCTTACAAATGCATGCAGCTTTTGAGAAAATCTCAATCACACCCCATTGCGTCGTTAGTATAATGTCTGTGGGTTTGTATGATCGTTTTGAATCTGTTTTGTTGACTGATTATGACAGATTTCCTCAGACGCTCCAACGTGAAACCTCAAGCAAATCGAGTGGCCTTTGCCAGCACACAGCGGTTAGTTTAGTTCAGTGATCAATCATTTCAGAGGATTCTGCCCCTGGATAAAATGCATCTGAAGTTGTGAAATGCCACTCGGCTTTTGATATTGATTTTGTTTTCGTATAATTTTTCGATGTGCCTGTGGCCACGAACACTGTTGTTGAGGGATGAAAGCAGCAGCGAGTTGGTGGCACAGCTGAAAGCCTTATCTTCTGTACATGTATTGATCTTTCAGTTCTGTTAATGAAAACTCTTCACAGAGGTCACTGTGATTTTTGGGTATGTACTACTTAAAATACCAGCATGTGTTTTACTCTACCAATTTTACTGTGATTCTGAGGTTTTCAAATGTTTTGTTCTAGACTGAAAATCAATATTAAAACAGGACCAATCAACTATAAATTATCTTGTTTGTTATTTTGCATCTCATACTTTATTTAACCCAATTTTTTTTTTATAATGCCACAAGAAAGAACATACACAAATCAGTGTCAGGGGTGAGTACGATTGAAAATACAATTACAGTTTACAAAATCAGGAAAACATTTAAAAATGACACCGTGAGACAGTTTTAAGGGCTTTATAACCAGTGTGGCTCAGTTACGTCAAAAATGGGTTAAAAGATTATTTAACAAACCACAAGAGGGCGCCATATACATTACGCAATGACCAGCCTTCAAGACGACAAAAAGTGAACACAGTGAACTGCAATGCTGAAGCTGCCTAAACTATTTGTATTATTTTCTGAAGTGTTATGGTTGTTAAGCTGTAATTACAAACCGATAAGTGACGTAATGTAAAATTAAAGGACAATACTGAACTTACTACAATTTGCGCAACGGATGAGTATATTACTCTTTACATACCAAAAGTCCCGGAAATAAAACTGTCACACATGACCTCACTTTTATCCGCAAACAAACGGCCACGTCGTTATTTCCATCCTTGTACTTTTTAACCCAATCAAATTTCGCTCAGAACGAATTAGCAACGCCCCTCCGTTAGAAATCACTGTAACTATTATTTTGATTGACAGCTTGTCAGACCAATGGGTTGACTAGACTTCTTTCGCGGCTTCCGTAAACATACCAATGAAACAGGTTGGAGCCAACCCTACTATTTCATTGGCTAAAACTCTACGGTGTGGCCTATAATATACTTTAGAAGACTGCCTTTCCTCCCGCCTATATTTCTGAGTGACAAGAAAAGCGCCCAATGGAATGAAGAGGCTCGAGGGCCCACCACGTCAACAGACTGCACTGTAAAAGACAGCTGTGGGACGCAATCAAAATCTGCTTAGTAGACGAGCAGTGAAGTTTGACAAACGCTAGCACCAATCAGCACGCACTGCAGGGATTTGCTTTCAAGCGCAGCCAATGGGCTTTTGGATATGGGGCGGGGCTTGACGTTACCACGGCACGGCCAACGTCATGTATAAAGGGAATAACATGGTGTGGTGAGTGCATGTTTACGTTAAGAGAGGACAACAGAAAGAGATCTAATAGCTTACGAGTTTAATTGTAAAACGCCTTTTATAGACTAGTTTTTAAAATTCACTTTATTTTGGTATGTGATTGAATAACCACTCATGTGCCACTTGTCCCAATGGAAAGGGGGTTTCAGTTTGGAAATGTGTGCACATCCCTACTGCTGCTGCTTGTTTTGAGAACGTTAACGGTTACTTTTCAAAGTCAGTCTCTCTCAGAGAGAGAACTCGAAGTGGCTCCGACGCCGAACACCGAGACGGCGGAACATGCAGCCGTTATGGAGCGGTCACTGTACAACGCCGGAGGAGCCCCTGGCATCGGAGAAGTGACGGTTGAGGACGAGTACGGCTCGTCCGGGGAGAGCGAAGAGCCGTCTGGAGACAGCGACGCAAACTTCCACAAGCAGCGGAGGTAAGCAGCTTCCACCGAGTGATAGCAGAAGTGTTCGGTTTGTCTGGGCGTGACACGCTTTTTAGGTTGTCACGTTGCTTTCTGTAGTCTTATTCAACTTCAGTAAAGTTTGCGTAAGGCAGCTGAGCTGGAGTTCGTGATGGGCGGATGTTTGCAGCAGTCGACCTCTCCCCGCTGGGCCAAGAAGAGAAATGTTTGCAAATATTTACATTACCAAATTAAATCCGCGTGACAGCAGATCATTTTAGATCGAGCTGACGCTGCCATTTATAAAATGGCTACTTGTACTCAAAAATCTGTTAAATTTAAGAATTTGTATGTTGCTATGGAGATTTAGATGACTGACAGCAGTCTCAGAGCCAGTGCAGAACGCTTAACGTTATCTCGCCTATGCTTGAGTGTGTGTTTGTGAACTTAAAGAGCACCTTATGTACTTGGACTTCCTTATGGTATATAAACGGAACTGTTTTCTGGAGTTCAAAACTTGTTTTATTGCTGTCGCAGCATGAGGAGGATGTCCTGTCTTGAGAACTGCTGCAGTGTTTTGAGTGTGGGCGTGCGATGCATGTCAGCCTGACTGAGTCTGACTTCAATGTTGTTTGTAAACAGACTTAAAGACGCCAAAAAGCGACAGTTTACGGTACCATTAGAGGAGAGACGTCTTTTGAACTTTTAACATTTAACAATGCCGTTTTGAATAGGTTTGTATGGAAAATATTGTTTTCAGACATTAGTTCTCTATTTATACCACAGTTATTGCAAAGGAAGCCGGTGTCCGTCGGTAGACTGCGGTCTCGCACTTTAAAACGCTGCTCAGCGCGCAACTACAGACGCGTCTCCAACTTTCCGGATGTTTTGTTTTTGTTTGTGGCTGGAATTAGTCGTTCTGCTCAGCTGGATGTGATATCAGTGTGTTACCGCATCCGAGCCATCTGCCCCACCTTCGAGAGAAGCAGTGTCGAATAGGTGGATGGGGAGCTCGGGGGTCTTGCTTTAAAACTAATTGAAACTGTTTTGGTGCTTTAGTTTGTTGTTTTTTAATCTAACATTTTGTCTCAGACCTTTGGAGCTTTAAGGTGAATGTTTTTTCCCCTCCTTGTAAAAATGTTAAGTTTTTTTTTTCTTTTAGCTGGAGCTGGAGATTGTTTTTGGTGGAGATGTTGGTTCTACAAATATGTCACAGGAGTTGATAATATCACTGGGAACACCTGATCTGCTCCACTGCAGTAAAAAATCTGTCACACCTTGCCTTACCATCGACATGCTGTCACAGACGTGTGGCGCACCCATTAATGGAGGATTTTTCCAAACAAGCACAAGTTGGCACCAGAGTCCGGTCCTGATAATTATAGGCTCAGGCTATAGAAAAAGATGTAAAATATGAAAACAACAACACATTGAAGTACCTAGAACAGATGGTGTTCTGAAAATGAAAATAACATGAGAAGGAGCAGGAAACCCTCACTTGAACTACAGCGAGGAATTTTAGGGTGGATACGGTTTGCCAGTGCTGAGGATTCTTCTAAAACCTTTGAAGGCAAAAGATGAAAACTGCTATATATAGATTTGACTCAGGTTTATGGTTATCATGTTCAGGAAGTGTTGAAGCAGACACCTTTTGGAACTTAAGAAATATTTTATTGATATCTTGTAAATATTTTTGTGCTAATTTTGTTATTGTTTTTTAAATAAAATACTCTAATATATAATTATATAAACAATATATAATTTAATTCGTTTTTATTTATTTATTTATTTATTTTAATTCATTTTTTATATCTAATTTAACTTAAGGGGAATTAATTTTGCACAAAAAAATGCTGATTTTGCTTTTAAGGGATATTAGGGATGGTTCACACGAAAATAAAAAATTCAGTTATTTACTCATTTTCTTATGTTCTTCCGAATCCAAACCTGTACAACTTTCATTCTTCTGTGAAACATAAAAGAAGATTTTTTTGAATAATGTTATTAACGTAAACCATTTTTGTTACAAACAAAAGAAAGTCTCAATAATTTGTTTTGGTAAACTATCCCTTTACATTAAAAGCGCAAAATCTGCAATTCTTGTGCAAAATTATGAATGTATGAGACATACACTTGCACATTTGCAAATGCAAATTTTGCTTTTGAACTTTTAATATGAAGGTATGGTTTACCCAAAAATGAAAATTCTTGAGACTTTCGTTTGTGGAACATAAAAGAAGATATTTTGAGAAATGTATCATGTTTCTTCTTTGGAAGTCAGGTCACAAAACCTGTTTGGTTAATAACTTTCTTCAAAACATCTTCGAATGAATGAGACATGCACTTGCTCTGGTATTGCTGTTAGAACGTAGCAGCAGTTATCTGCACACCTGAATGGCACGGACCACCTCAGTTGGATATTGAAAAGGCTGCTTGTTTTAAACAGCCTAATAAAGAGAAGATTCATATCATTTGCAGGTTATAGAGGAAATAACTAAAAATATCATGCATGCTTTTTGCAACTCTACACCAACCACAAAGTCATTTACCTAAGAAACAGCAAAAAAAAAAAAAAAACGTAGTTGGGGTTTATATGAGTGCCAACTTCCATGCACTACAAGATATGTTGAAAATGATCAGTGCAATGATGCTTTATCTGTGCGTATGAATAGCCCGCTGGAAATCCAGTTTTAAACACCACTTCAGCGATGGTGCTTTAATGTGAAGTTCCTGGGACTTTGTCTTGACAGTAGTCATATATCACTGGAAGGAGGGGCTGGTCTTTGTTTCTGGTGGCATAGTTATATGTGTCATGCACACTCCAGGGAATAGTGTGTAGTGTGTTTAACACTGCATTGGTTCGGTATCTCTACAGGGGTGAGAGTAGCAGCTGCCTTCACACCTGCTGCCAAGATAAAACACTCGCTCACACTTCTACATGTTTCCCTCCATGATCCTCAATATCAAACCATCTCATGCATTTATGTGCAGTGTTCAAGAAACCGTCAATCACATATAAATAAACAAACAAGTGCCTGTCTTTTATTGATAATGCATGAACCAAGAACCAGACCTTTGCTCACTTCTCAGTAACACAGCGATGATAATCAACACCCTCAGGCCTTCCCCGTGACATGGAACAGTTTTACTGGGGGATGGTGTTCTCCTGGGACAGTTTTATGTGTTGCACAGCATGGACGACTGGCAAATGGGAGTTTAACCCTGGAGAGATCTACTCTCAACAAAAGCAAAGATTATGGGGAACCCTTGTAATGAAGATGCTCTCATCAACTTGTTCTGTTACTCAGTCCATTAAGTCTAGTAAAGGTGGAAGAAAAAACAACAACATATTGTAAAGATCTTCCAGACGAATCAAGCAACCAACCAGGCGCCAGTTCCCAGGCTGCTGTTAGAGCAAAGACTAGGCAACACAATTGCTGTTTAAATGCACAGATAACTGAATTAGTTTGTGGTACATATGTGTTCTCCTTTAAATTGGTTTGGTGGTTCCATTGGTGAACATGATCCAGGTATGGCCTATAGACTAATGTAGCTCAGCTTTGCCTCGGTGTGTGTATTTTTGGACTGCTGGTGATTCCTGAGGGACCTTTTGGAAGGAACACTTCGCTCGAGGTGCCCTCACTCTTACACACACACACACACACACACACACACACACACACACACACATTCACGTGATGCCGCTTCTCCACTGCCTGGTGCAAACTCTGCCAGACGTCTAGCTCCAACTGCCTACTGCTTAGCAACAGCCAATCAGAAGAGCTGAGCTGGCAAACTTGTTGGCCAATTAGACGATTGGAAGGAAAAAGTGCTCAGAATTTGAGTTGGGAGAGAGAGAGAGAGAGCAGGAGGGAAGGAAAGGGTAGAGTTCGTGCGCTTGTTGTTGTGAGCTTTTTTTTGTCTGACTTGATGGTTAGGTAACTAGCGAGAGACTGTCAGATTCGTTTTATGATCTCATGATCTGGAGTGAAGTTCATCACTTTGCGATAAGACTTTATCGTCTTGTAATCAGAACCAAACTTTTCCACTTCACCTGAGCGCTTTTGAAATATCTCTCAGGCTGTTCAAACCATTAAAATAAAACCAGTTTTATGAACAGCTCGTTTTTTTTTTAAGGATGTCGATTCTGTGTTGTTACTTGTAGTCATGTGGCGACACTTACTCCGGACTTGATTGATTTTTGCTCTGTTTGTGGTTTGATTCTTTTAAGCCGTTTCTTCATTCGTTGCAGAGGACACACCTTACTGCAGTGCAGCAATGGGTGGGAAGATGGGAGAGGTGTGGTAGAGGGAGAGATTGGGGAGACGAGGAGAGAGAAAGTAAAGGGGGGACATCGAGACCTAAATCCGAAGGCACTAGGACCTGTAGTCAGGACCTCGGCTTTCCTGTAGTTTGGTTCCTCACTGCTTAGCAACAACAAATCAGCCACCTAGATCAAGGCGAGGACTCGTCCAATAGGACGAGAGCAGCACCATGTGACAGAGTTTTGATTTCTCCGCACCGCGCATGTTAGAGAGATAGAAACAGGAGGAAGATGATGAGAGTTAAAGAGGAGTGAAATGACAGTGACTTGTGCATGATGGAATTAGTTTGTGTGACACGCCTTTCATGTTTTCTTGTGCAAGTTTGTGGTGTCTTTTTTTTTTTTTTTTTTTCAAAGCGAGTGTCGGAGCTTATTGAAAAATCATACAGGTGTGCTTCACTGTTTAGTTTAGTTTCATCATCAAAATCAGCTAGAAATGCTTTTCTGTGCAATTGCTGTACTGCAGTTTTTGCAGGATGCACCAAATTTAGCAAGGTCAATTGAGATGGCAGAAACGCTTATAGTTCTGCATGGAGATAGCAGCTTGGGCGTGTCAGAACGTGACATGGAGTCAGAGGACAGATTAAGCATTCACACACACACACACACACACACTGGGTAAATGCTATAATCAATACGTGGAGAAAAACTCTGCGTGATGGGGGAGACGATGTTAGATTGAATGCAACTTTCTTTAATGGGTTGCATTAGCCTTAAAGTCATAGTTCACCCACAATTTTTTTTTTCCTTTGTGGAAAATAAAATATTTTGAGATGTCACTGTGTTGTTTGTACAAGTCAGTTTGAGTCTCATCATTTTTCTAAAATATCATCTCTTGTGTATCTGCATATGTTCAGAAAGATGTCGAGTACATCTTTTGGGTCAACTGTTCCTTTAAATGCTGGTTATATTTTCTTTTTTGTTATTAATTTGATTTATTTTGATTGTTTTTCTGATCATCTTTCTCTTTTACAATAGCACACACATTGTCATGCAGTTAGTCACAGTTTTTTGGTCCACCACACATTCAACAAGTAATGCACAGACTGCACTTTTTCCTCTGTGTGTGCATCTGAAGGGTTTGTGTGAGGGTTTCTTCTTTCTGTAGTGAGATATACGGTTATGGACATTGTGTTTGTGTACTGCGGATGTTGCCTGGGGAAGATGGTACCTTGAAATGCATTGCCGAGTGCTTTGTGTAACACTCCATACCGGGCTCTGCATGCTACTGCAGTGCTATATTTTATTGTGTGCTCACTTAAGCAGAAAATCCCTTTCACTTTGGAAACTCAGTGGATTCTGGAGTCTTTATCTTGTCCTTTTTAAAAGATGCCCCTTCTAAATTGTGTTTTTGGAGACTTTTATTCAGCAGAACTTACACTAATACAGAAAATGCATGTGCAATATTTGGGCTTTTGACTTGGTTTTAACCCTTCAAAGTCTCTTTACTTTTAAGTTAATTCTTATGAAAATTTTACAGAAATTAAATTTTTTAATTTATTTTAAATCAAAGAAAATTTATTCATTTATTTATTTTAAAAATCCACCTGTCTCTCGCCATGGTGTTAAATTATAAACAACCAAACAAATAAGGATATGATGTGGCTGTTTTCATGCTACAGCCTTATGTTATGCAAACCTGTATGATTTTTTTCTTCTTCTGCAGACCACAAAAGGAGGTATTCGAGCATCAGTGTTAATGTTTAGGTCAATTTTAGTCTGTTCTTCTAATAAAGTTTTCATGTGGGTTCAGTAGATCTAAGGTGCAGTCGCATTAATGAGAAATTTTTGGGCAAAGAAGGTCCATTGTCAACAGTGTAGCAGAGCATGAAGCACGGCTTATCTAGAAGTTACTTCCAAACCAAGCAGATTTATAATGGTCAACTTCACATATTTGAAGCTCTACAAACTTAAATCCAATGTGAAATCCATGTGAGGGACACGTTCCCAATTCCTATTGAGATGACTGCGTTTTGTCTGCAGAATTTCACCCTACAAATGTAAATGTGACTGCACCCTTTGAAGAAAGTGTATGGATGTTTCTTTTTGGAACTTGACGAAAACTCGTTAGTCCCTATGAAAAATAGCAGCCTGGACATTTTTTGAAACGCCTGCTTTTGGGTTCCACAGAAAAAAAGAAAGGGGTTAGAACGGGACTGTGAAAAATGACAGGTTTTTAATTTCTGAGTGAACTTTTGCTTGAATCACATTGTTGTATGCTTAATTGCCGTATCAGGTTTCTGCATGTCATCCATGCTGAACAATTGTGTCTGCACAAAGTACTTTACTCTGTTAACTTGTCATGAATTCTGCGGCTTCTCCGCAGGGGTGTGCCTCTGTTTTCACAACTTGGCCACGTGCTCCCCATGCCCCTATTGTGTGCGTGTGTGTTTTGCAGTGGTACTTGCTAACTCACACTTGGCTGATAAGAGCTGCTCGCTGTGGCATGGTTACAGTGGGCTTTTTATGTCCATTGGCTGGTGTTTTTTAAAGGAGTGGTTTCTGATTGAATGTGCAGAAACGCATCTAAGCCCTGATTGGCTGAGGGAAGAGGAAAGCCTCGTGTGATTGGACCAAACCCCTCAGATACCCTAGTTGTTGTTTCTTTTTTTTTTTTCTTCTTCCATGCAGTCTGTTTACATCAGGTCTGAGTTGAGAATCTCTTGACTTCCTCTGAGAGCGAGACGAGAGAGTAAGAGAGCGAGAGGGGGGGGATCACAGGTGTGTGGACGCGCACTTAAGGATCTGTTTGTGTGTAAAGTGCTAAGTGTGTTAAACAGCATGACAAGAATAATGTTGAGGGAAGCAAAAAGGTGAGCGTCATTTTGCCCTGCTGATGGTCATAAATATGCCAGATGAGTAAAAACAGTCATGTGTCTGAGACAAATAGTAAAGAAACAATGTAGAAAATTGCAAGGGCAGTAAAATGCAATGAAATAAAAAGGAAATAAAAAGACAATGTAATTAAACGTGAACAGATATTAAAATGAAGAGGAAAGTAAAATGTAAAATGCACAAATTACAAAAACACAATGTTAACTAGAGAGTACAAGAGTATGAGTTTAGTTTTAGTGTACTACGTTATCACAAAATTACTTGAACTCATTTTGTGTGCACTGACTTTAATTACATCTCATGGCACTTTTTATGCCGTTTATGTTATAATTTTATCTACACAATTGAATTGGTGTCAGACAAACTGTTGAATTTCTTTTCAATTTAGTTTTACAATTATTCTCGAAGCGTTTTTTTTTCTTCTATTTTAGTCCCTTGTACTCCTTTTTATTTTTCCTCAGGTTAAACAGCCTGTGGAATACACTTACTCTTTGATCTCATCCAGAAAATGGGATTTGTTATTCTTCCTTTATTTTTCTCTCTCTCTCTCTCTCTCTCTCTCTCTCTCTCTCTCTCTCTCTTTCTCATTTTTCTTTCCCTCAATCACTCTTTTGGCTGGGCGGGACCCGTGTAGTGTCCTCATTCATTCTCACAATGCCCACTGCTTAGCAACAACCAATCAGCCCTCATATTTTTGGAGGGGGCCTCCAGCCAATCAGGAGTGCTGTGCTATAACATTTTCTGCTCTTCAATCCTATTGGAGAATGAGAACAAACAGTGTTGGCCCAGAGCATTGGGATGAGCAGAACTGAAGTGCCCTTAAATTCTGACCTCATCAGTGTTGATGTCTGGAGGGATGTTAACTCTCTTAGACTTGATCAAAGCTACTCCCTCGCTCTTAGTCCTGCTCTCTACCCTGCAGGTGCGTTTGCCCCTGTCCATTAAAAAGTTCCCTGGTACTTTAGCCATGAAGTGTCCTGTGTAGACTTCAGTTCTTGTTAGCTTTTATCACGTTCTACAAAAGAACAAAAAGTTTGTGATGTTTTGTGTGCCCACAGATTAATCTCCCAGTTCTCTTGACCAATTGTAGACATTATAGACATTAAGAGTTTATGGGTCAAATCTGCCCTTGACCATTCTCACTAGTTTGTTCAATGAAATATGCATTTACTCAAGTATTTCAAACCTGTATGAATTGACCCTGCTGAACACAAATGAAGATATTTTGAAGAAAGATTGTAACCAGGCTGTTTGGGGCACCATTGACTACATTGACTAGGAAGTCAATGGTGGAACTGTTCAAATATCTTCCTTTGGTAACAAAGACATTCATACAGGTTTGGAACTACTTGAGGGTGATAATGATGACAGAATTTAATTTTTGGGAACTATCCCTTTAACTAGTTGCTTATTAGCATGCCTATTATTAACACATTGGCTGTTTATTAGTGCTTATAAAGTACATATTCTGCATGACCATATTCGATATCCCTAATCCTACCCAATACCTAAACTTAACAACTACCTTACTAACTATTAATAAGCAGCAAATTAGGAGTTTGAGGCAAAAGTCATAGTTAATGGTTTGTTAATAGTGAGAATTGGACCTTAAAATAAAGTGTGACCATCATCATTATTATTATTATTATTATATTATTATTATTATTTCCTTTATTTAACCAGGAAATTACATTGAGATATTACTATCTCTTCTTCCAGTGAGACCTGGATGATAAAGAATTACTACTTTCAATGATTTTACAACATTCTTGATTAGATTTCAATATCGTGTAAAATAAGTTTTTTAGTTATCCATATTTTGGTATTATATTGGTTACTGGCCACCCTACACCTAAAATATTGCCAGTGATATTATAAGAACTTGAAGATTTATTATTATTATATGATTTTTTTTTTTGACAATTCTTTTGGTGCTGAAAACTTTACTGCCTACTTCAGTATGTAGGTATCCACAATATATAGTGTAGGCTTACTATAGATTAATAAAAACATAATAATTTAATACCACTGTTAAATGTCATTTTAGCAAATTTCAAAATGAACATCAATTTTATTTCATACTGTATAGCTGTAGGATCACACAGTATATACACAATTATTTTATTTTTAATTTTAGACAAAATAGTATTTTAATATTGGCCATGTATTGTTATTAGTCATAATATTTATATTGGATATAATTCATATACATCCTATAATCTCTGTGTCAAGCAAACTTGAAGATGAAGGGAAATGTCTAGTGTACAATATAGAGTGATGGAAACCCTTGTCACTTTATGTGAACCTGTGTGTTTCATGTGTTTGACAGGGCTCTGGTGATCATCAGCACACTGGATGGGAGAATCGCCGCTCTGGATCCTCTAAACCAGGGACGCAAGCAGTGGGACCTGGATGTGGGCTCAGGCTCTCTAGTGTCCTCTAGCCTCAGCAAACCAGAGGTACTGAACACACTTTCTCACAACCTTTAAAATACACAAGCTAATGCTTAATGACCAACAGCTGTGTTTTGGTTAGAAGTATTAAACTCTTTCTAGTAGTATTTTGCATTGTGATTCAACATAAGGTTTTCTCCCCAAACATGCACACTGCACATGTTTGTCTGTTGTTCATAAGAGTTTGTGTGAGTGTGTGTGTGTGGGAAAAGGTGATGTTTGTTTGAACCTCTTTACCCCAGAAGAGAATGAGACATTGCCCAAAGGAAATTGAATCTGAAACAAGTTACACACACACAGAGATCACAGACTCGTACTCTCTAGAGACTGAAGACTAGCCTGGAGGAAGAGCGTTTGGCAGCGATGCACTTATGCGCCTGTGCGCATGCACACATTTACACAAACATGCTGAGAAAACATTGATGCTACACTAACAGGCTTCCTCTAATTTGATATTTGTACATTGTTAAACATTTGTTTGATCCATGCTAAGAATTAGTGTTCATGATCTGTTTTTACTGTTATTACTCTCTCTCTCTCCCCACCCTTCCATCTGTTGTGTGTGTGTGTGTGTGTGTGTGTGTATATATATATATATATCTCTTAATGAGTATGTGTGTGAGTGATAGTGTTGACCCCCTGTCTGGTTTGGCGGTAACCTGAAATGCCTGGCTGCTGTGGGAGCAGTCTCTTCATTGGCTGGAACCTTCCTCTCCCCTCCCCTTTTACTGCTGGGTGCCTAGCAACCATCCATTCTGATTGGCTCAGGCGGTGCCTTGTAAGGCATTCTGCTCAGTGATTAGAGCAGTCTGCCCCCTTCTGATTGGCCCTCGCCATGGCGCCAGTAGAAAGCAGTCACCTATAGCATGCCTCAACAGTAGGAGAGAGGCCAGCAGTAAACAGCATTGTCTGCAGAAACATGCTGTCCCAACACGAGGGGGAGGTGGGATGGAGGGAAAGAAAGAGAAAGATGAGAGGAATGAGGGGTGGAGAGGGATGCCACTGACAGTGTGGTGTGAGTCATGCTGAGAGGATTGAAGAATGAGGTAATGCCTTATGTGTGGGATGATGTCATCCATAAGAATGCTGACCCCCCCCAACCCAACAAACACATGCACCCCCTCTCATCTATTAGTCTTTAGAGTGAACAGTTGTAATTATGGCACATTAATCCAATGAGCCGAAAATCCAGTATGTCTGCACACTATTCAATGCGCAAGGCCTTTTTGTTTGTTTGATTGCAGCAACAAAGAGAATCATTTAATGTGACTCACAAGATAAAGGTATTGACAAACTGCCGGGCTTGTGCTGTAGACAAAGTTCATGAAGTCATTTGAATCCCTGAAAACCATGCCCAGGTAACATTTCACATCAAAACAAAATAAAAAAAAAAAGGAAATTAGGTTGCAGATTATTTTACATTGTCCTTGTTAAAGTGTAACATTAAGTACAGATTCTTTTTAATTAAAGGATAGTTCACCCAAAAATGGAAATTCTGTCATTAATTACTCACCCTCATGTCGTTCCAAACCTGTAAGACCTCCGTTCATCTTCAAGACACAAATTAAGATTAGGCATATGACTGTATCAAGTTTTCATGTTGCGATTAATTGATAATGCTTTTATCACGGTATACGGTATTATCACGATAATGCAATTTAGTTGTCATGATACAGTATAACATGTTTAATAACTTTTTTCTTAAAACAAAAAGAACTGAACATTTAAATACAATAAAGCAATACACGAAAAACGTAGAAAGTAAAAAAATTCACACAGATTAAAGTGCAAAAGAATGATAAAGACCAATAGGTAACACTTTAGAATAAGATCTCATTAGTAAACCTAGTTAATACGTTTACATTAACAATGAGCAATAGCTACATTGTTAGTTCATGTTTGCTCGAGTTCATTAAATAACACAGTTGCAACTTTTGATTTTAACATGTTATTAAATATTGAAATTACCTAAGATTGATGAAAGTTTAGAAGAAATTTTCATTGGCAGTTTAACTAATGAATTAACTAATGTTATCTAATAGAGCCTTAATGTAAAGTGTGAATGAACAATAAAGAATCAAAACATTTTCAAACAATATCCAGGGCTTGTTGTAAAGTTTGAAAATAAATAGCCTATTAAGTCTAAATATTTAAGTATTTGGCGCTGTGATGAACTCTATTTAAAACATTTAAATATGTTTCAGAAAGTAGTGCAGCTGCTCTGTTTCCGGGGTTTCTGGGGTAACGACCGCATTTCTGCTGATCAGCGCCGTCTGCTGTCAGAGAGTGAACGTGCGCTTTCATTCAGTGTCTCTCACGCATTCCGCCATGCTTTCTCAAGCCTGTGTTATACTTTCCGCATGAGCAATCCGGACGCGGACTACTTGTATTTATACTACCGAAAGTGTACGCTGGTGGTCCGCTTCCCGGACGTGTTCCATACATGTGCAGTAGATCGGCTTGAACAGTAAACAAACATGTGAACAAACAGTTGCCCAGAGTTTATTGCACACCTGGCTGTCTTTATATTGATTTATCCACGGATTGTACAGGTTTGGGTAGCAAGGGGCTTCTTCACACAATCTGCGCATGCGCAGTTGGTGCTTTTGTAGCCTATTGACCACGCGTACTTGTTCGCACGGTCACAAAAAATGAGAGGCACGCGGATGTCCGCGCACACCCTTCAATGACGACTTTTACGTCATGCATACCCTAGCGGACTCGCGCACGTGGAAAGTCTAAAGCGGGATTTATACTCTCGCCTGGCTCCACTTCACGAGCCTCCGCTGACTGCGCGTGCACCTTCCCAGACGGACGAGGCTTTTACGCCTGTTTCACACCGCAAGCGTGAGCGGCACGTGAGCAGCGTGTATTTTTTTCGGCGTGCATGTTAACAAATGCGTGCATTCACACCGGGAGCAGGAGCAGTGCGTGAGCATCAAGCAGGAGCGTCGCGTGAGCAGCAGTGCTGCGATCGTTTCGGCGCCGAGTCTATTTTTGTTGCGCCACATATGCTGAATTAAAGTCACAGTGCATTGTTCTTGATCAAAATTGTCCCGATTAACATTAAAAATAACAAATTTCACCAAAATCATGTAAGTGATGTGTTTCGTGTTTCACAATCACCATATGAAAAAATAAAATGCACAAAACACATCACTTCCACGAGTTATTGCCCAAACTTCAAAGGTCTGTTAAAGGTGCTGTATGTAGGATTTTGACTCTAGTAAAGCATAAAAATACCATAATATGCTTGCAGATATTTAAGAAACATGCTAAGTTAACATACTTGTTTATCTGAAAAACAATGCTACAGTCAGTTATTCTCCTTTGAAATTGTGCGTTCCGGCCCGGAATGTCTGTGTTTGTTATAGTTTGTGAAACCCGCCCACTGCCAGTTTACCCAATTGTATTTCGGCACCCCAGGTTGCCAGTTGGCGGAAAACACAGCGTATTTAATTTAATTCATCGTCATGTGCGCTCGTTTCTGTTGGTGTCGTTAATCTGGCATCCTGCATGTGAGTCAAGTCTGAGGAGGAGGGGCTGGTGAAAAAAAAACGTCTCCAATATTTTGAATTTGGACTGTCTATCCTACATACAGCACCTTTAAATTAATAAAACTAGAGGCATTTGTTAGCTTTAATATTACTTTTTCAATTCAATCCAATTACATTTTATTGTTGGAATTCTTTCCAACATTTGTCTTGGATCTCACAGCGTGTGTCTCACATCAATTCACATCGATAATTACTAAACAAACAATACAATAGACACACCTCAATACAAAAAGCAACAGTATATACACAAACACATGGCTGCATTGCATTTGAATAGTGAGTCATTTCTATTTTCCAGAGCCCAGAGGCTTATTTGAACCCCAATTCTGATTTATTAATTTTACAGACTGATACACAAAAGATTTACGTAACACAGCCAATTCAATCTAGCATATGCAACTCTAAGCCTTCTGTTAAATGGCAAAAATGAATATTTCTCATACAAAATGTGAGAAGGGTCAGACATAATTTTTCCTGACAGGGTCGGCAATTTTTTCGTATACACAACTTGAAAACTTGGCTCAAGTTTATCATGTAAACTACCTATATATAATATATGTTACATATGTGTGTGGGACAGAGAGGGGAGGTGGACACGGTTGCATCACAGATTATGCTGGCCATATCATACATCAAAGCACATGGCAAACAGTGTTCGGAGGAGAACGCTGGAAAATATGAAAGAAATGACGATACTCGTCTGTATTGCAGTACAAGCCGCGGTTCAGCTCCTGCTCTGCATACACACCGCTTCTGTGCCGCTCAGGCACCGCTCACGCTTGCGGTGTGAAAAGGGCGTTATACTTGACGCGTTCGTCGCTGTAATATTCTTTGAAACAACAGGGGGTGACGAGGAGTAATATTCCTCTAAAACCATCGGGAATCACCGGTGAGAAGTCATTTGCCGGTACAAGATTTCTCGCCTGATAAATTAGTTGATGAATTAATAATTTCTTTATGTACAAACTGATTAAAATAATCTTAAGTTTTTGTTTATTTCGCATCAAACACAACACAACCTTAAGCAAATAGTGTATAGTATCTAAATTAATTATTTCTATTTTTATTGCATTGAATTAAAAAGCCTTGGATAAACTATGCAAAAAAACTCTGCATTGTTTTCCCTCAAAGAGTTGAAAGTTGCACCTGGTGGAGTTTGAACTTAACATCAAACTGCTTCTGTTTCACGCAAATGCTGGCACAGACGTGCATGTTTGGCTAGAGTTGCCCAGAACTCGTGCATCTTCTCGGAAGCGGAGCTGCTCGGAAAGTTACAAAAAAATGTCGTGCACACCGCCACGCGAAAAGACATCGCACGCACCAAAAGTGAACTTCCGCCAACACTGCAATGACATCATATTTGGCGCGTGCACCCAAGCGAACTGAAGGACGCGTCGAGTATAAATCAGCCTTAACACAGGCTTCATCCGTGATTGTTTACATGAGTTCACATGCAACTTTAATGCAGCATACAGTGGTGTTGTACATTTTAACCAGTTCATAGGAAAAGTATTCTTAAAATGCATTACATTTTTTTTTATAATTTGTAATAAATAATTATTCACGTTTTTTTGAAGTGCCCACGATAACAATATCGCGCATGTTCATTATCATGATATATCGGATTACTAAATACCAGCACATTTCTAATTAAGATATTTTTGATGAAATCCATAGACCGCAATGTCACTATCTTTGCTACATATTTGTGTTTTGAAGATGAACAAAGGTCTTACGGGTTTGGAGTGACGTGAGAGTGAGTAATTAATGACAGAATTTAAATTTTTGGGTGAACTACCCATTTAACTACATATTACTTACTATAAGGTTATGGTTACGATGATGGTTTGGTTTACAATGATTACAATTATACAATGATTTTTGTAAATAATGATTTTAAATATAAGTAGGCAGTGCACAATAAGCACAAATTTCTTCTTTTCCTGTTATACCACTGGGCTGTTGAAGGCTTGATTCTGATTGGTTGACAAATGCTTTACAGTGGGCAGTTATCTTTCAGTAAGTGCACAGCTGTGGAGTAGGTTATGGTCTTTTGGCCACATGACAGTTTTCACTTCACTAAATTATTTCATTTATTTAAAAGGCCATTCAAAGACATTGACCAATCAAATGCAACATAAAAGCCTCACAGCCTCTCTCTCTCTCTCTCTCTCTCTCTCCCCTCTCTCTCTCTAACTGCTTATCGCAATGGCTCAAGCCTCTGTTAATAGTTCTGTTTTTGAGTTGGCAATGGATGGGACAAATAAGAAAGTAGTTCTACATACACTTCTTAAGGACAAAAAATGCATAAATGTCTTGAAACAAAACTTCTCAAAAATGTCTTGAGGTGTGGTAACCATGGTTTAAGCAGAATAATTGATGACAGGCCTATGAATTATTAAAAAATAATGCACACCCAAGGTGTTTGCGTTATTGCTGCATTACCACCTCGGGTATACATTATTTTTCAATAATTCAATTGGCCTTTTTTTTTCTTTTTGCTTTATATTACAATGGTAAAAAGGTAATTATATTAAAAACGGTCTTCATGTTGTTGTTGTTGTTTTTTTGTAGGTAAGATATAAAACTTATTTCTTTTAATTTTGTGGGAAAATATGAGCCTGACATGTTCTTGACAGATTTTGTGAGATTTTCCTCAACAGCACAATGCTGTGTCATTTTGGTGCGGCTCTTTTGCTTTCTTTTTTGGTCAGTGATGTCAACTTCTTAAGAGAGATGGCACTTCACTGATATCTTGAATATCTCATCTGCTGTGAAAAAGGCAAAAAAAATAAAAAAAAATAAAAAAAGGCATCAGTGGTTTCACAATAGTGCTGCTTAGTCCTTAAACCCAGAAGAATATTGGCATTTTCCCTCAGAAATGTTTAGAATAAATGTTTTTGATTTATGAATAAAGTAAGGTCTGTCAATCCGTTCTCATGAGAAAACGTAACTATTTGAATAGTTGATTTCATATGACTTTGTACAATTTTATTTGTTCGAAAACATGCTATTTGTAAAAAAGCAAGCATGAAGGTCCACCCCTAAATCTCAATGGGCCAAAAGCAGATTTGTACAAAACACAAATGAGATCATAGAAATACATCAACTTGGCAAAATGTGAAACGATTACAAATTGTCAGGAGAGTGTGTTTAACATCATGTGAAGAGACTTTCACTGTTTGCTCTACAACATGCTTAACCACAGGCCTTATTACAAATTGAATCATTCTGAAACCCATATATTCCAGGTTGGCCTACAAATTGATGTCACATCTATATTACATTAGGTAAACTGTAAATGTTTTGAGTTGTTGTTTTTCTTGATAGCATGTCATTTGTAGACCTACGTGTGTTTATTTGATTTTAAACTGTATTGTAGGGTGCACTAAAGTGATTTTTGTGCCAGGAAAAGTGTGAAATGATATGTTGTGTTTGTGTGCGACTATATGTGTGTGGGAGACAGAGATTACCTCCAAACAGGAAAGGGAGAGGGGATTGCGCCTAGCTTGATGTAATGCTATGTGTCAGACTCAGTGGAGCGCTATCATCTGTGGGAGGTCATTGAGTACAGAGGGATATCCTGCCTACAGACACACTTCATACTCAAACCTGCTGTGATCCCTTAAGACAAGGGCCAGACTGCCTTTGGCTAAATCTCTCAAATTGAATGTGTCAAACAAGATTCCATAAGTCATTGCCCACAGCTGAACTAAGTATTTGATTCATGTTGGGCTGCTACAGGCTTCAGTTTAATATCATGCCCATATGTTCCCTAGTCTTTCATGAAAATTATGACAAACTAGGAATTATCAAATTTAAAGGAAAGCCAGTGATTGTTGCTCAGTGTGTTCCAGTCACTGATCTATGATAGAGAATAACTGAGGAAATGTAAGCATTATAATTAGTAACTTACAATGTTTCTATTCAATTGTTATTGTTAAATACAAATTCAGTCATATTAAAAACATTAGGCTGCTTTTAGCCTTACGCTGGAGTTGGTTTACTTTCCGGCAATGAAACTAAAATAAATAATTAAATAAATTAGCACGATAATATGGTGCATCGGCGATCTCACAGGCTGATGATAGGATGAAATGATAATTGAGCATATTATCACCCAACACTAATTACTACAGAAATAACAGAATCTTTATTTAAATATTGAGGCCTATCAAAACTACAGGCTCTGGGGCATTTTAATTTTAAATGCACCAGTAGTTGATGCCAGATTTGCCACTGAAGTGCAGAAAAGAGATGTGTCAAGCCAAATATCCCTCGTCAGAGAAGGCATTTTCAATACCAGGCCACCAGCTTGGTCCTTCAGTCCTCCCTGGCATCCAGTGCATGAAAAAATAGATTTGTACCATGTGTCTTTTTATTGAAGCTTCACATTTGTTTAAATACCAGAGCACACTGTCATGCGATACTGTAGAGGTTAAATTACACACTTAGTAAAAAGCAGCCGACCTTTTACATTTACAGCTTGTAGTTAAGAGGTTTAAAAGCTGGTCTTCCTTTCATGCAAGCCATAAAACCTCCTTGTGCAATAAAACTTAATTCTCTGAAAAGTCATTTAATTTCATGTTCTTCAAGGCTTCGGGAGCCTTGAAGTTTTTGGACACTGATTATTATTATTTATTTTTTTAATGAATGTAAAGTAGAATAGTATATTAAAAATAAATCTATATTAATAACTTTTAACCAGTTGTGAATGTATGTAGTCAGTTTCTCTCAAGTTCACAAGAATGTCCTAGCAGAGGAATCACAGGAGTAGTTCATTAAATTAGCTACTGTTCACTAACAGGTTCTTTTTTGTGTGTGTGTGTGTGTGGAATGATTTGCTTAGTCTGTTTATTTTTCTTTAAAATAAATGTATTATAAAATAAAGTAAATGTGAAATAAATGTAGTTTTCAAAATAAGTTTTATCCAATGACATGAAATTCAGATTTTTTTTTATATTTTTTTTTAATTTTTTATAAAATTTTGTAAATAATTATATCAATTTAATACATTATTATATAGTTTGATTAACTGAGACAAAGCAATCAATTTTTTTCTTGAGTACTAGTTTTTAAATAGATCTTATGTAGCTGACACTGTAGATTTCCAGAAGCGCTCTGTTACAGCTAATGGCATTAATGAAGTTCTGGACAGCGGCTGGGGTTAAATTCGTGCTCTTCTAATTGATTGGCTTTAATTGTTCATTGATTCAGGATGTAGTTGAGCTGAGGTTGATTGAAGTCTCACCCAACGTCAAGATCCTGTAGAGCTGGAGATCAGACAAATAGATCACATGATGGATTAACTCAATGTAGCACTGTGATGAGTCATCATTGCAGCACACACACACACACACACACACACACACACCACACACACTCTTTAAACTTCTTACCCTCAGTACCACTGCAAGCTCCTCACTAGCCCCACCCTCCCGGACGTGATGGACAGATGAGCTAATCTCTTCGTTTCTCAGCCAATCACAGCGGCTGTTTTCATTTTCCAGGTGCTTGCTTTCTCAGGGTGTTTCAGCTTCCTATTGGTCCATACCAGGTGTCAAGGTTAGATTTAGCACAACAGGAAGTTAGTGATCTCATCCCCCCCCTCTGTTCACTAAAGTGTCTGTTTGAGCTGAGATCACTTTTTGGATTGGGGTCAGTTACAACATCCTTATATAATGGCCTTTTCTTTTTATCAATGTGTGTGTTCAGGATACTTGTACCCGTTTGTCCCTGTTCATCCTTTAAGGACGTGTCGGATTGTGTAACTCTTCGGACAACAGGAGATCAAGCGCCAAATGTTAATGGCATACAGTGTGATAATGCCACACACAGACTCAAAGCTGATTGGTCAAAGTCTCAGTGTTGTCTGTCCCCTTGTCTCTATCCATCATGATCTGCTCATTGTATCCACCCTGCTGCTGATGATCGAAAACGTGAAATATTTCCCAAGATAAAAATCATGTGCCACTTCGATTTACCACAACAATCAGATCAAAAACAATAAGATTCTCATGACCTCTTTCTGTTCTTCAGATTTTTGGGAACAAGATGTTCATTCCCTCTCTGGATGGAGCTCTGTTTCAGTGGAACAGGGACAGGGAGAGTATGGAGGCTGTTCCATTCAGTGTCGAGTCCCTGCTGGACTCCTCGTACCGCATCGGAGAGGACACTGTGCTTGTAGGTGGCAAGTCCCTCACCACGTACGGCCTTGGCGCATACAGCGGCAAGGTAACTCGAACCCTTTTTTTCTAATTGTTTTTTAGAAGAATAAATGATTGATGTGCTGTTGTGGCACTATGCAATCTCTTTTATCTTATAGTATCGGTTGTCAGCTTTAACCTCACTCTCTTTTTCTCTGTAGTTGAAGTATATTTGTTCAGCGGTGGGCTGCAGTCGGTGGGGGGACGAGGAAGGAGAGCCAGAGGACGTACTGTTACTCCAGAGAACACAGAAAACTGTCAGAGCCGTGAGGCCTCGTAACGGCTTTGAGAAGTAAGAAATACCCGCAGGCTCTGTTGAGCGCTTCAAGTGACCTTGCTTTTGATCTCCTAAATGATACAGAGGTAGATTGGATGCACAGTACGCTAGGTTGTATCAGCATTGCGCAGCTTGATATTGAAAAGCAATTGTAGAATAGTAGTCGTCCTAGTAAAATGCCAATTGTTTTTGTGTTTTCTCTCCCTGTTAGATGGAACTTCAGCGTGGGAAACTTTGAGCTAAAATTCGTCCCTGAGATTCAGTCCAACCTCAACTTCCTTGAGGGGGAGGCGTCTAATGGGGAGACATGGCGAGAGGTCAGACGTGAAGCACAACGCGTCATCCAAGAGGAGACGGACGCACAAACCAAAAATCATGCTAATACGCATTCAAACTCGCACACTCAGGTAGAGGGCTTAGACCTGGTCATTAAGGTTTCTGTGCCGGACTGGAAGGTCATGGCCTTCAGCACCAAACCAGAAGGACAGCTGATCTGGGAGCATCAGGTATCACGACTCAACCTGTTTTGTTGCTGTTTGGAGTCTCAGCTAAAACTTCATTTCACATTTTTCATGGTTTCTTCTTTTCTTTCCTTTTTGTGAAGTTTTGCACACCCATTGCCTCTGCATGGTTGGTAGGAGGGGGGAAGGTGACGACCATTAGCCTGTTTGATGACACCTCGTATAACTCCCAGACTGAGACTGAGACTGAGGCTCAGGCTCAGGCTCAGGAGGACGATGACATCATGGAGGAGGCCCGTGGGGCCATGGAGTCCAGCGTTTACCTGGGTAACACACACTTGACATTTGTTTTACACACATGAGCGTTAGGGTGGCCCTTATTGTGGGCCTAATTTTTTTTTTTTTTGGAAATGTTAACCTCTCACCCCCTCATTTGTTTCTCCACTAGAAGTTAGTAATGCATGCAAAATTCCATCCAGATCATTTGCCATTTAGGGTGTGCTCAACGAAGGTATCCTTTTATCAACAGGTACTTCAAGAGCTGATTGGTGATATTAGCAAAGTTTTTGTTCACTGATAAAATGTTGACTGTTTCTGATGTCAAGAGATGAGGGGCAGTTGTGGCCTAAAGGTTAGAGAGTCAGACTTGTAACCTGAAGGTCACAGGTTCGAGTCTCAGTACCAGCAGGGATTGTAGGTGGAGGGAGTGAATGACCAGCGCTGTCTTCCACCTTCAATAACATGACTGAGGTGCCCTTGAGCAAGGCACTGAACCCCCAACTTCTCCAGTTAGTGCTGGAGCAAATGGCTGCCCACTGCTCTGGGTGTGTTCACGGTTTGTGTGTGAGCTGTGAGTTATTACTCACTGCTGTATGTGTGCACTTGGATAGGTTAAATGCAGATCACATTATGGTAATTCTGATTATGGGTTACTATACTTGGAAACATGTCACGACAATGGCAGAACACTCTTAACTTCTTCATTACGAGTGTTCGTTCTAGGGCTGCACGATATATTGCATGTGATTGTCATGCGCATCTCGTCAGTAAAGCCGGTTCTGTGATTATTAATAAATCTCCATCACCTGTTTTCAAATGGAGCGGCATTTAATACACAGAGCCGTAGTTCACCGACAATCTACGCAATTCGTGCTCAGAATCGCAGATTAATCGCCTGCGATATTGAACGTGATATTCCGTAGCTTGTCAGTGAACTACGGCTCTGTGTATTAAATGCCGCTCCATTTGAAAATAGGTGATGGAGATTTACCGCTAATCACAGAACTGGCTTTACTGACTAGATGCGCATGACAATCACATGCAAAATATCGTGCAGCCCTAGTTCGTTCCTAGGTCCACGAGCTGGGACTCGAACTTGGGAAACCTACATGTCAGCGCACTGTCCACAAGGCTGTTTGCACCAATGTAATTTAACATTTTAAGACTAACAACACTGTTCTGTGTTCTCGTTTTTAACATAATTCACAGTTTACTAGTGGTTAATTATTAATTGCGTCCTGTTATTGTCATTAAGACTATATAAAAAATGTCTGCTTTGTTGAGAACACCCTAAACGTAGTCCAATCTCAGCTAAATTTGGTTTGTTTCCATTTCTCATTAAGGAGGGTGAGAGCAGAAGAAAAAGTCCAAAAATAAGGGCCACCCTAATGAACACGTTTACATCTGGTATAAAAATTGGCATTGGCTGAACCAATTAATAGTCAGGTCTAAATACAGGTACAAACTGTGTCTCAAATGTTTTTGTGATCCGTTCATTCAAGCTACATTTGGAGGTGGTAAATGCTAATACATCCTGGGCTACTGACCTGACCTGTCAATCAACCGTTAAGATATAACAAGGGTTATTTTTTTTATTACTCAATTTGAAATGCCAACTTTATATGTAGTTAATACAGCTGCTCAGCTAAAATGAGTATTCTGTTCATTTTGCTCATTTTGGATTCAGTAAGTTTTTTTTTTTTTTTAATTGAATGCTTTTTTATTCAGCAAGGATACATTAAATTGATTAGAAGTGACAGTAAAAATGTTTTCATTGTTTTAAGTCATTATTTGGAATAATGTTCCATTTCAAATAAATGCTGTTCTTTCTGATCATGAAAGAGTCTTGAAAAATTACAGCTTCCACAAAAATATTAAACAGTGTAATGGTTTTTAACATTGATAATAGTAATAAATAATTATTGTGCTGCAAAATCAGCATATTAGAATGATTTCTGGAGGATCATGTGACACTAAAGACCGGAGTAAACACTGCTGAAAATTCAGCTTTGCATCACAGAAATAAATTACATTTTAAAACATTTTTAAATAGAAAACTGTTATTTGAAATTGTATTTTTGATCAAATAATGAGATGAGCAGCACACTAGACATCTTTCAAAACAAATTAAGTTGGTCTATGCCATCCCAAAATCCCTTTACAGGAGATGCATTTGAGACATTTTTTTTTTTGAGAAATTGAGGCATGTAATGGGAATCTAAAACGTGATTTCTCTCTCATTAAAGGAATGTTTCAGGGTCAGCTGTACCTCCAGTCCTCTGTGAGAATCTCTGAGAAGTTTCCATCGAAGCCCAAAGCTCTGAACGGGTGGAGCAGTAAAAGTGACATGATGCCACCACCTACGGTCAAATGGAAACCCCTTATCCGTAAGTATATTTATACACCTCATACACACAAAAAAAAATGTGATGTTGTCAATAACACTTGTCCATTTCCCCCTAGACTCCCCTTCCCGTACTCCAGTCCTGGTGGGCTCTGAGGAGTTTGATAAATGTCTGAATAATGATAAATTCTCTCATGAGGAGTACAGTAATGGAGCTCTGTCAATACTGCAGTACCCGTATGGTAAGAACAACAGTCCTTCAGTCCATTTCAACACTTGGTTTGACTCTGAATGTGGTTTGAGAGATAATTTGAACTCATCACCTTCTTCTCTGTTTCCCCATGTAGATAATGGATACTACTTTCCGTACAGTCCTCGTTACCGTAACCGGCGTGATGAGACGGCAGTGAGTGTTCTGCTGAAGAAAGATGGAGAGGGGTCACAGGTGAGAAGGAAAGATCCTGTGCTGCTGCTGCCGTGGTGGAAAGAGATTCTGGGCACCATCATCTTCTGCATCGCTGCCACCACCTACATCGTCCGCAAGTTCTTCCACCCGCCCACAACATACGTGCGGGTAAACAAAAACTCTCAATATACACAACATCTTACGATTTTTATATTGTCAAAATAATGTCAGTGAAAAGTCATGTATGTTGCTCTGTTTTAATTCATCTGTGCAGCAACGAAAGGAGTCTGAGACACAGTGTCAAACTGACAGCAAGTTTGAACTGGACATTACAGAACCCAAAGAAGTTGTTGTCACAGAGACACGTTCTTGTGAATATGTTTCTAGGTAAGTGAGCATGCATTTTGAATTTTATATTGATATTAATGTTGATTTGGGGTCCATAGCTTGTTAGTGTAAGATGGTTAATTATTACAATTAATTGTTGATGTTAATTTAAAAAACTGAAAAAGGAATAGTAAATGCAGATTTATTTATTTATTGGAGACCAACTTAAATCTGCATTTACTATTCATTGTTTCTGTTCATTAATAGTTATCAATTAATAGTACATTTAAACAAATTGTGCCTAAGAACAGTAAACCCTCTTGCCTGAATGACTATCGTCCAGTTGCCCTCACATCAACAGTCATGAAAGTTTTTGAGAGACTTTTAAAGAAACACATATGCTCCTCCATCCCTGCTACCTTGGACCCTCTTCAGTTTGCCTATCGCCCAAATAGGTCTACTGATGATGCCATCTCTCAGGTACTGCACTCCTCCCTCACTCATATTGACAGCAAAAATGGCAACTACGTCAGACTGCTATTCATTGACTATAGCTCAGCTTTCAACACTATAGTCCCCTCCAAGCTAGCTGTCAAACTCTCAGACCTCGGCCTAAACACTTCACTCTGTGACTGGATCCAAGACTTCCTCACCGGCAGACCACAAGTGGTGAAAATGGGCCAGTTCACCTCCAACTCCATCACCCTGAACGTAGGAGCCCCGCAGGGCTGCGTTCTGAGTCCCCTGCTCTACTCTCTCTACACACACGACTGTGTGTCCTCTCACAGCTCCACTTCTATTGTTAAATTTGCTGATGATACTGTGGTTCTGGGCCTCATTTCCAACAATGATGAGACCGCATACTTGGGTGAGGTAGAGAGACTAACATCATGGTGCCAGGACAACTGTCTCTCTCTGAACGTGAGCAAAACTAAAGAGCTGATTGTAGACTTCAGGAAGAGACAGCAGCGGCCCTACACTCCTCTCATGATCAGCGGGACCCCTGTGGAGAGGGTGAGCAGCTTCAAGTACCTCGGTGTAAACATCTCCGAGGACCTGACTTGGACTGCACACATTCAAACACAGGTCAAGAAAGCCAGGCAAAGACTGTACCATCTGCGACAGCTGAGGAAATTCAGGGTCTCACCAGCAATCCTGAAAACTTTCTATTCAGGGGCCATAGAAAGTGTATTGACTCAGTGCATCTCAGTGTGGTACAGTAACGCCACAAATCAGGACTGCAAAGCTCTGCAGAGAGTCGTGCGCTTAGCTGAGCGCATCTCTGGGTCTGCCCTCCCCTCTCTGCAGGACATCTACCTCAAACGCTGCAAAAGCAGAGCTGAAAAAATAATCAAGGACTCAAATCACCCCGGAAACCGTCTCTTCATCACACTGCCATCGGGCAAGCGCTTCAGAAGCGTGATGGCAAAAACTGAGAGACTGAGGAGGAGCTTCTACCCTCAGGTCATCAGGCTCCTAAACTCAGTCTCATAACATCTACAGGACTCAATTTAATTAACTGTAACACCCATCATTCTCCATCGTCCGCATCGCTGCTATGTGTACATACCCGGTACAACCTGTTTGCACATTCCTCTTACACATCCCTGGTTATATTAATATTTATTAAATCCACAGTAGACTGTATTGCACATTTCAGTTCATTGCACATTTTACTCCTTATTTTATTTCTTTGTTTTTACTATTATTATTATTGTTATTATTATTATTTTTATTTTTTATCTTATTCCTACCTATATTTAAATATATGCTCCTGTGTTATGTATCATCTTTTATTTTTTTTATTTTTTTGCACTGTCCATTGAGCGGACCTGTCCTGACCTACATTTCACTACTGATTATACCCTGTATGATTGTGTATGTGACAAATAAACAAGAACCAAGAACCTTGAACCTTGAACCTTGAACATTTAAACAAATTAAGGTCATATTCAGCATCAATGCATTTAAATATGGATAGCAAACTGAAAATGTATTAAGAAGAAAACATTTTGTAAGCATATATAAATCGTAACTTGAAATGAGCTACATGTGTGTTGTATAAACATTAATTATAAATTAATAACTGATTGTTAATTTTCTGTTGTTAATAGATTAATTAATTGTTTGTTTTACTGAACCATCTGTTATGGATGAGGTCTGGTTTCTTTTTTTTTCTTTCTTTTTTTTTGTTTTTACTTGTGCCTAAAACCAAAAATATAATTTTAAGCAGTATTCCATATACACACAGGCAGCACACATATAGTATATAGCATACTGTATTATGTCTTCACAGAGGAGAATGTTCATGTCAAGTTTCCAGGGTTTTCAGATTCAGGAGGGCACCAGTTTAAAAAATACAAATATTACTTCAAACTTACAACTAGTTCAAAGATTTGTTTATTTCAAAAATAATGCCTTTTTTCAAACACGCTGCATTTTCCATTGTTTGGACAAACAGGTAGTCTCACTTCATACTCGCATTTCACTTCCATTTTTTAACTTTACCTTTAAATGAAGAAGTAACAAATGCATCTGTCAGAATTACAGTTGGAGTTCCTCTTTTAAATAAGGAAATTCAAACTCATTTCCTAAAATAGTTTACACTTGTTTGCACATGGTGCATTAGAGTGCATCAGTTGCTGAATGTGGAATGCACAGATGGCATCATGATCATATTTTGCTTTTAAATTCTCAAGGGTAAATGCACAGCTATTATGACTCAAGTGCTCTTGCTGTGCAGTTTATTTGTTTATTGAGTTTGATTTGTTTTCAAGTGACGTTTTAAATTACTAATTTATACAGTATGTAACCGTTTTAGTAGGCTTCTCTGCACACTCTGTTGAACACCGACACACAGCTGTACTATTGTACAACATACAGTGGTGATTCAGATTAGCAGAACAAAGTCCAAAGGAATATTTTCATAACCGATTTGTGTTTGTGTATATCAGGTACTTGACAGACTTCGAGCCAGTGCAGTGTTTGGGACGTGGTGGATTTGGTGTCGTGTTTGAGGCACGTAACAAAGTGGATGACTGCAACTACGCCATCAAGAGGATCCGTCTACCAAACAGGTATCAATCAACACAAACATTAGTGCTCCATAAAAAACATCCATTTGGTATACAGGTGTGTGTATGTTTGACTGTAATGCTGTGTTTGTGATTGTAGGGAGTTGGCTCGGGAGAAGGTCATGCGAGAGGTGAAGGCTCTAGCTAAGCTGGAACACCCAGGCATCATCCGTTACTTTAACGCTTGGCAGGAGAGCCCGCCCCAGGGCTGGCAGGAGGACATGGACAAACGCTGGCTCAAAGACGCAAGGTTCGAAACATGGCCTTGAACAGAAACCTGGTGACTTTTGATAAATACAGGGTTGTTGCGGTCATGGATAGCCAGAGACATTTATAAGTCATGATTTCCGGGCCTGTAAAAGTCATGGAAAATTCTCTAGCGAATCAACAATTTGAAAGTTATGCTTAGATCTTCAGTGTTTCATTGCGACAGCTCCTAAATATTCATGACAATGTCTATTAAATAATTTTTCAAAATGGCAAATGTCACGTAAATCCATCAAAATAGTGTAAATATTGGAAAAAAAATATTGTTGAATAAAAAAAATTAAAAAAAGCTAGACCTTTTTGCTGACACTTTTCTTATCAACGTTTAAAACAGCATATACATACATACACATATCTGGAAGCAAGAACATTATATATATATATATATATATATTACCTGCAAAGCTACAGTACTGTTAAAAGTTTTAGGCACTTGTGTAAAAATGCTGTAAAATGAGGATGCTGTCAAAATAATGTCATAAATAGATTTTCTTTATCAATTAACTTCTATTAACTAAATTAAATCAACATTTGGTGTGACCATTCTTTGTATTTAAAGCAGCTTTTGTCCTAGGTGCACTTGCACATAGTTTTTCAGGAGCTTTGCAGGGATGTTTGGTTTCTTGAAGCATCTTGGAGACGTTGCCACAGTTCTTCTGGATTTAGTATATTTCAGATAGGATGCATTAAATTAATCAGAAGTTACAGTTTAGACATTTATAGTGTTACTTTTTTCCCCAAAAACAAAATGCAGTGATTTTTTTTCCCTATTCATTAATTAATCCTTAACAAAGGTTTTCTACTCATGATTTCCACAAAAATATTAAGCAGCAAAAACTCAAGATTGATAATAAGAACTATTATCATTTATTGGGTACCAATAATAGTTTATAGTAATTGAGCACCAAATTAGAATATTAGAATGATTTCTGAAGGATCATGTGACACTGAAGACTGTTGTAATGATGCTGAAAATTCAGCTTTATCACAGGAATAAATGACATCTAAACATACATAAAAAAAGTCATTTTAATTTGTAATAACAGCTCACAATATTACTGTTTTTACTGTATTTTTGATCAAATAATTACAGTCTTTGTAAGCATAAGAGACTTACTTCAAAACCAAAATAATTAGTTGTTCCAAAATGTTGACCTATAGTGTAAAAATATGTTTGCAGTATTTTTAGTATTTAAATACACATTTGTCTGTCTGTCCAATTAAATTGTTCTTAATTTATATTTTTTATTATAAAAATAAATCTGCTTTATCTTAATAAATCTGTAAGCAAGGACATTAACTTAAGGATCCTGTTGTTTATTCTTTCTTCAGCACTGCTGACTGGCTGCTGAGCTCTCCTGACCACATGGAGGCGTTCTCAGTCAAGGTTCCTGTGGCCACCCCTTCTCCGGTGGACTCCTCATGCATGTGTGCGGCCGGTGGCGACACGAGTGTGTGCGTCGGGGATCAGGTGTGTGTGGAGGGCCTGGGGCCGGACAGTATGATGTCAGAGCGTGACAGTCAGGCCGACCCAGACGCTATCCTGGAGGTCTCGGATTCCCCGCACTCCTTTGAGCTCTGCCCTCCCCGCACAGTTACTCATGGTGACTGCACTTCTTCCTCCTTCGACATCGTCTTCGAGGACTCAGGCTGTGAACACCAGGACAATGACAGTGACCTCAGCGGAAGTACACCTGTGCCACCTGCGTGCCTTTCACAGTCTGGCTCCAAACCTCAGTGTAGTGCATCAGCGGGACCACCTTCTTCCGTACCTTCAAGGCCCACCTCTCTGAGCCTGGCCCCCAACACCCCCTGTCCTGCCACGCGGCCCCCGCTCACACCTAAGGTCTACTTGTACATTCAGATGCAGCTGTGCAGGAAGGAGAACCTGAAGGACTGGATGGCTCAGAGGTGTCTGCCTGAGCTCAGGGAACACACTCAGTGTCTGGACATCTTCCTGCAGATCGCAGAAGCTGTGGATTTCCTGCATAGCAAAGGGCTTATGCACAGAGATCTTAAGGTTGGTGTTAAAAATGAAAACGTGCTTGCATTGAGGGGTTTTTCCAATACAAACTGCACTTCATTTTCTTTTCTTTCTCTTTGTCTCTCAGCCATCTAATATCTTCTTCACAATGGATGACGTGGTGAAGGTGGGCGACTTCGGACTGGTCACTGCCATGGATCAGGAGGAAGAGGACGAGGAGCTGAGTAGCCTCACACCAATGCCAGTCTATGCCCGTCACACTGGCCAAGTGGGCACCAAACTCTACATGAGCCCAGAACAGGTCAGTTCCTGTCACTCACTGCACAAACTACACACAATTTAGTGTGAAAACAGTGCTGCTGTTTAACATAAAACAAGCCAAAGGAAAACGCTGGCGGGAGATAAAACCAGCATAAAGGAGGTACCTGAGCCACATTTAAGGATTTTAATGTCAAAGAGACTTAACGTGGGCTCTTTTGACTTGGGCCAGTTAGCAACCACATAGCAATATATCTAAGAGCACCTTAACAAACTCATAACAACATCCTGGTAACCATCAAGGAGGTGACATTTTTATTTTTATTGTATTTTTTAATTATATAAAAATATATTAATTTAAAAACTATTTATTTTTCCCTTTCGTCTCTTCCTTTTCCCTCTGTAGCTGTCTGGGAATTCTTATTCTCACAAGGTGGACATTTATTCCCTCGGCCTGATTCTTTTTGAGCTTCTCTGTCCATTCCGCACCCAGATGGAGAGAGTCAGGGTAAGACCATTGTTTAGAATTTTGGGGTCTGTAAGATTTTTGTTTTTGAAAGTAGTCTCTTATGCTTACCAAGGCTGCATTTATTTGATCAGAAATACAGTACAAATCAAAATATTGTGAAATATTATTACAATATAAAACAACTGTTAACATAATTTATTCCTGTAAAATATTTACTATCATTTAAAAATATAATAATTTTTTGTAGCAATATAAATGTATTTACTGTCACTTTTGATCAACTTTATTTGTCCTTGTTGAATAAAAGTATTTCTTTCTTTCCAAAAAAAAAAGTCTGAACGCTAATGTACTTATGTGAATGCATGAAAAAACATTTTGAATAGAATAATTTATTATATTGTACCGAATGATAAACATCTAACTGTTTTTCTTTCAGACTCTCACAGAGGTCAGAGCCCTGCAGTTCCCTGCTGCTTTCTGTAAGGCCAATGTCCTGGAAGTAAGTTTGTTTGTGTTTGTTTGCATATACTGCTGGGTATTTTGCAATGGTGGTGGGAGGTGGAGTGGGAGGGACCTTACAATTGGGAAATCCTAGAGATGAACAACACTTCTAGTGCCCCCTATAGGTGCAAAGTTACAATTACAACATCAACATCTCCAGTCGAAACTGTTTTTCAATCATACAGCAGCAGAATGCAGTTGTCAGACCTGTTTTAGAATGCTAAATTTAGAATACTGTATTTGTATAGTACATACCACAACATATGTTTCAAAACAGCTTTATAGAAAACTCAGCGCAACTCTGTAGGATACAGTTTTGTTCACCCACCATTTACTATTGTGAGAATAAAAAATGATCTTGCCTTTGGTTATTTGTTCATATAGACAATCGTTCTCTCTCTCTCTCTCTATATATACAGTATATATAAATGCATTATTCCACACACTAATATCATTAAGATTCTAAATGATTTTTATCAGTACTATAAAGTGACTGCTTAAGAAAATGTTATATTATCGTAAATGATGTATTGAAATGGTACTGTTAATGTTGCCATGAATATAGCCATTGTTGCTGATAAGGCATTAAAACATAAATAAATAAATATTTACTATTATGTTTGTGTTTCAGGCTCAGATGGTGCACTGTATGCTGTCCCGAGTGCCCGCGGAGCGGCCAGAGGCGTCAGAGATCACAGAGGCCCCTATATTCCAGGAGCTGGAGGTACCCTGCAGAATCCGACAACGCACTCGAACGTACAGCGCTTCATCTGCAGGACGACCGTCGCGACAGATATCCTCCTCAAACTAGAACTCCCCCTCAAAGACAGACACATACTGTGCCTCATCTGCGGGATGACAAACACAACCAGTCACCACCTCTTAGAACGCACATCATTCAGACACTATCGTACAGATAAACTAAGCCCAACTAAACAACAGATCATTCCACAAACCTCTACAACTGGAACCAAACACATCATAACCATAAAACAAGCTGCCCCCTGTGGCGTTTGTGCCAAGGGCGTTCGCTGATTTACAATAAGCCCCCATCACATTTCTTTCAACTCATCATTGACCAATCCCATGATTCCATACTCCGGAAGCATTTGAACACTCCCCCCCCCACACACACACTTGCTGTAGGAGGAGAGGAGTTGTTTTTCCAGTGCTAACGAATGCCGATGAATGACCTGCCTTTGGATGCCGTTCACTCTGCATGTCTTAAACAGGAAGTCGTGCGACGCGTGCTTTCCTGTCCGAATGGAAGATTGTACGAGTACCTTTTCTCCTCTAATGTAAATAGGCTTAAATAAAAAGCAAGAGAGGCTTTGTGTGCTTTAAAGGTGCTCGTTCAAGACCGACCGCACAAGTTCAGAGGCATTATAGCCACTCGCTGTTACAGTGTTAGTGGCTTATGTGCACAGTACTTGATGAACGTGAATCTGCGTGTGACTGAGCAGACGTGGAAATATTCAAACTGCCTTTAAGCTGGACTGTGAGACGAATGATACGTTTGTGATGATGGTCAGTATGAGACTTAGAATTGAGTGATTTGAAACTGAGACTTTGAACATCATTCTGTAAAATACTTCATGTCATTAGCAGCCAGAAAAGTAGTTTACTGTATTTCAAATCATTTTGAAACACAAATTGTGATCATTTTTACTAAAAAAAAAAAAAATCTGAATAAGAAGTCCTTTGACTAATTACACAATAAGAAAGGATACAGCTGGAGGAATCACTTCGACCAAATATTCAGCACACACCCTTAATTGTAACATATCAGGTAATTACTGATTGTATGATTTTTCTTACCAATTTTGATTAGAGGGACTCAATTTTCTTTTGTATATGATGGAATTTTCTGTATAGTAACTGCTTTTTACAACTTTCTTTTTCAACTTCTGTGGACGATTTTCCTAAGAATTGTTTGAGAGAATGGCGATAGAGTGGATCTTTATGGTCTCTGATGAAGGATTTGATCTCTGTGGTCGTGTTAAAGAGCACCAGGTGCCTCTGCACCTTCAGGAGCCGCTTCCGTATGTATGTGAATACTAGTGTGTTTCCTGAACGGGCAGTTATGCTGCAGAACGGACATGAGATTATGACCTTTGACCCTTAATCACGAGGACTGCGTCCTGTAATCCACGTCAGGGACCACTTGTGAACCCTTCAGCTTTTAACCTGTATCTGTGAACCCGACCCATGAAGACAGCAACGAGTGCTGATCCAGTTTGTTCAGATCACTGTGGCAAATCCTTCCAACAATCTTTCCCTGCCTAATGATCTTCTTCAGTCTCTTGGTTTAAATCTGTTTTATTCATGCCTGTTTCATTGTTGTTAATGTAGCATTTGGTTCTGACAATTCTGTTCCTCCAGTGTTCTTCAGATGTTTAGTTTTTTCCCTGTGACTGTTGATTATCCCTGTTTCATGTTCTTTAGCCCAGCCATGTCTCCTGCCGTCTATGTAAATATGTTTATTTGTTTTTATTTATGTTGAGAACAAAAATCAATCCGTTGGATTGGTTTGAGGTATAAATAAGGTATATGAATGCACTTCATGCAGTGGAGTGCGTTGAATTATTGTGACTTCTTACAAGTCAGAATTTAATAAACGTTCTATGATGTTTGTAAAAGTGCTTTTATTAATCTTTTTTTTTTTAAGGATGCACTTTTTTTACAGCAGTTTCCTGCTATAAGACATGTTTTATATTATGCTTTTCCAATAATCTTTTATTGCACAGTGAAAACATTTTTTGTAAAAGTTTTCACTTTTATTTTTTAAGTTTCTTTGTTTGACATGCTGAATACGAAAAATCACATTACTTTTTGTGTATCAGTAAAAGCGCCCATGAAAACTTCCACAAAAAAAAAGAAATGTTGACAACTTCTACAAGCTAATCTGTTATTACTCATGCATAATACTGAGCTAACAACATAAACACTTACCAAAGTGAGTCCAAAACTTCAGAAGTGTACACTGGATGATTTCTGTCCTTTGTGACTAGTCCCACAATGTTCTGGAATGTTCCTGAAAGCACTAGAATATTTCAGAATGTTACAGAAACTTGTGGAATGTTCTCATTCTTGCAAAAGCAAAATATCTTGCAAAAAAAAAGCTAAATTAGTACAAAATTGATTTGTACTAAACCAATGTTTCATGATTATTGATAAAAGTTCTAAAATGTATCTGACCTAAATATTGATGCTACGTGAAAATAAACAATACAGTAATAATCATTACAGAAGAACTATAACAAAAATTAAATGAAACAAATTTGTTACATTGTGATGTAGTATATTTGATGGTTAAATACCACAAAGTGCCACAAGAGAACGCTGCTGAGCTATAGTTAGATTCTCTACAGACACTAATGAACTTTTGATACACCAGAATGTGTGGAATGGAATAGAAATCTTATTACATACAATTTGATATGATGATGATAACTCTAGAAAGATTTGTAGAGAGTTATGCTTGCTTTATAATTTTTTTTTGTCCCAGCCACGTAAATATCCTACAGAGAATAACACCACTTCAACGGCATTGTATGTGTCTATTATAATATTGCTTTATTCCTAAAAATATTTTATATTATACCTAATGTTTTGTATCATTTGCTCTGGGTAATTTATCCCAATTACTGGATTAAATTCCGCGCTCCTTATCAATCAATGCGTACTTCCGCACCTCGCCGAAAACTCGTCATTTCCGGGTGTCAATATGCGTCTCGGTACTGCAGCGATAAGCATCGGTAAGATGTGAACGGGAAGAAAAGATAAAACAACCTGCGTCCAAAACGAAAGCACGGGCCGCCGACAGCATCTACGACACTATCATCCTTTGTCTCCAGTCATCCGCTAGTGACTAGCAGCGGATTCGCCGCCGACTGTCCGCCGTATCTGCGCGAATGGCCGCGGAGGTTCGGAGGGCCCTCGGCCGGGGCTGGTGTCTGACACTCGGCCTGACTCGCGGAGGCCTTCACGGCACCGTACTGCGTTCTCTTCTCTTCATCACAGCCCTCAGCGGACTGGTCCGTCTCCCCGCGGCCACGGAGGCGAAGGAGTGCGATAAGCCGTGCTTGAACGGCCAGTGTAACACCGCCAGCGGCGTGTGTGTGTGCGAGCCGGGATGGGTCGGGGAGCAGTGCCAGCACTGCGGCGGCCGCTTCAGGTGAGACACAGACGGCTCTTATTCCCAGCTGATGCTCGTGACATTGACACCAACGAAGCTCTTTCAGAACACGCTGGTACTTTTGTCATAACTTGGTTTATGTGTGGTAATATTAACAACGTATCGTGAAGGCTCGTCTTAGGGAATTATGAATATATTCGACCTGCGCTGTCTGGTATCTGATATTGGCGTCAGAAACAGGGTGCTAATTTTGATTTCGTTAGAGCTTGAAGCCCTTGAAGTTTTATATAGGCTATATATAAAATATTTGGTGGGGGTCCTGTGAAGTATGTATTCTTGTATAAATGTGACCCTGAACCACAAAACCAGTCATAATTTTTTTTAATTGGGATTTACACATCATCTGAAAGCTGAATAAATAAGCTTTCCATTGATGTGTGACAAATATGACAATATTTGGCCGAGATACAAGTATTTGAATGTCTGGAATCTGAGGGTGCAAAAAAATCAAAATATTGAGAAAACTGCCTTTAATGTTGCCAAATTAAGTTCTTAGCAATGCATATTACTAATCAGGAATAAAGTTTTGAGATATTTACGGTAGGAAATTTACAAAATATCTTCATGGAACATGATCTTTACTTAATATTCTAATGATTTTTGGCATAAAAGACAAATCGATCATTTTGACCCATACAATGTATTGTTGGCTATTGCTACAAATATACCCGTGCTACTTAAGACTGGTTTTTGTGGTATATTTACAAATATTTTTTTAACAGCTTTTTCAAACATTTTAGTAACCACAAAGGATAAACTTTAAGGTTTTGTCATTTAATAATCACTTTAATTATGAAAGTACGTAGCGTGTTTTTAATAATTGTGTAATTTAAATAGTTGAATGTTTGCAACCTGTGGGCACCAAAAATCAACTGGTCGATTGGGCCCTTAAAATTTTGCTCATTGAAATGTTGCAATGTTGAATATTTTCGCTGAATATTTCGCACTCTTGTCATCTATTATTGTTATAGTTTATAATGACTTGAGTCTGTTGTGTCATACTTATTTGGTACTGTACTGGGACTGTAAATATCTCCATAACAGTGGCTTAAATGGCAATGAACAGTAGCATTTTATGGTTTCATTGGAATATGAACGTTGCCTCATGCTGCTCCATCATGGGATGCGACTCACTGATGGGCAAAGTCTGGCAGAGACACTGGCTACATTGGAGGCTTTGGGTCATGTGGGGTGAATCAGGCTCCAAATGGCTGCGAAGAGACAGGCAGACTGAAGCCAAATGATCATGTGGTGTCAATCATGAATCTAACACAGCCACGCTGGAGGCAGAGACCGTTCCTAACATTCTGCCTGCCATTTCATCTCAGTTCAGGAATGTTCCTGTCCTGCTGTTAGCTCTGTTTTTCTATGTAGATTTCTGCAAAGGAAATGCATATTGGGCATATTGTGGGCACACGCGTCATCAGAGTAATATATTAGTAATATTCCATTATTTTGATACTCATCACAGGTTCTTTCATAATCCGACTCGTGTTATGTGATATTTAATCATTGATATTGTGCAGTGATCAGACTCAGTTGATAACTAAAAGAAACCTACATTTCAGTAATTTAAATAAAGCTGAAATAAAATAAAATATAAATAGCAGACTAAAAACAAAAAAATAGAAATGCTTGCTTTAGCAACTACCTGTGATATGTTTAAGTTGTACTAAAAGTACCGAAACTAAATAATAAAAAAATTTAAGCTAAATAGAAGTGTTTTAAAAAATATTAATAAACGTGCCATAAAAATGACCAAAGCACATAATACAATTACTAAAACTTCAACTAAAATTAAAATGAAAACAGAATAAGTAAAACCAAAAGCTATTTTAAGATAATAATAAATACTGTAGTAGTATATGAATAATACTAAATAACACTGATAAGAGATGATGTTTGACTTTTATATGGAGAGGCCTTGTGTATGAGACATGCGTTGCGTCTGAAATCGGATACTTCCCTAATATATAGTATGTATTAAAAACAGTACACAAAGAGAAAATGATGTTCTGAATACATGATATTCAAAAAACAGTATGCAAAAAGTACCTGGATGACCCACTACTTCTGAGGAGCGCATTTGGTGGTTACTTTACTGTCCCATGAGGCCATAGGAGAGGATTTATGCATGGCAGTGAAAAGTCGTAACAGACGCTAGTAGGTCATGTGACATTTAAAAAGTGGTGATGTGTCTGCATTTTTTTAAATACTACCTATATTATTCATACTATATAGAACATACATTTTTATCGGTTGTGAATTATTCCAAATTTAAATGTAGTACCTACTCAGTATGTGATTTTGGATGCACCAATGCTGTTTTTAGATGGTGCCATGCTTAATGGTGATTCCAGTATCATTGTTTTACAATGCTTCGGGAAATTGACAAAGGTGAAATCACGTTTCTTGGACATTTTTTCAGGATTTTCATCATTTTTGAGGTATCATGGTCCTTGGTATGTAAATATGGCAATCATTCAGTGTCACAGTATATTTCGTTGTAACGCCATACTACTTTTTAGTTATGAGTGCAGTGCAGTATGTGCAAAAGTGAATACGGAACCTGTGTCTTACTACATATTAGTATTACTACATATTGTCTCATTTAATATGAATCTATTAATAGAAATCTATAAATAGAATTTTATCCCAGAAATCACAGAAAGAGAGGATGTGTATTCTGTATGAAAGCTGTGATGTTGTATGCTGCTTGTCTTCTAATTTGCCGGCCCATTCATAATTCTGTAACATAATTATCAGCAACATGATCTGCTTTAGTAAATGGCCTCTTTTTAGTGCATCATTTGGTGAAGTACAGAAGCCTGACTGTTTCCTCACACCAACCGCAAACACATGAGTCCATTCCTGCCCCAGAATGTCGCCCTGACCGGACACTGCGTTTCTGCTGAACACCATCTGATGGTTTGTTCTGTTAAACCCAGCAGTAGCTCACACTAAGTGCTCCGTCTCTCAGCAGCTTCGTCTGCACTTAGCAAGTCTAATTCTCAGTAGACCCAGGTTTGAAATCACTTATTGCAGACGGGCATTTCTGACGTTCGCTCGGCTGTCTTCTATCATCATAAAAGCTGAATGGAGACAACTGCCAAACTGACAAGAAAAAAGCACAACAGCTCAATTATTCTGCAATCTTTTGCCCATTATTGAACCCGTGTGCTTTATTTGAAGAAATACATGATGTGATTTTAATTGTTACTGATTCTAATGAGACATTGTTGAATGATGATCTAATCGGCTGGGTGGAAGATTGCTGTGCTCCGTCGAGAATGGTGTCTCGGTTATGTGTGTTTGTCACAGCTGTCTGCTGGAGAGTGTATGTGCAGCTCCCACAGGATTGTGGGTGTGTTAATGAACTGTTTTTCAATGTTAACAAAGCTCCTTGAGACTGTAGTCAGGGGCTTCGGTACCTCGTCACCACACAATGCAGCGTAGCTACTATTGCCACACAAAAACGCAATCCTACCAGAGTGGGAGTTTCTTAGATTCCGTAAAAAAAGACAGCATGTTAAAGGGATAGTTTACCCAAAAATGAAAGTTTTATCATCATTTACTCACCCTCAAGTTGTCCCAGACCTGTATGAATGGGTTTCTTCTGTTGAACACAAAAGAAGATATTTTGAAGAAAACCAAACAGTTGCAGTAGCCATTGACTTCAGTCGTATTTTGGTCACACTTTATTTTAAGGTCCAATTCTCACTATTAACAAACCATTAACTATGACTTTTGCCTCAATAAACTGCTAATTTGCTACTTATTAATAGTCAGTAAGGTAGTTGTTAAGTTTAGGTATTGGGTATGATTAGGAATGTAGAATATGGTCTTGCAGAATATGTACTTTACAAGTACTAATAAACAGCCAATATGTTAATAATAGGCATGCTAATAAACAATTACTTAATAGTGAGAATTGGTCCCTATACTAAAGTATTACCAGACCCCCCCCCCATTATGAAAGTCATTTCTGCTTCATAACCTTGTCATTCCAAACCCATGGGACTTTCTTGTAAACGATGACAGAATTAGAATTTTAGAGTGAATTATCCCCAAGAGTTAGTTTCTGTTATCAACATTGCTTGTGAACCTAGTGCTAAGCCGCACGCACTGTGCTTGCTTCTTCACTATTGACCCTTGAACCTTGACATGAGACGCGCCTGTTATTTAATTCCCAATTATACTTTTACTGAGGGCTGTTAAACTTGCTTTATATAATTGCTAAACTGTAGGTGATTTATATTTGGCTTTTATAATAGCATGTCCCTTTAGGTGTATGTGCGTGCGTTAGCAAACGTTGTTCGATTGGTTTAAAAATGCTGTGTCTGTCATACACAGGCTAACGGGACCCTCGGGCTATCTCTCGGATGGACAAGGAAACTACAAATACAAGACCAAGTGCACATGGCTTATTGAGGGACAGTGAGTATTGGCCTGAAAATGAAACTCTTTCTCAGATTAACGTTAAGCCTGAACCTGGCCTGTTAACAAGACCTTGTGACCTCACCTGACCTGACCAGTAATGTTACATTTTAAATTTTGGCTTAACTTAAAATAGATTACTCTTTTATCACTCAATTTGCATGAGAAACATTTTGATTCATTACAAATTTAAACCGTTTGTCAGGTCCTGTCAGGTTATATGTATCATATACTTCGTATTTGTGTGGGTTACGGTGGTTGATGGTTGTTTTCTTGACAGGCCGAACTCAATCCTGAGGCTTCGCTTTGAGCATTTTGCCACCGAGTGCAGCTGGGATCATCTGTATGTGTATGATGGAGACTCCATCTACTCTCCTTTACTTGCTGCCTTCAGGTATTCTCGTAATTTCTCTTTATTTCTGTGTGTGTGCGTCAGGTGTAAACAAGAGGAGGGAGATGGTCGGGTAATGACCTGTTAATCCAGGATCAGATTAGAATACGGGAATTTCCGCAGGGGCTGCTGTGCTTCTCCAACTCTCGAGCTCCTTACACCACATCAGACACTGATTTTAACACAAGCATCCTGTGTGAACGTCCTCTAGGAAATATAACTAAGCTCTGATGGAAATACCCTGATATATGTGTGATCCATGATAAATTGATTCTTCAACCAAAAGTGTTTTATAATAGGATCAAGTGTGCAGTCAAGTGATCTTAACTCGTAGCTTTTGATTTTATTTTATTTTTAAAGAAATTAATACTTTTTTTTAGCAAGGGTGTATTAAATTGATCAAAAGTAAAATTAAAGACATTTTTAATGTTATAAAATATTTTTATTTGAAATAAATGCTGTTCTTTCAAATTTTCTAAAATGTATGTTTTTTTGTGAAGGAATTCTTTTATTTTCCAGAAAGAATGCATTAGATTACATTTTAAAATATATAAAAAAACGAAAACAGTTATTCTAAATTGTAATAATATTTCATAATAGTACTGTTTCACTGTATTTTTGATCAAATAAATGCGTCCAGGTTGAGCAAATTTTAGAAACAAAAAAAATTACAAAATTACAAAATTAAAAATTGCCACCACCAAAATGTATTTGTTTATTTCTTAAAGTGGAGAAAATTACAATATAGCCATCTGATTTTTAGGCTTTTAAGGTCAGCTGCATAAAAAATGTTTTATTGGTGATAGATAGTTTGTACAATATTTGACACAACATCTACAAAACCCCAACCCTAACACTTTTTAAAAAGCCCATTATAAAGAAAGTAGACACTCTACTAGAGTACAATTAAATGAGAAAGCACTGAAACTCTTAAATCTGTTGGGTTCTCTGTCAGCAGAGGCATGAAGTATTCAATGTTCTTCTCTTTCATGTTCCAGTGGTTTGATTGTTCCTGAGAGCTACAGCAATGAGACTGTCCCAGAGGTGGTGGCACAGTCTGGATTCACCCTGCTGCACTTCTTCAGTGACGCTGCATATAATCTCACCGGCTTCAACGTCTCCTACAGGTAAGCTTTAATTCCTGGACCGAAACAGACTGATGCTCACAGCTGTGCTGGAGTTCTGTTGTCTTAAGGCATTGTGGGCATGCTTCCATTAAAACAACTGTTCCAGAAGGTAGACAACAACATTATGCTACCAGCTGCCTTATAAGATACCTCAATTTTGTATTTATGCTAAGGCAGTATTGCATGTATGCATTGTCAGTGAAATCCAAGATAGCAGACGGACTGAAAAGTATCTATAGAAATTGATTTGGTTTAATCAATATAGGCCACTTCATTTTAAATTTGCCAACAGTTCAAAAGTTTGGGCTCAGTAAAATTTAGTTTTTTAGGAAATTAATACTTTTATTAAGCACGGATTAATTAAATTGATCAAAAGTGACACTGTTAATTTGTAATGTTACAAAAGATTTCTATTACAAATAAATAGTTATATTTTCATTCTTTGAAACAATGTATACTGGTTTCCAAAAATATATTAAGAAATGTTTCTTGAGCAACAAATCAGCGTATTAGAATGAATTCTGAAGGGTTATGTGACACTGAAAGCTCACTCGGTTTTAGAACGGAGCTTTTTACTTGTAAACAGGCTTGTTACTGTCTTGGACTTTGAAACTTTAACCTTAATTTATAACTTGTATACAAAGCTTTCCTGACCTATGAACACTGGGTTATTTAAGAATGTGTGTTTATAAGGAAGGTGTCTTGAAATCACATATACATGGCTGCTTTTGAATGGCCAGCACTTTGCTTTGTGGCTGCATAGTGGTGTAGTTACACCATCCACGAGCTGGGACAGGGTCTGGTTTTGTTGCCCGTGGCTCTTGATGAGATCTGAGGATTCTGGGTAATGTGAATGTGAATGTCGTCCACCCAAAATGGAAAATTGTTATAATTTGCTCTGTGTTTTTGAAAGAAGTATTTTTTGCTCACAGAGACAGTATTCATTTGATAAAAAAACAGTAATATTGTCAAATATTATAGGAATTCAAAATAACTTTTCTTATTTTAATATACTTTAACTTGTAATTTATTTTTGTGATGGCAAAGCTGAATTTTCAGCAGCATTACTCCAGTTTTAAATGACACATGATTCTTCAGAAATCATTCTAATATGCTGATTTGATGCTCAAGAAACATTTCTTATTATTATCAATGCTGAAAACAGTTGTGCTGCTTAATATTTTGGTGAAAACCATGATACATTTTTTCAGGATTCCTAGATGAACAGAAAATTACAAAAACAAAACAGTATTTAAAATATCAATCTTTTGTAACAATATAAATGTGTTTGTCTTTTTTTAGTCATTTTAATGCTTCCTTGCTATATTAATGAATTAAAAAAAAAAAAACTCTCCCTGAACTTTTGAACAGCAATGTACATGCACTGTAAACAATATATACTGTAATAATACTAAATGCAGTACAAAAAAGCAAACAGTAGGTGGGAAGTAATGCTAAACATCATTGGTTCTCACTTGCTCCATGATTGATCTTAAAGCATCAAGTTTAAACCTATTTAAATGCTAATGTGATTCTACTGGAGTTCTACTTCTTCTTTTGAGTTCCACATAGAAAAAGTCAGACAGATCTGGAAAGACCCGAGAGTGAGTAAATGCTGACCAATTTTTGGCTGGACTGACCCTTTAAGGCTCTGTGCGCTAGAGAACAAGAGCCAGAACAAGAAAATGCAGGTCAGAGTAATTTAAGAAGAGCGGGACAGAGGAAGCGCAGATGTCTTTGACCTCGGTGTCTGTGGCAGGGACTGCTCATGTGAAGTCCTGACAGTGACTGCGGTGGTTTCTATAGAGACTGCATTTACAGAGAACCAAAAAAACACTGGAGTGCGGTATCAATAGAAGATCAAACACCAATCCTGGCACACACTGCAGACACTCACAAAACCACGTAAAGCTGAAAGACAGATGCTAGACTGCCTGTTATTCTCTTCCTGTGTTCAGCTGTAGAGGGGAGTGAGCTGACTACTAATGCGGCTGTTCAGGCTAATGCCAGTACAGGTTGTATTGAAATAAACTGTTTTCACCTCCCTCAGTTGCTTATTACATACCTTCGAGCTACAAAAACAATTATTAACTTAAGATGAAGTTCAAATATTAACCAAACGTCTCATGCAAGTTTATATTTTATGGACAGGGCAATGTGACACAGCTCTGCAGTTCAGTGTGTTGCTGAATCTGTGTACTGCAGCTAAATCTGAATCAAGACACTTTTAGCCTAGACTAAATGTCCGTTGTATAGCCAGACACTCTTTTATAGGGGAAATGGGCAGACAATATTGGCAACATCTAATGTCTACGGAGTACAATGTCTAACTGTGTGCTGGAAAAGGTAAATGCCCAAGCAAACAGTGTAACAATAGGCTTACATAAGGTGTGGTGGGTGCAAGGAAAATCAGTTATAATGTAATAAAATCAGGGCTTTTGTCTGTACCGTATTACAGAATTAGTGAACTGTTGTCTATATTTTATAATGTTTTGATGGCTGATATCACCATGTAAAATTCAATTTTTAGGATTTTTAGTTAATTTATGTATCTTAGTAAAACAGTAAATAAACAATAGATTTATATTTAACAATTTTCAGTCATAAAAATTCTGTACTGGGAAAAAAGTAAAGAATTTTTTTTAATCAACATAAAAGTGCTTCAAGTACACCATTTGTAGGTTGACTACCTGAAAAGTGTTTTTATAGCATTCATATAAAATTATAGTATTTATTTAGTATTTATTATTTACTTTGAATTAGCTTTTTACATTTTTATGTTGCATTTTAATTTTTGTTTTAGTGCTTTAACTTTATTTGATGATAATTTTAAATATTGCCTTGGCAACTAAAATAAAATAAAAAATTCACTGCATGAAATAATATTTATTTAAGCAATATTTATATTTACTTCTATTTGCATTTCAGCTTTTTCAATTAATACATTATTTGAATAGTGTTGGTCAGCAACAGGGCTGAAAAATATATCAAAATAATGCAATTTTACAAATCGTGATATGCATATTTCAAGGACTTTCAACAGTGGAATGATTTTAATACTTCAGAAAGTTGCAAAGAAAGTTTAGCTTGACACAAATAGCTAACAATTTAGTGTCGAAAGAGGTATGTTGCTCATATCATTTTCAGCTTTTAAATGTAATTTAAATTTATTTTAATTTGCATGCCAAATCGCTTATTATTTAACAGGTTGTCACAAAATCACACAATTATTTAACAGGTTATCACATTTTCCATTAATGTCATACAGCCCTAGTTAGTAGTTAACAATAACAACACTGTTCCTGAAAATTGTAAACATGTTGGCTCTATCAGAACATTGCTCTGATAGAGCAATCTGACATATCAACTTCAGTCTTGTCCAATGGCGTGGGGCTGTCTGAAATAAGCTGTTAGCAGAAAATTGTTGTCCAAACAATGGAAGACCAGAAACAATCCTTATTTAAGCAGTTCTGCCAGTAATGCAGCAATTGCACACTTGCACACATTTTAGTTTTGGTCTAGTTTATCAATACAGATGTGAGATTTCCTGTTGCATTGATTTATCTGTGTCTTTCTGCTCTTCCCAGGATAAATACCTGTCCCAATAACTGCTCAGATCGTGGGGAGTGTCGTGTGGGGAATTCCAGTGACTCTGTGCAGTGTGTATGTGAGGACAACTGGAAAGGAGAGGGCTGTGATGTGCCCTACTGCTCCTCTGACTGTGGCTTCCCTCTGCGGGGACGGTGTGACAGAGTCGCCAAACACTGCCAGTGCAAACCAGGATGGCAAGGTAAGCTTGCTTGGCTCAAGCATAGGAATGACAGTAAGCTACTGGACAATCATGCTTCTAACAGAGTTCATTTATGAACAAGATTGATGCATTTCAGGACTGCATTTTGACAATCATCACACATTGCTCACATTGACCTTTTATTAATAACATAGATCGAACATTTATTAACTTGCGTTGTGTGAACTGATAATATATATTTCAGTGTTATGCATGTCACCATCTTTTATATTTACTTTTAGTCACTATTGCTATGGTTACAGCTGCTATTCACAGCTATCGTGAGAATGACATGACATTAGTTATTTGTACAGTATATACATTAGCGGCTTGAATACTGTATGTAAGCTCTATGACGTTAACGGTCATAAAGGAAGCTGTTCATCATCAAATTTGTTTATAAATGTTTTGTAATCTGCTCACAGTTCTGGAAATTTGTAAATATTTTTTTTTGGTTTCACTAATTGTTTCCTGGCTCTCTTCCTCTTCGCCTCTCACAGCGCTGGCTACAGATCTCTCTGTCTCAATCTCGCCGCCTCTAGTGTTGTTTGGGTTTGCTTGAAAGACGGGACTCTGTGTACTGATACTGTTTGTCCCAGGGCTGTATTTTTGAGAACAGCTTGTGTTCTTATACTTCGCTTGATTGTGATCAGCTCTGATAAGCCAAATGTGTAAAAATACAGGTACATTTTTAAAAATGTACATTTTAGCACATATAAATGACTTCAGGTTGGTACATAGAGTGCTAGATGTCTAAATCATGCCTGTACCAAAATAGAACAGAGATTGGCTGCCGTGAGTTATGTGCCCAAAGATAATATTTAGGTAAGCAAAAATGACTTTGTAAGAAGAACCAGTAAGTTTGAAACTTCAGTGGTTACTATAGTGAATTTGTGTATTCAAAAATGCCTCGTTTATCATTTATCCTCGTATATAATTTATATTAGCACCTTCTGAAATGTCTTTTATTTATTTATTTTAATGTTTTACTCTTATCCCAAAACCCAGACTTTACATTTGTACGCGTGCTGCGATAGACGGTGTTGGTGGTGATACCGGTGTTAAGCCACAACACCGGTTACGTCACTTGCCCACCGCGGCACCGTCCTTCACCGTCATTTTTTTATAGTAATTAAAATAATTTAATTCAGTTAGAGAACAGACACTACAATTAAAACTGAACGTGGCTGATCAATGCAGCGCACCGAACGAACGAGTCACGCATCTCAGATCAGGGGTTAGTTGCATAAACTTAGCCACCATGGTAAGACTGTGTCTTAAGAACTAGTTTGACCAACTAGCAGTTGCCAAGGGGGTCTTACTTTTCCAATACAAATAAGACCAATCTACCTTTTCATAACTGAATTAAAGAAGTTATGACCAGTCTTGAAGAAGAAAAATTAGATGGCTAACGTTTTAAGACTAGTCTAAACCGTTTATGCAACCGGCCCAGATTTCATTTATCGCGTGAGGAGAGTGAGTCGAACTGACTGACAAGAAGAGTGAGGTGAGACAGACAAGACGATGGCAGAAGAGTTTCAAAACCAAATGTAAAAGCACCTGTTTTAAAAATATTTTGGATTTTGAAAAGCCTGTTGACCAGCCATTTATCTAAGGTGATATTGGAAGTTTTTTTAAACATTAGTTTCTCATTTATTTGGTTCCACAGTATTTGCTGAATTTTATTTTATTTAAACTGTGTAATTTTTTCCCATTATTTTACATAAAGGTGTATGCAGTCCGAGCCTCCAAACTTTCTTAATCGTTTTTCTAATAAACGTTCTACGTTTTATAATTAGGCCTATTTGTTCCTCAGTCTTTACTGATTTTCAGTTTTGTATACCTATTTAAAATGTGTAAGTTATTTGTTATTTTACATTAGGCATAGGCCTATAGCATGGTGTATTTTTATTCGTTTTGTTAATAAGTTATAAGTTCTATGTTGTATTTTGTTGTTGCTCGAATTCAATTCAATTGATGCCGAATTGCCGCTAATTTAAAAGTGAAAGTAAAATGTGCAAGGTGCTTTTACAAGCTATTTAAAAGTGGAGGAAAGTGAGGGGAAGAGGGAAACTCAAGTGAACTAAAAACAAACTGCTTGACGCCGAATTGCCGCTAATTTGCAAACAAACATAAAATGTGAAAGTAACAACGCGCGTGATTTGTGTGAGTGGATATGTGTGTGTGTGTGTAAGTGTGACGGAGCTTTTACAAGCTATTTAAAACCAAAAATTAGAGGATGAAGGGTGAGAAAGTGAAGTAATTTACAAGAAAGTGAGGAAAAGAGGGAAAACTCAAACGACCCCCCCACCACGGTGATACTGGTATTACCGGTGTTGTCACACGTCGATTAACCGGTGGGAAAATGTCCTCACCGTCACAACCCTAATTTGTACTATTTAAAATCAATCATAAAAAAATGACTATGATTATCTAAAGAAAGAGCTAAATAATAATGGGCCATTTCTATGTTTATAGGTTGAAAATAATCTATAGCAGTTTTTCAGACATGGTTATTCCACAGTTGTGGCGTCATATGATGTGTGCAGAAAATGTATAGAATATTTTGTGTATCATTCCAAAATCAAGCTGCTGTTAAACATTATTTAATTTTGTGTTTAGTATGCATAAAATTCTAGCTATGAAAATCACCGTTTCAACTTTTTATTTTGTAAGGATATTCAAAAAGTTAATTTTCTAGTTGTCAGGGCTCAAAATGCCCATAGTTGAAGAAACACCCAGTTACTCAAAGACTCTACGGTGTTCACCACCTCAAACTCAATAATTATTTGATTCTATGGCAGTGCTTATTATAAAATCAAAATATCAGGTATATAACCAGGTAGAATTAGCTACAATAAAATGGCATATTATTATTATTATTATTATAACCTTTATTTAACCAGGAAAGAAAACTCACTGAGATTACAATCTCTTTTGCAGGAGTGTCCTGGCCAAGATAGGCGTCCCAAGTTTACAAGTACATATAACAAACAATAACATGCAATACACAATAAAATACTACGCAAAGAAATCTTGCTAAAGATACAGCCATTAGAAACATTTGCAAATCTCCAAGTCTTTCTCCAAACCACACAAAAGTGTTTTAAAATATCTAAAAGGCACCAACTGATTTAACCTTAAATTCATTTGAAGAAAATTCCAGTCTGAAGGGGCAGCATATTTAAAAGCCTTGGTACTGGATAATTTAGTTCTAGCAGAAGGTACATTGAGATTATAATACATTTGTGAACGCAGTAAATAATTGCCAACTGTTTTTTGTTGAATCAAACAACAGAGAATATGGTAAAAGACCCAAAATTGCCTTATATATATCATTAGGTACCAATGCATTTTTCAGCAAGAGAGGACCAAGCTACTCTACTGTATAATGCACAATGATGTTAAATGTTTACAATCAGTGATAAACCTTAAGGCACCATGATACACAGCATCTAAAGAGGAAAGAAGATAGGACGGTGCATGTTGGTACACTACATCCCCATAGTCAAGAATTGGTAAGAATGTCGCAGATACAAGTTTCTTCCTTGCATTAAATGAAAAACAAGACATAAAACCCTAACTTTTTCCTTAATTTTTGTTTCAAATAATTAATATGTGAGCCAAAATGTAATGTGTTATTGATTATAATGCCCAGATATTTATACTCTGACACTAAAGTAATCAAATTTCCTTGCAATGTCCGGAGGGCAATCGAACTGTCTGACATAGATCTAGAATTTGATAACAACATAAATTTTGTTTTCTCAAAATTTAAAACCAACTTTAGAGTATAAAACCTGGCTTGAATAATATCATAAACAAATGAAAGAAATGTGTTCCTCCTTACAACTAATAACTGTTGAGGCTGCTGCTGTTTTGACTCTATATATTACATCACAAGTCTGTGGTTTCATAATTGTGAGTTTCTTGTAATTGCAAGGTCGACGAAGACATGAGCTGTTTTTAATTGTAATTATGGTAATTATGACAAGCAGCCACCAAACCTCAATTTTAGGCAGAGCACTGCTGCCCAGAGCTGTGAAGGTGTAGGTCTCTCTCTCATATCTGAGCTCTACACTGTAAAAAAAAAAAAAAAAGGTTGGGCAAACTTAAAATTTTAAGGCAACCAGCTTCAGCAGATTTTTGAGTTTTCTCAACTTCTTGTTTTAAGTTTATACAACAAAAAGTTGAGAAATTTCCTAAAAAATAAGTTGAGAAAACTCAAAAATCTGCTTTAGCTGGTTGACTTAAAAAAAATTTTTTAAGCCAACTTTTTTTTTTTTTACAGTGTATCCATCTCTGTCTCCTCTTCTCTCTTCCTCTGTCATGTGGAAGTGTGTAATCACCAATCTGTGAACAACCGGTTGAGCCACACTGACTCATGTTTCAAGTTCCTCCATGGTTTTCTGTAATGTTTTATATTTGCGAGCATAGCCTTTTTGTGTATCTTTAATTTTATGGTTTTATAATTCTGTAAATTTAGTCAATTAGCCATTTTTGAAGTGGATGAAGGTTGACTTTCACTGCTTAACTATTAATGTATGCGTGTGTGTGTGTTTTAGGCCTGGACTGTTCAGTAACTGTACCAGCAAATGTTTCCTTCTGGACACGTGAGGAATACAGCGGGCATGGCTTGGCGCGGGCGTCCCATAAGGCTGTGGTTCATGAAGATGTGATGTGGGTGATAGGTGGACATGTGTTCAACTACACACACTACCGGATGGTGACTGCGTGAGTACACACACACATACACACTTAACTCACTGGAGTATAAAAACTTTTTCAGGCTTGCAGCTTCACTTTCTCCTTTACTCTCTGTCTATTCCTCAGGTTCAACATCTCCTCTCAAAGCTGGATGTCGTTAAACCGGTCTGTCAACTCTGTAACTGGACGCTACGGTCATTCTCTCTCCCTGCATGAGGTTTGTTAATGGTTGACAGTTTGTTTAATAGTGTTCTACTATTCTAATGTCTTCATTATGGTTCGTTGTATTTATTCCCTACATACACTGAACTGAGAGCTGATTCTCAAAAACTTGCGAGTAAATAACTTGTCTTTGTGTGCATGCATACAGGATAAAATCTACATGTACGGTGGGAAGATTGACTCCACAGGAAACGTGACATCAGAACTGTGGGTGTTCCACACGCAGAACCAGTCGTGGGTTCTGCTGAATCCGCATGCTAAAGAACAGTATGCCGTCGTGGGCCATTCTGCACACACTGTCCATCTCGACGAATCAGAGCCCGTCATACTGGTCGTGTTCGGACACTGCCCTCTTTATGGATACATCAGCCAAGTACAGCAGTACAACATTGGTCAGTAGTGCACAGTAGTGTCAGTTACTTAACAGTAGGGCTGGGCGTTAGGATGAATATTGCTGCCGTAATTTAATAATGATATAAAATTAAGGAATAGTGTGAATATCGCAATAGTGTTAAAAGTTTAGCTTAGTTTTAAAAAGACTCACAATTCTCACAAATATGACCGTGTCAAAGGGATCGCTTGGCTGCTTCAAACGCTCCTCTGTTTTTGAATCAACAACCGTATTTAATAAATATGGGTTTGAATCTGAAAATGTGATAATTGACAGAGATAACATAGCTACAGATGGGGCAAAAAAAATCTCATGCTGTATGTCAAAATAAATCTGCATTAGGTTACTCGCTATATATATATATATATATATATATATATATATATATATATATATATATATATATATATATATATATATATATATATATATTACATTTAAGTAAATGTAAATTTATATTTTTTGACTTAAGTACTAAGTACTTTAATGTACTTTTGTTCATTTGGTAAAAAGCAGTAAGCGGTCACTGTCTTTTTTTGTTGATTTTGCAGTAAATAATTTAAATGCACTTTGCAACAATATCTGTTCTATCCAGATAATGCCTTTTTTATTCCAGAATATCAAGATTGAATATAGAGTAAGTTTGGCAAAAATATTGAATTACATTTTTAGCTTTATAACGCAGCCCTACTCGACAGATAGATCAACCAAGTACTGTACATCCTTCTGTGATATTTCTTTAATTTAATTACTGGTCTCTGTTCATATACATGGCTGTTACACCACATTTACCTTTTCAGCATCTTGCATCATGCTCATTGTTTTTGAGATAGCTTATAAAAAAACTCCAAAAAAAGCATCTTTTAAAAACAAGCCCCAGGACACCTGTGTTCTGTATCATTCAGGCTAGCTGTTTGAAAGGAAGAATTCATCCTATGTGAAAGCACCCTAACCCTTTTCAGAGTTGAGTGCTACCACGGACTGAAAGTCACAGTGAACAGTTGTGACCCAGTTTCTGTCTGATGAATCAGACCGCTAGGTCCCACAGAGACTGACTCTGTCATTCATCACAAAATTAAAATGAGGCCCCTTTTTGATATTAGTTTTCAATCGGTGTAAAATGTTTTGAAGTTGGAAAAAAATCATGCAGTTGTTTTCATGATTGATTGTTGCTGTCATTCGTGTGAGACTGGGGCTGGTGTTCACTTTGATTTCTAAAGGTGAATGGATTCCAATGTGGTTTGAAATCAACATACAAAACCCCTGCTTGGGAAAACAAGCATTTATTCAATTAGACATTTGAATAAAATGTCATACATACTAATGTAATTCTTCCTCATTTGACAATTATCCATGTTCTGGTCCGTTTGCAGTAATTGTTTACTCTACTGCCCTCTGGTGTTATAATGGAAGAGCAACATCACAAATATTTTTTAGGAGAACCTTTTGTTTCTTTTCTCTCATCCTGTACTTTTCACTCTTCCCTTTGCAGTAAAGGACACATGGAGCGTTTTAGAGACTCATGGGGCGCTGGTTCAGGGTGGCTATGGGCACAGCAGTGTGTACGACCCTCAAACCCGCTCCATTTACATCCATGGAGGCTATAAAGCTTTCAGTGCCAATAAATATGGCTTGGCCGGAGACCTGTACCGCTACGATGTGGACACGAGATTGTGGTACGTTTAATAGCATTGCAATTTAATATAACACAGACTACTTTTTGAGGCTATGCTTAAAATGGAGTGCCTGCTTATTTTGTAAAAATGCAAGTCAATGAAATATTACCTCTTTGATATTCTGTTTATATAGAGGTTGATTTAACAAAACAGAAATAACATTTAAAAGTTTGAGACTTTTTAAAGAAATGAATAATTTAATAAAGCAAGGATGCATTAAATTGATCAAAAGTCACAGTGAAGACAAATCTTACAAAGATTTCAGGTTAAAATAAATGCTGTTCTTTAGAACTTCTGAAAAAATCAGCAACAAATCAACATATTAGAAAGATTTCTGAAGGATCATGTGACACAGACTGGAGTAATGATGCTGAAAATTCAGCTTTGCAGTTACAGGAGTAAATGATATTTCAGATGTATTAAAATTAAAACTACTAGTGTTTTTTATTGTAATATTTAATTTTTTTTTTTTTTTTTTTTAAATGAGTGCAGCCTTGATGAGCATAAGAGACTTCAAAATCATTTAAACGATCTTGCCCAACCCGAATTTTTGAATGGTAGTGTATATTCATAGAGAAAACTCACACATGGTATAATGTACATAGTCTATGATTATGTTAGCATGCTACTATGAACATAGTCTTACTCTGTTTTTTGCTTTCTCTGGGTTTCCTGAAATTGATGTCTCTGAATCTGTAGGTTGATTCTGAGGGACAGTGGTTTTTTTCGTTACCTCCACACGGCAGTGATTGTTGGCGGGAACATGTTGGTGTTTGGAGGGAACACACACAACGACACCTCAATGAGCCACGGGGCGAAGTGCTTCTCCTCAGACTTCATAGCATACAGCATAGGTGAGTACCAAACACCTCCTTTGTCACCTGAATATTCAAACCACAAGTGTTTTGTACTTCAGTGTAGGACTGGGAAACATGAGTATATGTGATGTTAGGTGTTGGTTTTACTTGCGAGTCTTATTTTTTGAAGATAACGTGACTGTAAAGACCACCAACACAAATGTCTGATTTTCACATACGACTTGTCTGTTCAGATTATTGTGTAAAAAAACAAACAGCCGATGAGTTGAATGAAAATGCAGATTTACTCTCTGACAGTAGGTGGCGCTTATAGAAAAGAAAACAGCTGTTCAGGTTTTTGTATTCCCAAAACCAAATATAAGAGTACAGAGACAAGAGAGCTAACTGTGGATTTTACCTCTGCTCTGCACTATTGTTTAGCTTCATTGATTATTCGTGAGCGGTAGCAAGTTTTATGTACCAGCAGCTGATCTGGGAAAAAGAGTTGACCAAAAAAAAAAAGTGGGTGCTTATTGAGTGCACAGTTTTCTTAGTAGTGAGATTGGAGAAAAAAAATAAAAATGTTTCATTGATGGTATGTGAATGGTTGTGTTGGTCTGAATTCATTTAAATTAAAATGTTTATCGCACCAAATTTTCGGCCTGAACATACTTCTTAGCATGCACAGGCCTTTTAAGCTTAATTCATTTGTAATACTTTTATATTGCTTCCATCAAGTTTTTAAAATTAGAAGTAAAGAATGTAATACACTTTCCTGCAAAATAACTATATTAAATGATTATGTAGTGTGGTTTTTATTAAATTGTCATTCGCCTACCTTTTAGAACTTTTTACATTCCAAATCATCCACTTACTGCATCCTCTCACGTATGGCATCATATATCTATATAATATCTCTGTCTTTCACAATACTGAACAGCAGAAGAGACACTCACACAGAAAGCATAATTGGATTTCTGTGCGTGTAGCAGCAAGCCATTAGAGACCGAAATACACTCATCAGGGGGGCTTCTTGCAGAAGGATGCGTGATCTTGAAGCCATTATTTCATGAGTGACACATTTGAGTTTTGTAATCTCCAGGGATCGGAGACATGCCTGTCTGGTGGTATTATCTCGCTTTACATTTCGATAATGAGAGATGCTATGATGTCAGAATAGACGCACTACAAGTGCTTGAATACGGCGGCTCTTGAATGCGTGGGTAGAAATTTAGAGCATCTTTGAGGAGTTTGTAGTGCCTGCATAATACACAGGAAGCTTCAAACATATCAGAAGTATCTGCGTTTGCTTATTCATCATTATATATCACTCCACTTCTAAATTTCTTTCTCTTGTTCTTCCCATGCCAACTTCTCTTTTGAGATTCAGACTAGTGCTGTGGTAATCTGTAATTAAGTAGGGGCCTGTCTTGGCCCTGAGGGTAATTGCTCTGTCCTTATAAGCTGAACTCAATTACACTGGCCCACACCAGGATGCTATATTCGATTTGTCAGAGAGTTTGCCAGCAGGGGGCAGTGACTTGTCACACATTCTGCACTAATAGCAGTCATTTCTCTTCATGCTTCTCTTACTCCTGTTAGATTAGTCACTAACTCCTTCTATTTAACATCTAAGAAAGAGATGATTTGATATTAAGGGTCAGCTCAGAAAATGCAAAGAGCTCATTTTACAAACCATGAAGGATGCAGAGAACTGGGAACATTGCGTTTTATCCCGTATTGTGTGTTATTAAAATGTTATGTAGTTTCAGAGTACAAGTAAAGGTGCCTTATACCCCCTGCACATCTGCACAGGTCATCAATTTATGTGAAGGTTGGACTTATGAATATTAATCGGGTAATGTAAATGGAGATTACTGAGCAACGATTAGTCTTAGTTAATTAATATTCATGAGCTCTGTCTTCTCTATACTGATGTCTCTTAAAGGTATTCTGGCAGCACTGGCTGAGATTCACTTTGTCTGCCGTGTTCTCTTTTCTAGCTTGTGATGAGTGGACTGTTCTGCCCAATCCAGATCTTCACCATGATGTCAACCGTTTTGGCCACTCAGCCGTGTATCACAACGGGTAATCTCAATGTTTTATATGTGCTCAGTATGCGAAAATATCCAGTCCCACTTGTAATAGTTTGTTTTGGATTAAACATAATGTGCACTGTTTTAAAGGAATAGTTAGGGTGATATACACTACCGTGCTGAAGTTTGGTGTTAGTAAGGTTTTTTTTTTTTTTTTTAATTATACATTTATTCAGCAAGGAAGTGACAGTAAAGTCATTTACAATGAAAAATTGTTTACACTTTATTTTAAGGTGTCCTTGTTACAGTGTAATTATACATTTAAGTACTGAGTAATATTAATTAACTACATGTACTTACTGTATGGCTAGGATTAGGGTTACTTGCATGTAATTATGCATAATTTATTGTTATTATAATAAGTACATTACATTTAATTAGATTAATAACATCACAGGAATAAATTACATTTTAAAATCTATTAAAATGGATAAGTTATTTTAAATTGTAATAACTCTACTGATATTTGTGGCATGCTTTTGAATACCACCGAGAATAAATTAGACACATACCTCAATTTCTACAATCAAATTAATTTTTTTTTACAATAATACACTTTCAAGGGAAGTCTATGTTGCATTAATATACATTAACCGAAAATAGTGTAAAATCTATACACTTTAATTTTTTTCATAATTATAGTCATCATGACCCTTTATGTGTTAGTATGGGACAAGTGTGATAAAATTACTTTTTGCCTTGTCTATGTAAAATAGGTTTTTACATTTATATTATGACCATGTAAACCTATACTTTATACTATACCTATGGAAAAAAAAAGAAAAGAAAAATCACCAGGGAGGAACGTAGCCAGGTTGCATTTGGATATCACATAACCAAAAGTTCTTCTGCCTAGAAACCAAATCCCTTCAAAAAATTGATTTACAGCTCAAATGCTAATCATTTGCACTGAATAATTCATTTAAGTGATTTAACAATATAAGAACATCATATTTTTGCTTTTAAACACTCCGGTAAACTTGTCATACAAACTGTAAATAAGCTGTCAAATTATAAGTCAAAATAATTTCCTAGATAATTGACAGCATGCCACTAACGCTTAAGTTGTATTGAGTCCTGAATGTTTCTATTTCTGTGATGTTTGAACGGTGTGGTAAATATGAAGTCTATATTTAAATCTGCCTGTAATCTCCTTCCATACGGATTAGTCAAATGAAGTCATAAAGCAGAATCATTATCCATAAATAACACATCTCATTATTAGTGCTTCAAATTGCCAGCTTAACAAACACAGTCTTCTAACCGCACTTATCCACACAGAAGGCTTTCTCCTGTGAGTTTTTGACTGTGATCTGTATTCTTACCCATAATTCCCAGCGTCATTTTCAGTGCCGATATGACCACTGAGTGACCTCTCTGTGGGGAGCTGTGGCACAACACTGCTTTTTGCTGTTTGACTTGTCAGTCTCATGTGCTTTATTCATCACTCCTCCCAACTTCCTTTTCATGTTCTTCCTCGTTCGCACTGCCCTCTTCTTCCTCACCCTTCATACCTCTCCCTGTCCTCTCTCGTTCCTTCGGAGATACTCGAGGTTAATCTCTGTCTCTTTTTGTGCGTGTGTGTCAGGGTGATGTACGTGCATGGAGGCTTTAACAGCCTGATGCTCAGCGATGTGCTGAGGTTCACCCCTGCGAGCTGCGCTGCTTTCTCTGAGCAGCTGGAGTGTGTGACGGCTGTGCCCGGCATGAAGTGTCTGTGGAACTCCACTACCTCCACCTGTATGTCCTGGGACGCAGCGGCACCCCATGACTCCGAGGGCTTGAGAAACACCTGCAGTCCCAGAGGGTGTAAGTGACAGGAACAAAGAGGACGTCTGCTTCCTAGGTGTCTTTAGAACTATTCAGAGTTTTTAAGTTACAATTATTACCATAGGATGTCTGGCATTTTATGTGGCAGTGTCTGGATTTATCCATTACACTTAACTGATCATTATAGGTTTACACGCATGCCCATTGTGTATGAATGGTCATGTGACATGAGCTTTCGGTTGTGTAGTGTGGATGGAGATAGTTTCTGAAACGCAGTGAAAACACCAGTGTAGACGAGGATACTTTTCATTTTAAAATGCTTTTTAAAACAAAAAAACAATAGTGTAAACTAGGGGTCGACCGATATGCGTTTTTCAGGGCCAATACCGATTATTACAGACCAATTAGACCGATAACCGATATTTTGAACGTGTCTGCTAACAAGGTCCTGACAAAAAGTGTTGGTTGCACTTCTTGTTCTTGTCTTCCTCCATGCATCCATCTACAATAAGGGTAATATAAAGAGAGAGTTAAATGTGGGGCCACTGTAGGGCTGCACGATATATTGCATGCGATTGTCATGTGCATCTCTTCAGTAAACTATATTCAGATCACCTGCTTTCCAACACAGTAAACGGAAGTTACAGTGACAAGCTACGCAACATAATCAATTAAAATCGCCTTCGATAATGAACGTGATATTGCGTAGCTTGTCTACGGTGTTATCAACTACGGCTGAAAGCTGTGTATTAAATTCATGAAAGCATGATATTTAAAATCACATGTGCACTGGCATTTTATCATGATTAAGCCTATGAATACTGTACTACAGCTAAACAGGGCTTCACTAATTTACAGTGTCTAATTCTTCATTAATTATTTTCTAATGATTTCAATTCATCATCTAATGCACATCAATTGATAAAAAGCACAATGTATATAATAAGTGTAAATAATTTAATTGTCTTTAGCTCCATTGTAGAAGTTAAGACCGCAACTATTTTAATGAAACTATTAATAGCCTATTATAGGCACACTTGGTTTGTGATCATCTTTATAATTTACAGTTGCAAATGAAGGCATAAAACATTAATTTCATTTGCTTTTAATGCAAATTAGAGTTAAACTTGTGCTATTAAAATTGCATGGAAGAAATAGCGTATTGTGTGATTATTCTTTTAAACAAAATGATAATTGTCACTGGTTGCCATGAGGTAAGTTTCTGTAGCCTATGTATGATGATATGATGATCGTTTTACTCAAATGAAACGGTCAAATGCGCATGAAGTAACTCTCAGAGCAGTTCTGGGGATGTTGTTCAGTATTTATTCATTTAGTCGGTTGTGCGTCTGTGCCATTCACATATACAGAGACACGCAGAACATGCAGAATTCATATTTAGTCTTTTTGCGGGATACTAGTCCATAGCGCGAGTCGATTTAAGTGTACTGACCTACTTTTGATTAATTCATCCAAACTTTGACAAGTTCCGTGACTCCGCGTTATACAGTAAATTCCATCTATATGACTGGATTCCGCGATTCCGTTTCCCCATCGCGGAAACCATGGATAATATTGAGATGTTTTGCAACTTCGCAGATGCGTGATCACTGAAACAACGCCAGCGCTGTCGGTGTGTAGACGAGGACTCCCAACAAATCAGATTTTCATTTTAGTTCCGAAATCAAAATTAAATTATTTTTCGATTTAAAACAATCAAAATACACGATAATTGGTAGTAGTGTAAACAAGGCCTTAAAATATTAGTACGATTTCTGAAGGTGACACTGAAGATTGGAGTAATGATGCTGAAAAGTCAGCTTTGCATCACAGGAATAAATTAGAAAGTATATTATTTTGAATTGCAATATTTCACAAATTGACTGTTTTAATATTACCAAAAGTTATAGTGAATTTATCACTAAGAATTATAAATTATCACTGAGAGTTTTCTTAACTTAAGGGATTTTCCTAATCATATCGCAACCGGCTGCTGGCTCTCCTTATTGATTTGAAGTTTTTTATGCCTTATGGGATACCAGCAGGCAGTATTTATACCACCAAGTGTTATTTTATCCAGAAAATTGGCAAAAAGGCCTAAATCCACGATGGTGCACCAGGCAGTAAGAAGATTTGCACTCAATGAGAATATTAGCTTTAGTTATTTGGCAAAAGAAGTGTTGTGAAAATACAATATCCACAAACACAAGCATTCTTAACCGAACGGGATTCGATTTTTTTTGAGGATGTCAGCGTTAGTCCAGAAATGATGGGTAATTTGCTCTGTTTTTTTTTTTTTTTTTTACTGAAACTGTAATTCTCAATTTAATTCCAGTCCAAATCAAGATAATACTTCTGCAAAACATGAACTAGTCTTGTCCGAATAGAAGATATTCTTAATGATCTGTCAGATGCAGTTACTTACAACAGATTTATCTGTATGTCCAGAGTGTGGTATCACTGGATACACAGTTACCGCCACAGGCGTTGTATGCAGTAATATATGTGTGTGCTTTCCAGATGCAGATGGTGAAAAGTGTGACCAATATTCAGACTGCTACAGCTGTACAGCAAACACTAACAGCTGCCAGTGGTGTGCTGCGGTCTGTGTGTCTGGTCATAGTAACTGCACCAGTTCCCCGGTAAGACTCAACATTTAATATGCAGTGACTTACAGAAAAGTGTGTGGAAGAACAAATTTCCGGTTATGAATTTGTAATACTGGGACTTTGCTCTGACGTGACTAATCTGTCTGCCGGTCTGCAGGGTGGGATAATGGAGTATGAGGCGTGTCCAAAGGATAACCCATCCTTTGTGTGCAGCAAGAAGACCAGCTGTAAAAGTTGTGCCACAGTTCAGAACTGCCAATGGGAGACGAGAAATCAAGAGTGCACTACCCTCCCTGGTAATAAACACAAACAATGTGGTTTAACTGCTCCTTTTACCTTCAAATCATATAGGAAGATATTTGAAGTTCAAGAGCAAAATCCTGTGTAAATAATGTTAGTCATAGTCCATTGCAAAAACAATGGCAGAACAACAAAATATGAATACAAGTAAAGAATAAAATATCTAATATTATTGAAATATCACTATTATTGTTGTTGTATTATTTATTAGTTATTTTTGTTAAAGGCCTCTATGAATAATAATAATAATAAAAACAATAATATTAATTTTATTATTATTTAATTAGTTCTTTTATAGGCCTCTCTTTATCATTAGTATGTTATGTTATGTTATATATTATATTATAAGTTGTATTATATGTATATTATATGTTGCCTACTGGCATCAGTTATTTAAAAACCTTTTATTATATCATATTTTATATTGTATTTTAAATATTTTATAGAATTTCCTGTTTTAAAAAATATTTTATACATAGTCCATTTTATATAGTCCATTGCAAAAACAATAGCAGAACAACAAAGTGTGATATAAAATAAAATAAATTATTGGGACAGTATAGTGGGATAATATCACTATCATTTATTATTATTATTATTATTATTATTGATATTTATTTTAAATGATTTATTATTTTGTTATTTAAAGTCCTCCGTCCATCATGATAATAATGATAAAATCACTAATTATTGTTATTATTATTATTTAATTTGTTATTTCAAAGGATTCTGTCCATCATTAACACTAGATCACAATTGCCATGTTTCCCATATGTTAATTTGGAGGCCTGATGATTGCACCGTGTTTGTGTTTTAGGGAATATCTGTGGGGAGAGTTGGCACCTGGTGGGGAACTCCTGTCTAAAGCTGATAACAGCCAAGGACTCATATGACAACGCTAAACTGGCATGTCGCAGTCACCAGGCGGTGCTGGCATCCCTCACCACGCAGAAGAAAGTCCAGTTTGTCCTCAAAGAGATGCACAACAGATCATTGCAAGTGAGTTTGCAGCACACTTTCACAGTCTTTGTTCTTTATGATGTGTTTTTCTTTCACGACTTTGTCACCTGTGGGTTGTAAGGCACTAGTCTTTGTGAAGCTCTTCACACATTAAACTGAATTGAATATGAATTGTCCTGTGTGCTGCAGTCAAAAGCAGTCATCACTCCGTGGGTGGGTCTGAGGAAGATCAATGTCTCCTACTGGTGCTGGGAGGACATGTCCCCCTTCACCAATTCCACGCTGCAGTGGTTGCCGGGCGAACCCAGCGATGCTGGTTTTTGTGGGTACCTGGCTGAGCCCACTTTTAATGGACTGAAGGCAGCAACCTGCGTCAACTCTGTTAATGGGAGTCTGTGTGAACGACCAAGTGAGAAAGATGCACATACACACACAACATTGACCAGTGCTCACTTGCCTTATTAACAGAAAACTCTAAATCACGTCCATGATTAATGTGCAAATGTAGAATTTCCTGTTTTCAAAAAATTACATTATATTATAAATTCCTGTTTTTAAATTATATTTTATTATGTCATTGCTTTTAATATTTTATGTAATTTCCTGTTTAAAAAATATATTATATTATACTATATAGTATTATTGTTATTATTGTATTATGTTTGTTGTTGTTATTATATAAATTAAATATTTAATTTATATAAATAAAATTTAAATAATTTATTTAAAATGTAAATAAAATGTTTTTGAAATATACTAGGTTTTTTATATTTTATATAATTTCCTTTTTTTACTTACATTTTTTTATTTTATACATTTTTTATAATTTATATTTTATAATTAGATTTTTTTTTTTTACAGAAATATAAAATGTAATAATAACAGGTTTTTAAATAACTTATGCCAATAGTCAATATACAGTAAAATATAATTTAAAAAAAGGAAAATGTATAAGAGCTAGTATAATATATTTTAAAACAGGAAATTATAATATAATCTGATTAAAAAACAAATCATATTTTATTTTATTTTATTATATTATGCTAGTTGGTATCAGTTATTTAAAAACCTGTTATTAGTAGATATTTTGTTAATTTCCTGTTTTCAAAAATGTTGTTATTATATTTAGTTCTGGGCAACGATAAAAAAAAATGAATCGCGATTAATCGCATGATTTTTTTTTATGCGATTAATCGCATTATGCACAAATTTCAACAATGAATTCAAAAGTAATGTATTGCACACTTTTTTCGTTTAAAAGTACTGCTATATGAACAAAAGTGCAATAACATTTGGTTTGCAAACACTTTAAACAAATAAGGTGCTTTTTTACAGCAGTTTTCCTTTTACATAGTGGCAGTTAAAATATTTCTTGTAAATCTCAACTTAAAATCAAATTAAATATAAAACCAAAGCTATTTGCCACTGCCAGGGCATTAAAGTTTTATAGAAAATATTTTATAGTTTGTTATAGAAAAACAAGTTATGCTCAGAGTCCAGAGCCTCGATTATAATATTATAACAGGTACCTTCCGAGTTGAGACCTGCATTATCGCGGGACCCAAAGCAGCAGAGCGCAGCGCGGGACAACACTTGATGGTGGTGCGGGCGGGTAGAGACTTGCGTGTGCGGGATGTGGGAGAATAAGGGTGTACTCGCACTAGGCGTTTTGAACCGTGGCGTTCGTTTAGCCGTCCCTGGCTCGGTTGGAAGAGGTGGGCCAGAGCGCGGTTCAGTTGGGCTCGGGCGCGGTACACATGTAGTGTCGGAGCGCTGAACTTCTGCTATGTGCAGCACTATTGCGTGAACATTTCTGAGTGGCAAAAGTGATAGATCTGTAAAGCAATATATTGTGAGAGGGCCGTGTTACCGCGTCCCAAACGACTCAAAATAATAAACCACAAAGTTAACAAAACAATGCACTCCCCTGTGCTGAGCGAGAGCGCTTCTCTGCTGTCTTCACGTGCTATCGGAAACCTCCTATTTCCCACTTATGAAGTCGTGATTACGAGCACGTTGCATTCTTTTCTGTTAAAAATAACATTGAACAGTGGTTTGTGAATGTTGATGCTTAGCCTAAATAATTTTATCGGGAGCGTTCATGTGAGCGCTGCAGCTGTCTTTAGGCCCACCCTAAATGCTCTCATTGGTTGAGACGTGTGATGACACCCATCCCAAGCCAGTACTGATCAACATCCCACCCCTCCTGTGACCCATGGTTTGTCTGTATGTGTATTCAGAGCCAGTGAGCAATGGACTTTCAAAATAATAATAAAAAAAAAACTGCGTTAATGCGCGATAAAATAATTGTCGGCTTTAATTAATTAATGCGTTAACGCGATAATAATGCGTTAACTTGCCCAGCCCTTATTATATTATATTATATTGCCTATTGGTTATAGTATAATAATTATATAATTGGTTATTATATCAGCTGAACCTTATTTTTTGTTGCTTATTGATATGAGAATCTTTAAAGGACTTTTTTATTCTCTTCTCTCTTTTCTGTGTCTTGTCTTTTCTTTCATTCTCTCTCTGTGTGTGTCTCTGTCGGACTCTCTCTGTTCCTGCAGCGAACCACAGTGTGAAGCAGTGTCGGACGCCCTGTGCCCTGCGCTCTTCCTGTAGTGAGTGCACCAGTGGGAGCTCAGAGTGCATGTGGTGCAGTAACATGAGGCAGTGCGTGGACTCTAATGCTTATGTGGCGTCCTTCCCCTACGGCCAGTGCATGGAGTGGTACACCATGAACAGCTGCCCACGTATGTCTGGCTCTCATTTAGTGGATTCATGCCTGGCAGCCTGTGTCTTGTTTTCTCTTTGTAAATCGAAGATTGAACAGTAGCAGGTGTCCTGTTTATTGACATAGCAGTCTTTACAACTGACATAAAATCAATTCAGATTAATATACTAATCATAACTTTACTGTCAAGGGTTCAGTTTGAGGTGATTGCACTGCATGACCCTTGTGATAAATGGATGTGTGTTTTTATTGTAGCGGAGAATTGTTCTGGCTATAAGACCTGTGGTCACTGTTTGGACCAGCCTGGCTGTGGGTGGTGCACTGATCCCAGCAATACAGGACGAGGCCAGTGTATAGAGGGCTCTTATCGCGGTCCGATCCAAACACTGTTCCACGCCCCTTCCTCTTCAGGCCCCTCCCTCATTCCTGCCCCTCAGCCAATGCTGAACGTGAGCTTGTGCCCACTAGAGGGCAGCTACAACTGGTCCTTCATCCAGTGCCCAGGTAAAACTCATCTGACTTATGTAAGTTGTTCTATATTGGTTGTGTTTATGAAATGTATGAAAGTATGAATGAATATGGTGATGCTAACTTGAATTGGACATCAAAATGTCTCTTTGACGCTGCTATACTTAAAGCATATATACAATTAATCAACATTGTGAATAGGGCTGTCGCAATTCCTTGATTCAATTCGAGTACTCGATTTAAAAAAATCATCGCTATCATTTTGCCTGTGTTGAGCAACCAGCAAAATACAGGAAATGGAGCGTTCCACGGACAAGAATCCATGAAACGCATCATTAGACCATTTTCCAATGCTGCATGATATATTAAACCAATTAAAAAATCATAATAAAGCATAATGCTATTGTGTATTCACAAACGCTACAATTCAGTTAAATAATAATTAATAATTATTAGCTCTGTTTATAATACATTATGTATTTTAACAGTTTTGTTCAATAAAACCATATGATTACTTACTTTTGATACTTTATTTGAACTAATTATTATTGCCTCATTGCTATTATATTTGTATTTGAAGCTTAGGTCTATTTTTATTGCTACAAAAAAATAGTTGGAATTATCCGATTACTCGATTAATCGTCAGAATAATAGACCGATTACTCGATTACCAAAATAATCATTAATGCAGCCCTAATTTGGAATAATTTCTAAAGGTTAATGTGACATTATAGAGTGGAGTAATCAGTAATGCCATTTCAGGAATACAATACATTTTAAAATAAATTAAAATAGAAACCATTTATTTTAAATTGTAATAATATTTCAACACATTACTATTTTTACTGTGTTTTTGATAGAATAAATTCAGCCTTCTTTCATAAATAATACAAAAAAATTACAGACCCAAAAAATTAACGATATTGTACTTCTAAAAAAAATCTAAAACAAATTAGTGTCAGTTATTATTATATATTATTTAAGAGAATATAAATTATTAAATATAATTGGTTTAAAAAAAAAATTGTGTAAAATGTGTTGATCATTTTTACTTTTATCTCTTAAGTTAAAGATTGTGACTATTGTGGATGTTGAATAACCTTTAAAAGCCATTTTAGAGAAAATGTAATTATCACAATGTATATTGAATCATTACACAGCTGACAAATACAGCTTTTTATAGATACATTGCTCTGGCTCTGTTTGTATCTACTTCTATCTCAGTTTTACTTTAGATACTGTTTGCATTTTTATAGTACTGATCAATTTTCTTAAATTGTTCTGTTTGTTCCTCTCTCATGCAGTGTGTCAGTGTAACGGACACAGCTCTTGTGTCAATGAGAGCGTTTGTGAGAGATGCGAGGACCTCACCACAGGCAAACAGTGTGAGAGCTGTATTTCCGGTTACTATGGCGATCCAACAAACGGGGGCAGCTGTCAACGTAAGTCTAAACACAAGCCCAGGCCAAAATACAGTTGACTTTTGCTGCCGGTTTGATAGGGTCTTAACTGTATGTGTGTGTTGGTCATTTGCAGCTTGTAAGTGCAACGGCCATGCCGGCATGTGTAACTCTAACAATGGCAAATGCTTCTGTACCACCAAGGGCATCAAAGGAGACCGCTGCCATTTGTAAGTGTGCGCTCTCATACTCGTTCTGCCTCAGTCTCCTGAGGTTTTCTCTGCTCTGCCATTAAAAGTAATTTGTCAAATGTACGACGGATAGCTTATCGTTATCTTGTCTATATCAAACTCTGTTCTTTATAATTCTACTCATTTTCACTCCGGCTTTTATTTCGTTCTGTCCCTCAGGTGTGAGGTAGAGAACCGTTACCAGGGCAACCCTCTGAAGGGAACGTGTTATTGTGAGTATGTCAATGCAGCGGCTGATGGCTGTTCATATTGTGGCTATTTGAGTAATTTAGTCATTTTCAGAACTAGTCATTTTGTCCTTACCTGACTAAATCAGGCAAAAACCACAAACCTGCGCATATGTCAGTCAATCTGGGAAAATATCCAGATTTTAAGTAATAGTTTTTCAATATTATCTTTTATCCTTTTCCTCTTCGTCTCACACACAACTGTATCTTTATCTCTGACGCACAGACACTCTGCTGATAGATTACCAGTTTACCTTCAGTTTGTCTCAGGAGGACGACCGCTACTACACTGCCATCAACTTTGTGGCAACTCCAGATGAGGTGTGTTATGCTGAAAAGTCTTTACTGTTCAAAAAGTACTTTTTTTGCTTGTAGAGTCATGGTCAACTAGATGTCAATAAACCAAAGCTGACTGTTTACCTTGATTTGCAAACACAACAAACCTCGATATGATCAAATAGCATACTAATTTGATTGATATGCAGTTGGACGTCTGATATTACTGTTATCAATTGTTATTTTTTTCCCTCTTGAATTTATTCAGCAATTAACTGTTGAGCAAAGGAAACAATACAGCATTAAGGGGGTTTACCAAGGACACATTCTTAAAAAGCACCTATTATGCCCCTTTTTACAAGATGTAATATAAGTCTCAGGTGTCCCCAGAATGTGCCTGTGAAGTTTCAGCTAAAAATACCCCACAGATCATTTATTATATAATTTTGAAAATACCTATTTTGAGTAGAAGTAGAAACATGCTGTTTTTGTGCCTGTATCTTTAAATGCATATGAGCTGCTGCTCACTGCCCCCTTTTCCAGAATAGGGCTGTGCCTTAACTGCTCATATCTTAGATACTCTGCCAAAACAAAACATCTGTTAGGTTTTGATTATCATATCTATCGCACTGAAATCATGCATTTGTCTGTTACATGGCATGTCTGTCAAATACACTCAAGTTTATGTTAAAAACACCCAAGTTACAAAAACACAGTCGGTTATGTCTGTGAAGGCAAACTGCTGGGAAAGAAATTGCATGTTTATATTAGATCTGTGTATTAAGTGACAGCAGCGTAATATACAGTACCTGCTGCTGTCTATGCTGATAATATGACCCAAACTAAATAAAAACAGAAAATCACTCACTGCTCTTGAATGAATGATCTCTGTAGCTCTAATAAGAAGACATTTCTTACTTGAATACTGCTTTTAAATGCTCTGGTGTCACATTTTACAGATTCTGCAAACGACTTGTTCTGAGACACTAAGCAGGTGGATTTTTATCATTATAGGGTGGTTGTCTACACACAGTGCCAACACACGTTTGTGTTCAAACAACATGTGAAAGTGAAATTTGCATAGCAGGTGCCCTTTAAGTTAAATTTGAGTAGAAAAATTATAGATCAGAAGGCAAAGTTTGTGCTAACTGCCATATACCGTGCCTTATGTACTTTCAGTGAGGTCCATCTCGAAATTTTGAAGATTTGTGATTGCTTTTTTGATTAAATAAACGCAGCCTTTGCAGAGATTTCTTTCAAAAGCATTAAAACTTTGGAACAACAGTGTAGTTATATTTGCAGGAAATTCACCATCAAAATATTTTAAATATTACATAAGCGTCTATTAATGTCTATTTTTGATAATCTAGTGACTTATGAAATAAAAGTGATTTTATGATTGTATTTTTGCTTGAGTTAAAAGCGAGATGCTAACAGAAGACACATTTTATGTGATGCATAAGTGACGTGACGTGACATGTGGCCAAGTATGGTGACCCATACTTGGAATTTGTGCTCTGCATTTAACTCATCCTAAGTGCACACACACAGCAGTGAACACACACACACTGTGAACACACACCCGGAGCAGTGGGCAGCCATTTTATGCTGCGGCGCCCGGGGAGCAGTTGGGGGTTCGGTGCCTTGCTCAAGGGCACCTCAGTCGTGGTATTGAGGGTGGAGAGAGTGCTGTACATTCACTCCCCCCACCTACATTTCCTGCCGGACCTGAGACTCGAACTCGCAACCATTAGGCCACGACTTCCCATAAATTTAGATATGCATCAGTTTGGAGAGTAGATTATGCTTTGAATCATACTGCTGTTATGCCATGGTATAAAAGCTACAGCAGTTTGTGGAATACATTTTGGCTTATTTAATACATTTTAGAGGGTGTATATTCTCTTTGAATATTTCATATACTGTATTTTTTTCGTCTGAATGTTTTTTGGATTTCTCTTGCAGCAAAATCGAGACTTGGACATGTTTATTAATGCCTCAAAGAACTTTAACCTCAACATCACATGGGCAACCAGCTTTGCAGGTATGAAGCCCTGACATGTTAAACATATATTTTAAGCACATAAATGTGCTGTGTGTGCTGCTGAAACTCTCTTCCTTCCTGTAACCCTGCATTTCTTCCTTTCTGAGCAGCTGGGACTCAAGCTGGTGAGGAAATCCCTATAGTCTCCCGCAGCAACATAAAGGAATTCAAAGACAGTTTCTCCAATGAGAAGTTTGACTTCCGTAGCAATGCCAACATTACCTTCTACGTGTATGTCAGCAACTTCACCTGGCCAGTCAAAATCCAGGTGAGAGGAGTCTGCACATTATTGAGTCCAGTGAAGTACACAGAGAAAAATATCACGTCTGTGTGTGTGTGAGCGTTGTTTAAACATCAGCGAGGGTCTTTGTGTTTTGTTTTGCTATCTTATCCTCTCCTTCCGTCTGTAAATTCACAGAGGCCGTGTCCTTTTATTCTTTCTCATATATCTTTGGCCTTTTCTGTCTGGTCTGGAAATGATTTGGCAGAGCTTTCCTTTCCCTCCCTCTTCTCCTCTCCTCTCCTCCTCTTTTCCTTTCCCCCTCCTCTCTAACTTTGCTTTGGAAAGTGATCTAACCTACCCTCCTGTGCTAGGACGCTGAAACTCAGAGTTTGGGTTTGATTGTCCGTCCGCTGTTCTAGAGCACGTTCTCTCCTCAGCTCATGGAGAAAGGGTGAATTTCACACAGGTAACGCCCTTATCGTCTCTCTCGTTTGCCTTTCGCTTCTCTAGCTGACCTTTGGATGCCACGTTTCGTTTAACAGGGATTGCATGTGTGGATCCGAGCACGATTGCGGGCGAGAGGGCTTGCGCCGTGGTAGCTCTGGAGGACAGAGGTGCTGTTGTCAGGCGTTTAGAGGAGAACGACGAGAGGGTTTGGGCTGGAGAAAAATGCAGCGCTCAAAACCTGCTCTGTAAACATGGCAGGCTGAGACAGAGTGTCAGAAGGAATGTTAAGTTGAAACACATGACTCTTTGAGAAAGAGACTGAGGGAAGAGCCTGAGAGGAATCAGAGAGATCAGAAAGTTCAGAGGAGGCACAGTTCCAGCCTTCTGTTTCTGGCTCTTGTTTTCGTTTTGCCTGTGGTCAAAGAGTCTGTGCGGCCTGTGTAGTTTTTGGCCAACAGAATGGAAGCGTGTGAATCTAAACAAGAGTATAGTGTGTCGGGTTTCTGTGTGAGAATGTTATTTAAAAGCAGAATTTGATTGAGCTTCACGAAAATATTTAAAGGTCACATATCAACCCCAAATCAAAAATTTTGCATGGACTTTTTTTTAAAATTAAGATTCACATTATAGTGAAGTTCATTTAACTTCAAATTCTTAATAATACCAAAATGGATCCAGACATTTTACTTTGTGTTTGCATTTTCACATTTTTAATTGGTGTAAATTAATCATTAATGTAAAATTTAATGTAGTACAACAAATGCTGCCACTGTCTAAATACTGTTGAAATAACAATTATTTATTCATATAATTTTTTTAGGCTTAATTGTCATTGGTTTAATTTTGGGCTGAAATATGACTAAAGCTGCGTTTTCGACATTTGTGCGATTATCGGGCTAACCCCCAGAAGCAGCCTGTTACCCTCTGCTTATTCACCACAGTAAAATGAATGAGTAATGAAGGTATGAATGTCCACACAAACAAATAAATAACCGCCTGTAGGTCTGAAAAAAAACAGTAGTGCTGCTTATCAACATACATAATTACGTAATAATTATAAAAAAAATATTTTTTAAATCATAATTCATAACTGTCTATTTTACAGAAGTGGTGTTTAAAAGTAATGCTTTAGTGCAAATATGTTGGTAATTCTCATGTCCTGGTAATAGTTTTGATTAGAACCTGCAAAAGTTCATACATTTCAGAAGCTTGAATCAGATCTGAAAATTCCGCATTCACATATGATTGAAATTCTACACAGCTTCCATACTGCTCTCCATTGGAAATGACTGACTGGTCTGTCATTTGTTAAAGATGTTGGAAAGGCAAGTTTAGACATATTTTTGACAGGTTTTGTGAGATTTTTCATGAGAACTTTTTCATGAAAGTACAGTGGACTCAACTTTTAATTATTTTTAGCCAGTTTAATGTTCAAAACAAGTCATATATTCATAGGAGGAGTGTAAACACTGTGGCTGTGTCACGCTTTCAAAACATTGCTCTGTTTGTTCGAGCAGCACGACATGTCATCTTCTACCTCAGCCAATGGCCTGTTTGTTCAAACAATGGCAGATGGGGACAGAATGTAAGGAATGTTTGAGACACCAAACTTCAGAATCCAAATTTGATTTTTGGTTCAGAAATGACACATTCCTTCATTCATCTTGGACTAGTTTCTACACGCTTATGTTCTGTCAGTAAATATAGCAGTACATTTGTTTCTCAGGTTCAGTCCTCCTCCACAGATCACACGTAACAAAACATGTTTCATTTACACTAGTTAGCTTACCTTGGCAGGTGTACCAGAACATTGTCTCTTCTTGTTTAGATTGGGTAAGCCACATCATTATCTCTTAAAACATGACTAACAAGCTATATATAGTGTTTACGTCACAAACGCCACATGAATGCCCGTGTGAGCCACAGGTTGTCATGTGTGAATGACAGTGATAAGTCGGCTTGCTATTGTTTTATGTTGAATGTGTGTGGGTATCAGTACTGTGAGTCAGGCCCCGTTTGTCTTTGAGACTGTGCGTCTGAACATGAGGAGGTTGTGGCGTGTGAGAGAGGCCGTATCAGCGCACAGCATCTGCTCAATGAGAGCTCTGTGTGAATTCACCCTCCATGCTGTGGACGTCTGGCATGCTCTCTTTTACCCTGTTCTCTCCCTCTCCCTCACTGAAAATCCTGTGCTTATTTTGGAAATGCCTGGAGGAATAGAGAGGGAAGAGTGAGCTTGTTTGAAAGCAGGTAAAAGATGGAGAGAAAAAGACAGTGTTTTAAAGTGGAAACGTCTCCGGTGTCCCCTAGACTCTGCCCTCCTTATGGTAGACGGGTTTAAGACTGCATCCCTAAACAGAGCGACAGGAATGATGTAATTCTTTGCAGCCGTTGCACTGCTAATTTCAATAGGGTCATTTTAAACACTACGTTAACATAATTACTAACCCAGCGTGTGAAACATGAAACGAGCCCACAATTAATTTGGACTAATCAGGTTTTCTTATTTCACGCCGTACGTTTGTAAACCCTGGGTTAACGGTCTCATATGCATATTTACAAGGTTAATAACACTGATTGGACAAGTACAGCACGTAGCGAGCGTGTGACCAGTTTTAATAACAGCTTGAGCATCTGGGTAAACGTCAACATGTAAATCTCCTCTGCTTATATGTTCTTAAAAATAATCTAATGAAAATGCAGAGGAGCGTTTGCCATCACTTCTCAGTTTCTTTTTTCTCCCTTAGACACTAAACACAATATGAGAAAGTTGTACAAGTGCTGTATGAATATCTAATGAAGCACTGGAGAAGGTTATGATATTGCCTGTCGTTAAATAACTGAAACCGAAAGAGGGCCATAAGGGAGTGCTAGGGAGCAAGTGGAAAAGTTTAGAGAAAAACAGAGTAAAAATAAATAGAAAATACTAAATAAATAAAATAATACTTTAAATTAAATAAAGTTATTTAAATAAACAATTAAAATGTTTCATAGATTTTTAAATATATTTAAATTTAGTTTGAGTAGTTTTTTTATTTAATGCATTTCATAGTAACCACATGAATCACTCATGACGTTGAACTTTGAACTTCTAAAGCCATAGATAAACATAATAATAATGTAAGTATATTTTTACATAATATATTATTTTCACAGTATAAATAGGGTCTTTATAAATTAAAATATATAGCTGCCTTTAACATTTCAAGATGGGGTTCCTCACACAAGGATTATCGTATTTGGGGGTCTGTGGCATTGAAAAGGTTGAAACCCCTGCTCTGTAACTTTAATACTGCGATAGGGCATTAGCATACAGCATCAAACCTGTTCTGGAACAGGCACTAGTAACCCATGATTAAAAGTGCTGCTAACCCCTTTTCAAAATTACAGGTTTGAAACATTGCTTAAAAGTGCTTTACCTGGATTTAATAAATACACTTGCTCAAGGTTAATACTAGTGTGGAAAGCCATTGCTCTTTGTCTGTTATTCATCTCTCCCTGTTATTGGAGGTCCATCATGACATAGTTGTGCCAAAATAATATGATTGCTTATTTGAATTAGAATGGAGAGTCTGAAACTGCAAAGACGCTCTTTTCTATTGATCGTGTGTGTGTGGGGAGAGAGAGAGAGACGTGTATCAGCAGGGGGCAGTATTGGTACAGTCAGAAACGAAACCTTTGCTCTCATGTCCTATTTAGACAGACAGAAAAACACATGTAAAGCATGTAAATTAATGTTTTTCTCATTGTTTAACATTCATTTCTCTTTTCTCCTCAGATCGCTTTCTCTCAACACAGTAACTTCATGGATTTGGTTCAGTTCTTTGTCACGTTCTTCAGGTACGACAAGCACATGAGTCTTCGATGAACTTCTAAAGCCACAGATATTCTCAAAAACCCATTTCAATCTAAATACTGTACATTTTTAATATAGCTCATTGGGTTGGAGTATGTTTGGGGTGTGATTATGGCTCTAAGCTCTAATTCACCTCTGGAAGACCTGCTGTAATATGTTATTGATTTAGGAAGCAGGTGGCGTAGACCATATATAGCAAACTCACCCCGTCACGTACACACATTCTCACACATTCTGCCATGTCGCTTGTTATACTTCTTACTGGTTCCCAAACAGCAAAAGGGTGATTAAAATATGATAATCACTCAGATGTGGTCATGCATCATGGCTAAGACACATGTGATACATGTACACACACACACAACATACATACACCCAACTGTAGCTGTGGTCGGCCATGGTTCTTCATCATTAGCTATGTCAGCTCAGCCATGATAAATTACACCAACTCTTCACAGCCTTTGTGTGTGTGTGTGTGCGCGTATATGTGTGTGTGGGTGAGCTATTCCCAAAACCCAGAGCGAATGTATTTCAGCTCTGCGCACACCTGCACTTATAAGGTATAAACATGCACCTACACATTTATGATTCTATCACATACAGCCCAGTTCTCCTATACACGAGAGGTGCATTCATGAGCTTTGGCCCCATTACCATGAGGATACCAACACTCCTGATCTTTAGCACACCTGCGGCTGTGAAACTATCTCTAATCCATTAAACATGAACAGCCCCGTGTGTGTGCTTGAGATGTGATTTTGACATGACTCAGTGGAACGTGATTCTCTCATTGTTTTCCATAAAAGAACATTCAAAAACGTTAATGATTGTCCTCTTCCTTTCTATTTCCTGTTTTGTCTTGTGTGTGTGTGTAGCTGTTTCCTGTCCTTGCTTCTGGTGGCAGCAGTCGTATGGAAGATAAAACAGAGCTGCTGGGCGTCACGGCGCAGAGAGGTCAGTGCTGTAGCATTTCCCTTGTTACCCGTGGAATTTCATTGACTTTCCCTGCCACATGATGCTCTACACAGCTTTGAACCATCCTATTAATGTCACATCAGCATCTTCAAATGCTGTCAGTCAGGCTGGACAGATCCATCCATTAGGCTGTTTTTGGACAATTCCACTAGAGGTTGAACTAAATATCTTTATATTTAATTTGTATTATTCAATATGTATATGTTTGTATGTTTGTCTTAAATGGATGTTGATAATATTGGTAACACTTTACTTAAAGCCTTTATATATCATGCATTATAAAAGGAGTTTTAATGCATTAATTATACCTTTTAATTCACCTTATAATGCATTGTACAATCTAATAATTGTAAACACATTTAATACCTTATAACACAATGTGTATATGTATGTATGTATGTATATGTATATATACATATACATATATATACACACACACCTTGTTACACTTTAACACTGTTACACTTTAACATTGATAACATGCATTTTAAATTCAGTTATAATTATTTACGACAAGATATAATGTATTAGAATGCACATTATGAATAATAATAATGCATTATACGCTTTAATAACCCTTTATAATGCATTTTTACATAAAGGCTTTAAGTAAAGTGTTACCATGATATCTTTTGAGCATTTTAATGGTTTTAGGCAATTAAGTTTCAGCTTCACAAAGTATTTAATTGGACTTAAAGATTAGTATTAAGAAGTATTCTCTTGGTGTAAAGCAATTGGTTTTTTAACTCTTTGGGTTTTACAGTGTATACTTAATCATGAAATGACACAATTGTATTTTTATATGTAAATAACATATAAAATCTGTACTTAAAAAATAAATAAGGAGCAATAAATGAATACTGATACAAAAGACAAGAGAAATTACATTTATTTATTTTGATTGATTTTATTTTGTGCACACAGATGTGTGGTGTTTAGATTTGTGTTGAAGAGCTACTAAAAGTAACTTTTCCAAAAATCTAATATATCTAAGCGGTTTATTTAGTTAAAACTTGAGCTTATTGATGCATTTCATTGAATCTGTTTTTCTATTCAACTGTACCTTTAGTCAGAGGCTTTCTGTAAATACTTCTCTATTAAGTTTAATGGTGCAATGCAAAAATATTTAATAGTGTGCAAGTTATTGCTCCTTTATATCTCAACTACTCTAGGCAACGTATGCACAGCTAGTGAATCCAGCCCCTGTTGATTAGCAATCCATCATCTCAAAATGGGCAAATATTGACCAGTTATTTGGTCTTTCTTTTAGCATTTTTATTTCTTAATCACTTCAAATTCCAGTTTAGATTTCAGTCAATTAGTAAAACTTGTGTGTGTTATTAGTAAAACTTGTTAATATATATTTAACAATTTGTTGATTGTTACCAGTTAATTAATTGATTAATTACATTGTGGTCAGATTTGTTAAAAAGAAGAAAACGTGCTGGAATATGAACCTTGATTTTACGGCCCCCACAGAGACTGAAGAGGTTTGGTTTTGAAAGGTTTCAAGAGGCCAATTTAAACCACGCAGGGGTGTTTATAAGGGCTAATGTGAGTGTCCTTTAAAGGACCCTCTTCACCATCTGGCTTAGTGAAGTGCTCTCATCCAATAAAAAGTGGTAACACTTTTTCCTCTTTCACGCAAAAATCAAACACGCATTCATATGCGTACATGCACATCACTTCCTGTCTCGGTCTTGAACGTTAAAGTTTTGCACTCTTCTGACCCTTTAACTTCAAGCATGACTTTTACTAATCATCTCCATGGCAACCAGACATAGAGGGCTAATTTGGGGCCAGTAAACAGACTAGTGGTCTTACTTTTTTCTCTTATACTTGCACCTGATGAAGTATTGTGGTAGAATCATATCACACCAAGTCGTGTTCTTTACAAGTACCAAGAATCAGACCTCCTGAGCTTGGTTGACGGTTATTATTATTATTTTAAGTCATTATTTTGGTGACTCATAAATGTAACCAATATATAAATGCACAATAATTATGGGCTGGTGTTTATTTATTAAATATATCAGTTGATATTGGATATAAAATCATAAATTTTAATAGTGAATGCTTATTTTCCCTATTTTCACATTTGAAGTGCATTTGCTGTCTTACTAAGTATGAATCTTTAAAACCGAATAATGAATAAGACTATTTATAAATATGTAATTCATTTAGACATTTAAACAATATAAAATTTTGAGATCTGCCATTTAATGGCTCAACTGTATTAGCAAGAATTTGAATGTTGTTGGTTTTTCCTATTTTTAGTCTTTTATTGTTAGTCTATGCTTTCTTCATGTACTTTTTAATCAGTATGTTATACTTTACATAAGATTTTAATTTATATTAAATATGATTGTGAATGATAAAGCTGCATATAGTATATGTCCAGCCTTTGAACACCGCTGTCCTGTTTGAAGATTTGAAAAAGCATCAGAGGGTTGCTCCGATGTCGAAACTATAATTGCAAATCAGAAGTGACCTTTTCTCAAAGCGCTCTGCGTGGTGTGTGTGTGTGTGTGTGTGTGTGTGTGTGTGCAAGTAATTACACAGAATTCCTCCGGAGGTGCTCTGAAAGAGTTTCCAGGTAAATCTTTCAGTGATAAATATCACAAGCCTCGCAGGCAGAGAACGTATTGTGACCAAAAATCAAAGATGCGGGTTATCAGTTTTTCAGGGACTATCCTCTGTAATTGTTAGATATGCAAATGAGGGCCACTCAGCCGAGATGAGCTGATGCTAACAGACTGCTGATTATTGTCTTTAATCTTGCGAATGTGCATCATTCAAAGAATATTATAAAAGCAACCCTATGAAATTTCTATTTAGTCGCATTTTAACATTAGACTACATGCTCCTACGTTTTCAGTTGTGAATCCATGTTACACACTTACTATTGTATTGGAGAATATTTTTGATTTATGTGTTTGTGCGCATACAGCATTTTGAAATCTGCCTTTGTTATTAGTTAATATTCATTTATGACCCAATTAAATTAACTTTACTCTCTTCCAAACACTGAACACATTATTTTTCTCACACACAAAGGTAACCAGATTTAAGATTTGTGATGAGCATGAGCTCCTCTTCAGTCATCGTCACTGGTCCTCACACACACACACACACACACTAGCTCTCGCACCTTTATTGATGAGGCTGTGAATTATACTGACAGAGAGTGGCTTGTGAATTAGCCGTAGTGGGAATAGCTGTCGATATTCTCTGTCCATGTGTGTGCGCTATAATGAGGTGGCCTGATAGCTGGTGTCTCGTGTTTGTGTGTGTCTCTTTTACACTGAGAAACAAATACTTGTTACCAACTCTGTCTAAGGTTTTTTTTAAATAGCTATATATAGTTTTGTTAGTTATTTTGGTTGTTATAAGGGTTATATCATGACAAATCAATTCTTTGGTCTTATTATCTGACTTTATAGCCATTTTATTATGAAAACCTGCTGTAACTTTCAAAAAATCGAAACGCTTCCCCTGCTACGCTTGTCTTTTTGGATTAGAAACCAGAAAGATTTGACGTGTACGTCAACAAAGCATATAAGGTTAGATAGTATTATTCTTAACACTAGAAGAACTGATGCAAAGAGTAAAACCTTGTGCTGTTCCTTTCTGTGCATATATGCATATCCTTCTAAAGAGTACCAGAGAAACAAGCAGCTGATATGTATTTTTAGCAAAGTCCCTGATCATTTCAGTGTGATCTTAACATTTCCCTGCAATTTTTTTTATGAACCTGTCACAATGAAATGCAGACTTTTCAAACAGTCTGTTATTGAAGGCTGCTGCAATTAAAAAGTATATTGTAGTCAAAATAAAAAGCACAGCTCAAATGAGTACAGCAAAGTTTCTCATATCTTGTGGGAAAAATAGTGTTTACAAAGGCATAGAAAATATTAAATACACAACAGCAAACAATGGCCTGTTTTAATTCTAAGGGTCAATGAGAGAGAGAGAGTGGAAAACAGAAAACTAAAATATGCATTATGTACTAAATTTGCACTTTTTGGTGCAAAAAGCTACCACCATATAAGTGGACTGAGGGGAAATGCAATAAAAACTATATGACCTTTGAGAGATTTAGGTAGTTACATTTTAGGAAGTTTGTCTTGATTGAACTTGAACTGTTTCTCATTAAGGGAGATCTGGGGGGAAAAATGAGTTTTGGTGTGGAAGGGGTCCGTGATCAACCCCTCCTGCTTGTCCTGGAGACAAATGTCATTCATGGATGGCGTGTGATGGTTAATGGTCCTCTTTGTGGTCGTAATGATGATCTGCAGCTGGTCTTTGTAGTGGAAGATGCAGCCAAAATGAGAGAATAATTGATGTTGGCAGAATTAATTTTCATCTGTATTCCTTCTGAATGCTTATAAGAATTAATTCTGTCAATATCAATTATTCTCTCATTGTAATTTTGATAAGAATTCTTTTGGAAAGATTATTTGCGTGTGGGTTTTTGGACAGTGGGAGTCAAATCCTTGACCAGGATATTTCTTGCTTTTTCAGAGTAACAGAGCAATGTCAGAATAGTGAAAATCTCCACAAATCCGGGGACAGTTGGTAAACGTAGTGTTGCACTGTTGCAGGATATACCAAGTTGTGTCCAACTGGCCCTTCTGATGTCGTATTTCTTGAAAACACCTTGTTGACTTTGTGTTCTGTAATGTTGAAGAAGTCATCCTGTCCCTCACAATGAAAAGGTTTGAGCAGGAACTGTAGTTCCAGCATGAAAACTGCTTGTTTGGCAGCAGGGGGTCTCTGGCGCTTGAAGAGATGTCTTTATCTTTTTCATAATGTATGAGAGGGCCTTGCAAACAGTGAAGTCGCTTAGTTTCTTTGTGCTGTCCTGTACAAAGCCTCATCTCCCATCCCAAGACCTCTCTCCTCTGCAAAGCAATGTCCTTTGGGTGTTCTCTGTAGTTTTATTTAGCTGTGGTTTGGGTAGGGTTGCACTTTTCTCACCAGCACAAGATTGAACTGTCATTGCAGTCAGTTCTGTGGAGTAGAAACCCTTCTCAGACTGTTCACCTCTACGCTAGTGTTTTATTTGTCTTGACATATTTCACGTTTTGCCTGTGTGAGATGATTAAGAGAAGCATTACATGATCAGAGCTCCTCTGGGGCAAACAGCCCCTATCATACTTGAACAGTCATCCTGTATTTTGTTCCGTCTCTTTTTGAGAGCATAAACAAAGTGAATATGACTATATGTTTATAATTAGGAAGTTTGTGACTCAGGGTTGTATGATTAAATATCCCATGATTACGGCAGACCGTATTAGAAGTGATAACCTGCTAATTCAGATTATTCACAGAGGGGAATTATTCTGGGTGATTGATTTATTTATTTTTTCTTTCTATTTTTTCTATTTATAGATTTTAAAGATTTTATTTTTATTTTTTAATTTTTTTCAGTTTTAGTTGAAAACAGCAGTTTTAATTTAGGGGTTGGGCGATATACCGGTAGACAAAATTAACCGGTAGAAATTTCTAATCTAATCTCTATTGTGGTTACACGCTGACGTGGCGTTGCTGTGCTACGTGGTCACAAAACGTATCATATGCACACGTTTTTTAAGCATTGCGGCTTAATAAAAATATATTTTAAGCCGTTGAAACGCAATGAGCAGCAAAAGAGAACTCATTTCGCTATATGCTTTCGCAGTCCAGGGCTCCAGACAAAAAAAACGAGTAAGGAGCCATTGGCTCCTATAAGAAAAAACTTTTATTTTCCTATAAGAAAAATATTTTTTTTTAGGTGCCACAGAATAAAAGTGTTTTATTTTATTATAATTTTTTTCCCCCGACATTTTAACATTTCAATCATACTGTCATGTGTGTATGTCTCAACTTTTCTTGACTTTATCAGCATTTTAATCCATCTTGTAGATGATCAGGTTGACCTGTGAACTAAGGTTCACTTAAAGGGAACTAAATGTCTTTTCCAACTTGAAATATACAGTCACAAAGAATTGTTCGTTACACAGACCAATATCATGGACCATAAGCATCACTTGGCCACTGAGTGTAGTTTGGGCTCCTCCTCAATGCATCCTATAAATGTTGTCATGTCTTTCACACATTCAGTCTGTTTTTCTTCATTAGTAAAATGCAATTTTATAGGAGGAGTTGAATCGTGTAAAAATATTAATATGCAATTGCGCATAAATGTAGCAAAATGCTCCTCTTTATAGTTATTTTTCTAGCTGACTGATAAGCTTATAGACACTGCGTGGTTACTCTGAGGTAACGTTATGTATTATTACAGTGCAATGTTTACAAGCTTTACACGTTTTCCGCAGTTTGACACTGAATGAGCTTTTACATGAAACATTTCAGTAAGTTGTACTGTAGGTTCTCTCATACAATAGCCTACCTTTTGATGTTAATTCATGTTCATTTCATACTATAGTAGGCTAGTAAATAGAAAGATATAGGCCTAATGGCTTCACTGCTGCTTGAACTGAGGCGCTAAAGCGATCGCGCCAAAACCGTATTGTTTGAATTTCGTTATGAATTTGGCATCATATTAAAGCTGATACTTTGTTTATTAAAAAGTAACAAAGCACAATGCTTTTTGCGATTACTGGACGGCAAGTGCGCTACAAATAATAATAAGTTCACGCATTAATAAGATCTTGATAAGAAGCCATATTACTAATATTAGTAATGCTTATAAAAGAGAATTGTTAACGATATTGCCAATATCCACACAGCTGACAGCTTTACCTGTTGTAGTTTGTTGAAATTGTGCACGAAATAGACACTACTTTTCTGCACTTGCACGTCCCTGTCATGTCAATCTCTCTCACTCTGCACAACTTCAGCTGCGTTTAGCAGACTGTGTGCATCAGCGCTGCTGTGCGGCAGAGACGAGGACTGTTTGAAACTCATTTTCCACTAAAACTTTGATGCGCATCGTCTTTTAATTTTAAGTTTAATACGTGAACATAACAAAAGATGTGATCGCAAAACAATCAGGAAAAAAAGGCATTGCATGCACATTTTTAAGTCATGTGAATATATAGTTGCCAGTGGCGACCTCAGCAAAAACTTAACTCGCAAATTAATATTTTTGGTCGCAAATGCGACCGTTTTAGTCGCAGTCTGGAGCCCTGCAGTCTGAGAGACTGTTTCTGAGTGCTTCAGAGAAGCACGCGCACATGAAGACAGGTTCTCATAGAGCGCGGAAGAATTGAACAATGTTATTTTTACTGCGTTATAGGCCTTGAACGGTTACATACACACATTTGTGTATGTCAAAATGGCCATCAGTATATTGGATCCGGGCAGCTCTTAAAGTAACAGCAGTCTCATATTCCTGCTATCAAAAGAATTATCAAAAAAAGACGTTTATTAAAGCAAAAAAAAAACAACAACAAACAACTTAATCTTGATATATATCATTACTGTGAAATAAAATTACTCATTGTGATATAGGATTTTGGTCATATCGCCCACCCCTAATAATGATACAATTTTTATTAAGCTTTTAATTCAGTTTTAGAATTGCTTTTTGCTCTGCACCATTTTTTTTTTCATTTGCATATGATGACTTATTGAACTGTATCATATATAAAATATTTCAAAGGATCATTTATGGTTCAGCAGCATGAATTGGATCCGCTCAGATCTCATGTTAAATGGTCTGCCCTGGAGAAAATCTAATCTTTAGATTTGAAATACAATTATTATTATTTTTTTACAATATGCTAATAATCCATTGACCTAAATCCATGTGCGATATTTAAAAAACTAAATGTGTGGTCACATTTACTGTTTTTTGGTGAATTTGCACTCATTTGAATAGGAAACAACACAATTGGGATTTCCATGAGGTCCAAAGATTCCCCTATGTTCTACGGCCAGAAAGTGCAATGATGTTGTGAACAATTGACTGAAAATACAGATTTTTTTTTTTTTTTTTTTTTTTTTTACAAGCTCATATTCTTACTTACTCTTTCAGTGCTTTTTGTCTTGGTAATAGTTTTAGTTGGCAATAATAACCTCGCAGAGGAGGAGCTTGAGTGATTAGGATAGAGATTGCTCTGAAAAGAGAGAGCTAAAGAAGGGCCTCATCCGTTCTTTGCCACATTTTCACTCGGTCAGCACACTCAGTCGGTCTCCACCTCTCCCTCAATCTCCCTCTCTCTAGCTTTCATTCCTTCACAGTCTCTCTCCTTTCGCTCTTCACTCTGTATTCCTTCAGAGGATTGAGTGTAAACGCTTGCATCAGCCTCCCCCTTCTGTTTGATGAAGGGATGCGGGTGTAGAGGAACTCACCCAGGCCTGGATGTGTTTGTGTGTTTGGACTGTTGTAGTAGCCAAATTCATCAGGCTCTTAGCGCCTCTCAATTGGAGGTCAGATTCCCTCTGCAGTAATATGGTCTTACTTTTTCACCCACACGTAATCTCAAACGGTTGTATAGATGAGTAAAAAATAGACATTTGTGTTTCACACACACACACACACACACACACACACAGAGAGACAACAGAGGAACACACTCTCCCACCCACAATGTGTAATAGATGACTCGACACTAAAAACACTGATTTCAGCATATGGTCCAAGTGAACTAATCTTAACAATCTGTTGCAGTAGAGAATTGGATACCTAGGAATGGTGCTGCTCTGGCATCAAAATATTTCTCTGTAATGGATCCAGTCTTTACTGATCCCTGTGCCACCGTGAAGGCAACGGGTTATTACAGCAGAACAGTTCAGTAAATACCAGCGGGACTCATTGGCACAAGCTTTCCTTATCCACTCATGGCCATCAAGAACCGGCTGCAGCTTCAGACTGATTTAAGATGACAAGCAACGTGGGCATGCCTGCCTCCTTCAGAGTGCGCCGGCCCACATCCATTGCACAGAAATGCCATGGTTAACGAGAATGTTCTAGTCATTACGGTTCATGCAAGGCTTTCCCATATTCCCTTATCTTATCGCTCCAATATCCCTCAGAGCACAAATTCGTTTTGCTTTGATGCAACAAATGAGCATGGGTTTATCTTGCCAGACTTTATAGAACTGTTGACTTGTTTCAAAAATAGTAAATACTAACCAGTGGTGTGTGGCAAATCCCCCCCTTCCGCGGTAGCACGAATCAAGACAGACAGTGATTATGAGGTTATTTTGGGCATTTTTGACACCTTTTGTCTTAATTTTACACATTCCATGCTGTAATACATTCATCTTTCTAGCTGTTGCGGGCAAAATTCAATCGTTTAAATAGAAATCTGCACAATTAGGATTTACAAGTGAGGGCAGAAAAGGTCCCGTGAAGATTTCACTCATGTTCACGTTGGTCACGCATATTGGGGGAAAGCTGCTTGGTTTGAAACTCTTTTTTTTTTTTTTTGTTGGCAAATTTTCACCAAAATTTGACCGATGTCACTGCATCTTAAATGTACAGTGGGTTTGAATTTGAAAATTACATTTTGAATCAAATGAAACCATGCAACCAATATGGCGTTACTTGCCTTGTTAGCAGTTTGAAATGTAACATCTGAGTATTTGTAGGCACTTTCTTGAATGCTGAATACTCATTGCCCTTGATGGTTTTCCTGTGTTCATTTTTGGAAATGAAATGCTCACATATTCTCCCATTGTCATTGTGATTTGACATTCGGGGGGGGGTCTGATTTTGGAGGCACGATCTGTTTTTAAATCCTCATTTAAGACAGCCTAAAAGTGAATTGTTAGTGGCTGTATTCAGCTTTCAGGGCCATGCATAAAAATATCAGGCTTCACATGGTCACAAAAAGCTGGGATGTCAAAGAATTTTAAAATAGTAATTTCCAGGGCTGGACAAGTCAAAGAAATTCATTGAAAGAAGTCCTACAAAGGTCATGGAAATCTTGAGTGATTTATACATTTTCCCATCTCTAAAATATTTCATTGACTATGACTAGACTCCCTGCTCTTTGCAGGGGTGTAATTTCTATAAAATGATTTTTAAAAATCCTTGTCCAGTAATTAGTCTTGGGGATTCATTGGTCAAAAGGTATAAAAACCCTGAAATGGGGACAGACAGACCACAGATTGTTTAAAGCCTTTTCTGTACAAAAATAAGAACAGATCCATTTTTTTTAGCTGTGAATCTCTGAATCATATATAGATGCTTTGCTATTTATATCCACATTGAAAATGTTTGTCAAGTGCAGTGTTTCAGATCAAACCCACCTCAAAATGTCATAAATTATTGAAAAAAAAATGCAGATGCGTGTGCCTGAATGGTTCAGCATATGAGTTGTGGCTAAAGACACATGTCTCTTTGCACTCTGTGCATTCTCTCTTTCTGTCTGCTGCAAGGCAGTGATATTAATTCCACTAATCTGTAGTCTCAGGGGCTTGTGGGCATAATTAGGCAGTTGGATTACGGCTCATTTGGGGGATTATATTCCTGCATTAATCTCTCACAGTGGCCCAGGTTTATCTCTGGTTGGTTGGGTGGCTCCCTCCTGTTCTGTCATGTTCCTCCCACTTGTAGCCTTGCATTTTCCCACCCTGTTGCTGAGACAATTAGATGTATCAGACATGCAACACCATTATTTTGCAGGCAGTCTCACAGGCCAAATCTTTTTTGTGTTTTGTTTTGTTTTTATTTTTATTTTTTTCCTCTCTCTCTTGACAACCAACTATTGATCTATGGCTTTGTTCACAGTGCTTCAAATTCCAAGTCCAATCTTTAGGACTGACTGTCCCCACTGTCATTTTACAAGTGATGAAATCAGATCCGTTTGTTCAAACAGTCTGGTGAATATCCGTTATATCTACACGGGTTGCCATATTAATGACTTTAGCGTCTGCACTTTGCCAAAAGATATGAGAAGAGCTGTCGTTTCATCAGAGGGTAGAAAACTTTTTTATATTTCACCGCAGTGCTGAACTCATGAGGCGCATCAGACATCATAAGTGTCAAGAGTTTTTCAAACCGCATATGAATATGATTTAGATTAAGACTGCAAATAATTATTTTGATGATAATTTAATCTGTCGTTTATGTCTTTAAAAAGATTTTAAAAAGTCAAATATTATAATTTTTTTTTTTAATAGTTTTACAACCTGCCCAATGTGTGTGTTTGCAAAAGAATGTAGGCTGTGCTATACATTGTGCAAAAAAGGGTCAAATATAAGGTAACACTTTAATATAGAGACCAATTCTCAGTATTCACCAGTTGCTTATTAACTACTATGCACTATTAGGGTTACTAACCTAACCTAACCCAGCACGTATTCTGCATGACCATATTCTACATCCCTAATCATACCCAATACCTAAACTTAACAACTACCTTACTAACTATTAATAAGCAGCAAATTAGGAGTTTATTGACGCAAAAGTCATAGTTAATGGTTGTTAATGGCGATAATTTGACCTTAAAATAAAGTGTGACCAAACATAAATAATACATTCTCAAACTTGCCCACCATAATAAAGTAAACAAAATCAACCACTGTATTTCAGATGATTTTTGTCCATAGAAATGCTTTATTTACTAATGTAAAGTGGTGTGAATGGCAGATTATTTTATTGATTGATCAATTGATTTTTATTCTTTATATCACATTTTAAAACCTACAACTATTTACAACGAACTCAAGATCCACTCAGAATCGTAAAGATTTATTATTTTCATTAGCAATTATTGTTGATTTTATTGATTAGTTATTGAAGCCCAAGTTTAGATCGGTTTGTAACCTTTAGATGCTCAGACCACAAATTTGAGTCAGATACACCAAAAAAATCTGATTTTTGCTGCCTACCTGTACAAAGCCTGTGTAAACCAGTGGTACGCAGAACAAATTGTGGGACAATTCAAGGCTACACTGCTAAAAAAAAAAAAAAAACACTGGGCTTAGCTGGTTTAAGCTGGTCTAGCTGGTTTTCAAGTGACCAAAGCCCCTCTAAAACCACCATCCCAGACCAGCTGGAAGAAACGCAGTGAGGATTGATATCAGAGTGTCCTTGTGTTTCAGCACACAGGCTGTCTCAGATCAGTATTCAGCATGGCTACACCTTACCATCTGATTCAGCACTGCTTCTCTCCTGAAGGTTGATTGAAAGATCTCTCTCTTCTCTCCCCTCTCCACATCCATCTTTACCCCTCTGCTCTGTCTCTTTGGATATGCCTTATATTCCTGACGGTAGTTTAAAGCACACATCAGTAAATATGCACTTTGATGTGCTGCAATGGGACCTTGTGGTATGTGTGTGACAGTTGCTGTGCTCCCTGGAGCGCTTGTTCTCTCTCTCTCTATTCCTTTCGCTCTCTTTGTCTTTATAAGATGTTCTGTTGTGTATTGAGCTGAGCATTCAAACATGGATGGACAGATACACAACAAACACACACACACAGATTAAATGACTTGTGGTTCCTGCAGAGAGGGATGGCAGTCAGACGGTGGGGATTTCTAATTGAGTGGTTTGCTGTGAAGAAGCTTGTTTTGCTCTTATCGCTCTCTCTATCGGTCTTTCTCGGTCTCTCACACACACATACTGATTCAGATTACCATCTTCATCATTATTACCATCAGAGACCAAGAGACAATCCCATGGGGACATTTGAGATGTCAACGCAGTGAAAATGTAGTTTTAAAAAATGTTTTCTGCACTTTTATTTTCACTAAATGAACATAAGATATGTTTAAGATATGAACATATGTTTAAAACCATATTTATAATTTTTAGATGGATGGGTGGGTGGATAATTGGATAGGTAGGTTGATGGGTAGATTAGCTTTTATTTTTATATTTTCTGTAGAGATGCACCGATTGCAATTTTCTTGGCCGATTCCGATTGTTTTGGAAGTGTGACCTGCCGATACCGATTTTTGCCGATTCCGATTTTCTTTCTAAGAACTATTATTGACAGCATATACAAACAAAAATCTATATATTTACAAATATATATTTTTATAAAAAATATTTACATAATAAAATAAATTATTAAACATTACAACTCCCCCAATCTGGACTAAGTTACAGATTTTCTCTCACTTAAACAACTCTCAAAATGAACTGCTCTGTGACTGGAAAGAGGAAGAAATAGTTAACTTAAAATGAGTAGCTGTATGTAACAAAGCAGATGTCATTTCCCTCGGTTTATAAATGGTCATTTTTCCCCCCTAACCTTATTAAATGTGTCATCTTTCACATCAAATTCTTACTTTGTTTCAATTAATTCAGTTAGCATAATAAGAAACTGTAGAGTTGTTACCATTCAAATGAAATCAGTATTAACAAACTATCTTTCCACTGCTGAGGAAACAGAAGCTGCAACTGAAGTGGCATTAGATGCATTTACACAGACTGCTTGATGAAGCTGAGGTGCCATAAATGCATTTACACTGCAAAATTTCAAATGCATAAATAATTTTATAAGATTAATGTTTTACATATTTTTTTAAACATACAAATAAATGTTGAAAAAAATGTAATGATACTTTTAAATATGACTTTAAACCACCAGTAGGTGGCTGAAAGTGTCTGTTTTAATGAGGGAGTCATTTATTCACTCATTCAATCGATTCATTCAAATGGATGATTCATTCAGAAACGAGGCAAGTGACTGTCCTTATGAATGGGCCATTGAATCATTGACTCACGCGATTTGTTCAAGACCGTGGATTCATTCAGTAATGAAACACTGCTGTGTGTTGCTCGGAGACACACAACAGTTCTGCTGTGGCTTTGGTCGGAACTATTTTCATCAGCGAAATTGAGCAAAAACAGTCAATATTTTGTCTAAAATCTAAGTCACTTAATTTTAACTTCTTGTTTATTGAAATACTATTGTATAAAATCAGTGTCACATTGCAATCGTGTTGATTTTGTATATATCTTTTTTTTTTTTCTGCTGCAGTATGCATCTATACATTTCTGTGAGTTACTTTGTGTGTGCTGTCTCTCTCACACACTCACTCAGGCTGTGCAAGCAAGCCTCATCCGGCACGACAGAAATACATTATCAGTCGCCGTTTACACTGAATGCAATTAAAATTAGGATCGTTCTCGTGCGAAACCATAGACATATGCATATCTATGTGCGAAACGATGTGTTTACTGTGAGAAACGACTGTGAGTGTGCGCGTGGCTGTGACGTCATTGCCTGCGCCGCTGGCAATAAAAGGATCGGCTCGGAATCGGCAAGGCATCGTGAGACTGACCGGCCGGTCACCGATCTGGGCCGGTCATGCGAAAAATCAGCCGATTCCAATCACTGGCCGGTCAATCGGTGCATCTCTAATTTTCTGTTTTATTTTAATTCTTTTTTTTTCTATTCAGCTTTTTTTCCTCCAGTAATATTAGTACTTCAACTTAAACGTATTTTATTTCAGTTAGTTGCTAAGGAAGCATTTCTAATTTTGATTTAAGCTTTTGAAGTTTTCATTATTTTACTTTACCATTTATTGTCCCCCTTGAGTGGCAATTTGTTCTACAGCTGTGGAGAACAAGCACATATAAAACAAACAAATCCAAAACACCATAATACATTAAATATTAATAAATATTAAACCTTTACAATAATCTAAAAATGCACTTTTTGCTATTTGAATTGAGCTGTGAAATAGCAAGTGGAACAAGTTTATTTTCTTTTTTTTCATCCAATACTTAGATTTTATTTCTGCTTTATTTCAATTAATGAAAAGATTATTATTATTTTTTTTTTTATTTATTTTTTTTTTAAGTTTTAGTGAACTGTAACAACACTGAGGTAAGTTCATAGAGAATATTATTGTGATTTCAGGAGCTGTGGTAGTCACATGGATGATATAGGTATAATTTTGTCTGCCATGTGTCCTCTAAAATTTCTATTCACTGAAAAGAAAAAGAAAAAAATTACTGGCCTCTGTTTCCTATGTTTCTTAAGTGAACCCCAGTATTTATTTATTTTTCCTCCCATACTGTTGACAGACATTCAAAGACATATCTCAAAATAAAAAGAGCTCTTGAGCACAGCTCTTGAAATTTTAATATCGACACTTATCAGATGTTCTATACCTGCATTTCTATACCTACCTAACATTTTAATTTTTTTCCTTCTTTATTGGAAGCTTTGTGCCAATTTCTGTGTTTGTATTCTTATTTTCCTGAGATATAAGCAAAGAGTGGCATCAATTATGCTTAACAGGTGTTTGATCTGTTATCTGTGCGCTCTCTCTCAGACTCTGACAGTTAAAAGGCTCTGCAGATATTCAGTTCCTCTTGTTTGACTTCCTCTTAGATGGTCCTTTTATGTGTTTATGTGCTCACAAGCTTGTTTCAATCTGCTCTTCTCTCTTTTACATTCAGCCTGCATCTCTTTCATGCTAGGCCATTTCAACCGTTACCTTTATATTGATCTCTGCTTTAACGGCACACAGAGCCGTATGTACGTTTGTGTGTGTATTTAACACTGTTGGATAATTTTCCTCTTCTCTTTCTCAGCAACTCCTGCGAGAAATGCAGCAGATGGCCAGCCGACCATTCGCCACCATCAACGTCGCCTTGGAGACGGATGAAGAGCCGCCAGACCTGATTGGTGGAAATGTGAAGGTTAGCGTGACCTTTCATGTGGTGACATCAGAGTGGCTTTAAGAGAGAGTGCAGTTACTGCATATGTTAATGTGGGAATGAATTGAGAGCTGAGTCACTGGCTCTGTTCCAAAATCTAGTGAGCTGCATCGCTGTCTGCTGTCTACATAAGCAACTGCCTTCTAAAACAGCAACCGAATAAAGTCATTTGAAACTATACATAGGCAGCAACTCTTTTAGGACTGGCCACTCGTGCTCTCCTAATGTGACGCACGCAAGAAACTCGATTCTTTGATTAGTTTCTCGTTAGCATATGTTGCTAATCAAAGGATTCAATGCCAAAATAAGCACAAAAATACAGATTTCCCACTTTGTTTCCGATTTAAAATTATTGATTCCAAAAGATTCACGTTAACATGTTGCCAAACTAATGATTCGGTGCTCAAATAAATACAATAGCATGCAAATTTTCATTAAATGCACATCAGTTATCAGTTAGGATGTCCAGTTTGCATTCAAATTCGGTCTTTGCTAATGTTGTGAAATATACAGGGACGTATTTCAGATGGGCTTTTCACACTTGAAATAGTTAACCCTGAGTCACTCTAAATCTCAAGTAAACTGAACCCCTGGGTTATTGTGCTTCTCATTTCACACCACAACCCTCTATGCACCCCTTGGCAATAGAACTGCCATTGGCTAATGGATTTCTTGGTGTACTCACCAGACTCGACAGATATATATGAATATATGAATGATTTGAAATCTTATTTTCTTTACAAAATGACAGCGCTTTATGAAGATACATTCATATGTATTGCCACCTGCATGTTATTCTCGCCCACTACTAAAGTAACCAGCCGGCAGTGCTTTCTGATTAGTCTTAAAGGTTGAATAATTTCAAACTAACTCAGTCATTTTGACAGCAAAAACAAGAAAGAATATAATTGGCATGAAGCACGTCAATTCTTCACGGTATGTAAGACTCTAGTCGTTCTCTTTTTGCATGTGTAAGAGAAACAGATTGCTCATTCAAGCAACAGTGAGTGGGGCACCAACACACTAGAGTTTACAGTGTGTCAAATACCCTGCTCATCCATTGATATCAATGGAAATAGTGCACTCACTTCACTGTAAAGTGGCGATGGATGTTACTTAGTCAACTACCATTGGATAAATACAGCACACGACAGGTTTAGATGACATTGATTGCATTGTATGTTTGTTTTTGCATACAATCCACAATAGAAATAGGTTTCTTTCCATTATTTGATGGTACATAGTCCTTGAATTACATCACATTCAGTACAGATTTCAAACTTACATTCACAACTCGGGTAAAATATAATTTCTTTTTCCAATGAAGATTCAGCAATGGGGGAATACTATGCTGAAAAATGGTGCCGAGTGCACTGATATGGGGAACTTTCTTGGTACATTATGAAAATATTTACGTTAAATATTAACAACAGGGCCCAAACTATGCAGTTGACCAAGTTAGTTTTCCATGCAGGCTACATTTTTATGCACCCACTGAAAATAGGAATCGAGTAAAAGATCGATCATGGCATTTTAAGAATTGATGTCTAGATAGTTGAATAAAGACTGCTAATAATTGGAAATTTTAGGTTTTACCCAACACTATAAATGAAATAATTCTATCGATTTTAATAAAGTGGTAAATAAAATATATGTCCCTCAAATCACAAAGCTCTCCAAAATGAATTCTAGGATTGTATCTTTGGAGGATACATGTGATATTACCTGACAACTTGGCCAAAATGAGGTACATAAGTCAGTATAGATTTTTTTGGAATGTGCCTCAAGAATTGTCTTGTTAGGCAGCTCACTAGGTTTTAGAACAGAACTTCTGTGTTTTAAGTCTCAAACTAAACCTCTGTGTGTTTTTTAGGTACTACTACTCAGCAACTTTAAAACCATCACACTTTCATTGTCTAGTTTTGAAAGCTTTGTTTAATTCTGTTTACTTTATTTTCAAGGCTTCTTGACCCCTCTATGAGATTTGCAACTAATAACTGCATTACATAGTATTACAGCTATATTTGATTTCAGGAATTGTTGGTTTGTAATTACTGTTTTGCTTTGTTTGTTGTCCTAACACTGTAATGACAGCCCTAGAGTGAAGATCCAATTTAGATTTACCTCTTTTCTATGTTCTCACTTCTGCTCCATCAATGTCCTATGCTCACTATCAAGGTTTAAAAGTAATTACAATCCAGCCATCCTTGATAGCAAAACGCTATAAATGCAGTTATTTCTCTCAAATCTCATAGAAGGACCCAGAGGGTGTGAAACTAAAGTAAACACATCTAAACAAAGAGCGATACACACAGAAGCTCAGTGGACATCAGAGCATTTAATGCTGTAGTTTGTGGCCTCTGACACACTCCGTGTACATCTGCTTTCTCTCTCACCGTCACTTTCGTTTTCTTTAATTATAAGAGTTAATTAAACAGAACCTGTCTTCTGCTTGCTCAGTCTGGTTGCCTCAGATAATCGCCTGAGCCGAAACGTAACGAACGCATATTTATAAATATATAAATGCATACATACAGCAATATGCCCCTCCATACTCATGCCGATGCTCTCAGAGGCTGTAATTTAATTTTACTAGGAGTTTCTTTTTGTGTGCTGGAGGAGTAGGTGTGTATGGCGTGAAAGATAAATGCCGTTCCCCCCTGCTCTGAATTAACAGTGGGAAAGTGCAAGGAGGAGAGAGATAGAGAGGAGTGAGGGGGTGAACTGGCCTCGGTAGGATAAGAAGTGGCTTAAAGAGAAGAATATATGAAGAGAAGGAGGGATGAATATGCAAGTGTGCTGTACAGTGGGGAGAATGTGTGAATGAGGGGTTGGAGAGCCGCAGTAAGCACGCAAACACTCAGTCATTGAACAGTCTTTTTGATGCATGTGTGCTAATATCACACATACACATAACACACGCTGGGGAAACTCGGCAGTTAAGTAAAAAGAACAAGTGTGTGTGTGTATAAAAGGGTTTATGTAAGGCTTGGGACTAAGGGCAAAATGAGAGTGTGAAATGGGTCAAAGCTGGAATATGATTTGTGCATGTGTTCAAAAACAGAAGGTCATGTGCTTTCAGCCCTGCTCCACACATGCATTAAAAATATTTACAAAAAAATACAACGGTTTTTGTGCATGTACCGTGGTATTCTTTGAAGCACAATACCTTGGAGAGTAGCAGTCATTCCAGTACATTGGTATAATATTTGTCATAGGTATATACTAAAATGATAAATTTAAATGATCTAAGTCTTTTACTTTAAAATATTTTTGGTGCAGTTGTTTTGCCACTGTTAAGAGGTGAAGAGGCTAAAATTATAATACAGCATTTTGATACCAGTGTCACAGGTGTGCATGTTTTCAAAATTGACTGAACGAGTCAAATTCAGAGTCAGAACTGTCCATATGTTTTTATAATGTCATTTATATGTACAATGGGGTCCAAATGTCTGAGGCCACAATGAAACCCTTCATTTTTTTCTGTTAAGTCTGGAATTCATTTTTAAGATTTTAATAGAATAAGAAATATGTATGGTACTGCTGTATTTCTAGGTCAAAAATCAAATAAGTACATTGGTCTTGTGAAATCCTTCGTACAGACGTCAGATGTTCTTGCTTACAATGAAACTAAAGATGCTCCTTGAATCATTCTCAAATTATGCTTTTTTTACAACAACTTTTATTAAACAAGATGCACTAAATTGATCAAAGTAAAGACATTTATATTGTTACAGAGATTTCTATTTCAAATAATTGCTAGTATTTTGAACTTTCTATTCACCAAAGAATCTTGAAAAAAGCGTGTATTATGGTTTACACAGAAATATGAAGCAGCACAATTGTTTCTTAAGCAGCAAATCAGCATATTAGAATGATTTCTGAAGGATCATGTGACACTGAAGACTGGCGTAATGATGCTGAAAATTCAGCTTTGCTATTACAGCAATAAATTACATTTGAAAATATATTAAAGTAGAAAACATTTATTTGAAATTAATTTTTCACATACTGTTTTTACTGTATTTATGATCAAATAAATGCAGACTTAGTGAGCAAAAGAGACTCAAAAGCATTACATGCAACTTTTGAATGGTAGTATAAAATTGTAAATTAAAATTCACTTAAATGGAAAAAAATGAAATATTTTCACTAGTTGTCTCTGGACCCCACTGTATATTCATATATATTTTTGTAACCTTTGTCTTTTTCCCCCTCACAGTCTGTGCCCAAGCCCATAGCTTTGGAGCCCTGTTTTGGGAATAAGGCAGCAGTGCTCTCCATCTTTGTTAGATTACCCAGAGCCCCCGGAGGTATTCCTCCTCCAGGACAGTCAGGTGGGTCGGCGAGCCAATGCATTTGGCCCCCACACTGAGTGCTGAACATTTTTACACTCTCTGCCGCCAAGGCCATTATACTGTCGCTCAGAAACACCTCTTTGTCTTCCTCTATTCTCAGGTCTGGCAGTAGCGAGTGCATTAGTGGACGTCTCTCAGCAGATGTGTCTGGGATATAAGGAGAAGTCGGGAGGGTTGCGTAGCCGCAAGCAGCCGCCATTAGCACAGCCCGCCACCTGCATCTGACATTTACCCCTCGTCCTCTGACCTCGGACCCCTGCCAGGACTGAGTCACATGAACACACGCTTATGGCTGGGTGACGTGGTTTAGCCAAGCCAAGCGGACTCTGATTGGAGAAACTGAATCTCTCCTGGCCCAAGCTGAGAGAACACTACAGGAAATGAACTCTTATGTGACTCTGACTGATAGGACTTGTCCTGGGCCACTTTATGATATTTAACTTATTTCAGTTATTTTATTCCATTTTTACAATCAGGAGGAAGAATCCTTGCACTGCTGCATCTCTGATGAAGGCAACACATACACACACAGACAAACTTTTCTTCCGGAGACTTCTTTGGCTGCATGGCTATAACAAACACACACACACATGCATATACTACAGGATGTCTTTTAGAGGCATATAGTACGTCTGTGTCTCTTTAATCATGGCAGTAGTCACCACAAATTGCTTTTATTTAATAATTAATCACGTCTCTGATTTGATGTGCAGGAATAAGTCACAGCAAGCTGGTATGTTTACAAGCGTTTTACTTTACAGTTCATCTGTGACGTCTCTCCCAAGCATTTTATTTTTTATTTTTTTATTTCATTTCATGTTTGTCCCAATAAGAGGATCTACATTTTACCTTTTTCACATCCTTCCATTCTCTTTTTGAATTACCTCCTTTCACGTGTTCATGTAGAGATCTGAGACGTCAGTGTTTATGTTTGCCATAATGATAGTGCTGCTTCTGCTTTTATCATTTACTTCCTCTCAATTCTCTCTTATCTGAAATCTCAACCCATTTCTCAGGCACATTTCAAGGAAGGCAGAAATAAAAGGCGACTGCAGGCAGGCAGCAGGGTGGAATTAGAGCGAACAAGGACCTTGTTTGGGTTTCTCGAAATGTCAGATGTCATTTTGGGCTGGCGAAGGATTATCTGCATACACAAACGCACAAACCTGGACCTGCTTCAGATACCGGGGGTATTCTCCAGGATATGGAGTGGATTGCCTAGTGCAAAGGAAAGGTCAGAGATAGAGTGAGCAAATGTGACATTATGAAATCTAAACCGGTGTAAGTGCGTGTAGCGGCGCAGTCATTACATCTTTCATTATCCTGGCGGCTGTATCGAGACGGCACAGATGACCTGCTTGCCAGTTCTCAGTGCGTTTAGAGTGCCATGAATAAAGGGACACAAGTCACTAGACCAGAACCAAACATCTAGTATTAAGAGCCCAAACAGGATGTTACTAATCTGTCCGTGATCTCAATGGAAAATTCATGTCCTGTGACACCCATCAGGTGCGAATGTAAGTCTCGTAGAGAGAGCATTTATGTTTTTTTCTTGCAATCTGTTAGGGTCCAAAAGGGAAAGCGCACTCACACGTACACACAAAGTGGTCTAATGAAAGGAGCTGGTCTCTCTTCCTTCAGATGGAAGCTAATTCTCACATTGCTTTTCTCTGTAAGCCTCAAACAGTACGCCTCACACACCGACCGCACCATCTATATACAGTGATACTGTAGATACGGAGTCTGTAGTTTGTTAATCTGTATAATGTAGCAGCAAGTGCACTCAAGTTTTCTGTACATAGTGATGGACAGTAATGTGAATGCCGTCTATGTTAAGCGACTTACTGCACTTGTCGGGTGGAGTATCCCAGGCTTTTGAAATGTGACTGCATTGCAGCTTCTTTTGTATGTAAGATGGCGAATGTCATGAACAAACTTTAAATTAGCTGCCTACTTTAAGAACAAAAAAAAGACCTGCAAATTTAAACTGACCTTGTAATTATGTGTACATAAAGAATGACATAGAACATTTTGTCTATAATTAAATGGTAAAATTAAGATGACTGCCTGTAAATCTGTTGTTCTAATGTTGAGTGAAATTGCAGCGTTCTCGGTTGGCTTATCACCCATCGTTTATTTAATGAGATAACGAGCTGTCTATGGCGTTTTTTAACTATTGAGTAATTTATGTAGCTCAGGGGGAAACAGTACGGCATCTAATGTACATTGTTTTATCTTCATTGCATAGTGTGCTGTTGTAAGCATTTAAGCTCGTCTCTCACAACAGGACAGATGAAATGCATTTGTTATCTCCTTATTATCAGCAGGCGGATGTGGATAAACAATATTGTGACAACTTCCTCAGCTCGGCGTGAGCGTTTATCCAGTGCCTCTTCAGAGATTTTCCAAATGGGATTATGAGGGAGCTGTCAAAGTCTTCCCGCTCAGATATATTACAGATACTTTACGGCTTCATAATTGAATGGAAATTCTCACCATTAGCTGTGTATTTGCATTTTATCAAGCACATTGCCAGGAATCCAGAAATAGAGAGGGTGAATATTATTTTCACAAATCCCCTCCTTAAAATGGTCATCGGGGCCTGTGGAGTCTCAGAGGTCTTGACCTTCTCGACTGTATGCAATGATTAAAATCATGCATCATAATTTGGACAGTTTTCTGTTGAATTAATATTTCACTATAGTGAAAATGTTTCAGGTTTAATTATTATGAATGTGATGTTTAGCTGCCCTACATTTTGCTGGCATCTGTTACTGCATGATTGTTTCATTTCCAAAACAAACAAAAAAAAGGAACATTCCTTAAAATTACAGGACCCAGGAAGTCATCGTTTGGACTCGTTAACCGCATGCCGTGAGTACATCATCATGTAAATATCATTCCATTTATTCAGTTTTTACACAAATTGTAGTGGTGCCTGCATTTGTCAAATTCAGCCATTTAACTCTTTAAGCAAAGTTATTTTAAGGGAAAATTATCAAACATATTTTTCTTAAATTTGCTTAATTTACATTTTAAATTATTAGGCTACAATTTTTGTTTTACTTGGAAAAATTGCTTTAAAAAACTTATAAAAAAAAAAATAAAAAAAAACTTGACAGTCAACATTTTTTGAGGCTTAAAAGGATAGTTCACCCAAAAATGAAAATTCTATCATTAATTACTCGCCCTCATTCGTTCATCTTCGAAACACAAATTAAGATATTTTTGATGAAATCCAAGAGCTCTCTGACCCTCCCATAGACAGCAAGGGAACTAACACTTTCGAGGCCCATAAAGGTAGTAGGACATTGTTAAAATAGTCCACGTGACATCAGTGGTTCAACCTTAATGTTATGCAGCTATGAGAATACTTTTTGTGCGAAAAAAAAACTTGATTCAACAATTTCTTCTCTTCCTTCTCTTGAGTACCACAACGCATGTATTCTCATAGCATAGCATTCTGGCATTCTCATAGCTTCATAAAATTACAGTTGAATCATTTTAATGATGTCCTTACTACCTTTCTGGACCATAAAACATTTCAGTTGTGTTGCTGTCTATGCAGGGTCAGAGAACTATCCTGTTAAAGAGATTTTTCAACTCCCCAACAAGAGATTCTTTCTTCTGTTGAGCACGAAAGATGTTTTGAAGAATATACCAATAACCAAGCAGCTGCTGGTCCTCATTGTCTTCGATTATATGTATTTTTTCCAAACTCTGAAAGTAAGTGGCTACCAGCAACTGTTTAGTTACCAACATTCTTCAACATATCCTCTTTTGTGCTCAACAGAAAAAAGAAATTCAGAAATATAATGACAGTAAAAAAAAAAAATATATATATATATATATATTCAGCTTAAGTGTGACTTGGTGTCCGCATCCATGTTGTCCTCCTCCCGAGTCCAGACATCCTTCATATTTCCTTGAGTATGTCTTGCGGCAGTAGCACAACACTGTTACATGTGGGCGTTCTATTTTGTTGGGGGTTGTTAGTCTGAAGGACAGTGTAGATGTGTGTGCTGACCCAGACGATGCACATAGGTGACAATGCAACAACTGTGCTCCAAATAAATGAGGGTTACTTCACTCCCTCAGTTGCTCATTACCCCCTCAGCTTGAGCTGATCGGCAGGCCCACACACAATCTGCACCCACAGAACTTGAATTACAACATCAGTCATTCATGAAGCACTTCGAATACTTCATTCCACTTTTGGCTAATTTGGTAATGCTTTCAGCTATTTTTAATAAATAAATCACAGTATTCATTCCAAATCAAACATGTATGACTTTCTTCTGTAGGGCAAACAAAAATACATATAAATATTAAAGAATCTTCTCACCGGTATTTTCCATATAACTATTTTCAATTATCATCATAGCATATTTTACTATATTAAAATCGATTGCTCAGGTTTTTTCCCAAAAATCAATGCTGCATAAACATATGCTATTACTTTATGTACATATTTGGACACACAAGCATTATTCTTTACATCTGTATCTGGCAGGTTTATTTTTCAGTAAATAACAAGTAAAATCCACAATTTCCACCCATTTGACAGAAATGCTTTGCCCCGTTTTGTGATGCAGGTCGCTGATTGGTCAATAGTCTCTGAAGGTTGTTAGAGGTCAACGCATTTACTTTTCACTCACCTTGTTTGTCATCACAGGACACTTGAGAATAAAAAAGCAACACAACTGCAGATGCCAAGTGCTCATAGGATGGGGACGCAGAAAACTGCTGTCAGTCACTGGAGAGAATCAACAGACCCTCGTTGTGCTCGTATTGATTGGCGGAGACGAACAGTGAGTAAGGAGATGGGATTAAGCTGCTTGAATTCACATGAACAGGAAGTGGTTTTTTTTTGTTTAACAGGGAGTTTTGTGCTTCTTTTTCCATTTGCAATAAGCAGTTTGATGCAGTATTTCAGCCACCCATATTCACAGGTGAAGTATACAAGAACTGCTCAGTGATCATGGCATTCATCAAGATACTTAAGCTCTTCTGCTCTTCATATCTGTGGCATTTTCTTAGCAAACTGTGCACTCCAAGACTGCTGGGAGAAACAGCCTACATCTAAACAATACAGCCACATTACAAAAATAAAGACCGTCTCTGTAACCCACTGAAAGAGCTCTCATCGCAGACACTTTTAGTGCAATACATCAGTTTCCTTTCTCTTACCGCTTGTTCTTGTGCTTCTTCAAGCAGACATCACAAAACACACTTCTATCCAGGTGAATATAGAGCACACGTACCAACACCATCCATTCGAGAGAGCTGGGGAAAAATAGATATTAAATTATGGATGATGAACAGGTAGAAATTTATGTTATTTTTTCTTTCTTTTTTGTGTGAAATTTGTAGCGTAGGCATGACTCAGCCACCCGCTTTGAGGAGAGGGGGTATTATCTTACACGGGCACCATCTTCAGTTCAAATTAAGAGAGAGAGAGACACAATTATTTAAACCCTTGAAATCAGTCATTGTGAACACCAGACAATGAATCACTATGTTGCAATGAGGAATGGAGCAGGGTTTCATATATTTAGAGAGTTTGGCGGTTTTTGCGTCCTCTCCGAACAAGTTATTGTGATGCGGAAGTCGAAACTCATGAATACACGCACGCTGTCCCAGTTCTGTGGTGCTTTGATTGGTTGCTTGATTTTAAAGTTAGAGAGCCAGCAGCAGGAAGGGGAGGAGCCACATTACCATGGCCAGGTGGGCTGCTGTAGGACTGGCGTCATAGAGATCAGGGGACGGGAGCGTGGAGTCGCCCCACAGTCTGTCTCGCTCGTTCATCTGCAGAACAAAAAGAGCAAGTGAGATCTGTTTTATCATCTCATCATTCTTTCTATGTTTGGTTCTGTCTTTTATAGATATCACATCACAGACAGATACAGTACTAGATGGATTCATCTCTAATGAACAGTGGTGGATGGGTCTTGAAGTGTAAATGATAAAACGCAACCAAGTCACACACGTGTGTATAGTTATAAAACATATGAACGCACCTCTCAACTTTTAAAAGGAAGATAAAGATGCTTCCCATATCTTTTGTTAAAATTCTCACAACATTTATTTGATTAAAAAACATAAGTAATGTGAAATATCATTACAATTTAAAATAACCGATAACTATTTTAATATCTTTTAAATGTAATTTATTCCTGTGAAGGCAAAGCTGAATTTTCAGCCGCCATTAATTTCGACTTCAGTGTCACGTGATCCTTAAGAAATCACTCTAATATGCAGATTTATATTCCACATATTTTTTTTTCAGGATACTTTGATGAATGGAAAGTTCAAAAGAATAACATTTATATGAAACCGAAATCTATTGTAACCAGTGATGGGAATAACGGCGTTATAAATAAACGGCGAACAGTAACGTAATTACTGTTTGTTACAATGGCGTTACCGTTACTGACAATAAAATGCGGCTTTACTATAATTTATTATAATATTATTCGAATTCTAAGTTCATCTGAATGGATGCGCAGTGTAGCTGTATTTGACGTACCGTAAACTCTAGTGTTACACACACACAGATAGTCTTTCATAACATGCAGAATTGACGCGCTACATGTATAATGTCAAAATAACGGAGTTCCTTTGGAATTCTTCAGCTTTTAAGAACTGCCGGGTTCTCTGTTAGTGGGCGGAGTTAATGTGCAAACGACAATCTCATTGCTCACCTATTATCGTCCCTGTTTTGATTTTTTCGAGCGAACGCAGACAACCTGATTAATATTCATGAACCTAGCAGCTCAATAATCCTTAGTGCGTTTTATATTGTTATTAGTGGTATAATTCGTAGTAGTTTTGTTATCTTATCAATATAGAAACACAATATGACAAACAATATCTTCAGTCCTAAGTTCAGTCAACATGACAAATATGAATTCATACTAGGTTATTCTAATTACTAAAGTTCTATCATCATATAATGCTAAATTATCATAATATCCTATTATAATGCTTGACTGACTGATGCTAAGTGTCAGTAGATAAATAGTGTCGATTAATGTACAATGTTTTATAATAATAATTTATTCTATTTAGTGTCCATTTCATTCATGTAACATTTAATATTGCATCCAAGTTATTTGACATTTGAGTAACGCAATAGTTACTTTCCCTGGTAATTAGTTACTTTTATAAATGTAACTCAGTTACTAACTCAATTACTATTTGTGAGAAGTAACTAGTAACTATAACTAATTACTTTTTTAAAGTAACGTGCCCAACACTGATTGTAACATTATAAATGTCTTGCTCTTTGCAGAAAAAAAATACGTATATAATATACGTCTCTTTTAGAAAACAATCTTAGTGATTGCCGTAGTGTAGGTTATGTGACATGTTTCATCCTCAAAAGCCATGAAAAAAATATGGAAAATAATGTGTGTCTGATTATAAATACAGGCTTTGTTGAACGAATGATTGGTTTCTGAGAGCATGAAACTTTCAAAATTCAGTTTTAAATGATAAACAGTTTTGGCATCGTGTTGTAATCACCACTTAAAGTCTGATGTAAAATCTGGATCCTGATTGAAACCAATTGAGAACCATTGCATTAGAAAATAAAACAATAAGCCAGTCTATAGGTCTTAAAAGGACTTCTAGTCTGGTCCAGACCGTCTGACAAATCCCAAATCCCCTCTAAAATCACAAAACCAGACTAATGTGGTAAGCTTGGCCAGGCAGGGAAACAGACAACAGTAGTCATGTAGGCTGGTTTACACTGTTTCTTTCAGCAGGGAGACTATAACACACATCTATGGCTTTGTTCTGACAGACATGAAAAGCATATCTGACTCCAATCCATTTAGCTGTTTGCACTCTGAACAGCAAAAAAAAAAAGAAATCCAATTTTTACAAACCCAAACCATATCCATATGTGATTTGAAATCCGATTAAAATATTATACATTTTTCCAAATGCGTTACAGTCTGGACAGTCAGAAAGGATTTTAAGTAATTTTTGCGACACAATATGTATGCAATGTCATATACAATGCAAATCTGTGTTCGCTCACAAGAATGCGCTGACGTGAATGAATAGGGAACATGAATGATCGGTTTTGCCCGGTTTGAAATCTAGCAGGAACACAGCGAGTCAGATTTTCAAAAGGGCATACTGGCACTGCATACTGACGGACCGGGATAAAGGCCTGTACCTGTGTGGGCATCTGTGGACGCAGGATGTTCTGCTCGGTCTCCATGCCAGAACCGATGGTGGTAGTGGTGGTCTCGGTGCTGGTAACTAAGATCTGGTTGTAAGTGTTTGTGTTGGAGCCTGGAGCTTGGTTGGTTCCAGATTTCAGGTCTGTGTCATTCCCGAAAGCCAGGATGGCGTTCTCTGTTTGAAAGGAGGGGAGAGAGTCAGATGAACACGTCTGGAAGGCAGTCATGCCTCAGTTGGCTTTCTCTTTCAGACGTGCCTCTCTTTCAAAATGGGTTCGGATTTCATCAACATGCTTTTTACAATAACAACAACAAAACACACTCGGGAGAACCAGAGAGGACTGGCTTATATATAAATTATCCAGCATAAATGTTGACAGAACAGCATTCATGATCATAAACTCCATCATCTGATTCATGCTCTAAATATAGTTTGTTTATATAGTAGAATATACATCCCTATATTACCAATCAGCTAATCCTGCCCTCCAGAAATATAAAAAAAACACTTGTATTTCTTAACGGCTTGGCATTCGTCCTTATTTCTTTGCCCATGTCTTCCATTTTCTTTCTTATCTTTTATTTTCGTTCAGTGTGTTTTCCCTTGGGAAAGATTGGATGCATAAAATGGAGTGTGTGCTTGTGTGCCTCTGTGCGTGTGGGTTTGAAAGAAGTTTGATTACTTCTTGTATCTTGATGTTTAAAGCAAATCTTACCTGTACTAAAACACCTGTGTGTGTTCATTTTGAAATATTCTTTTACTCAAAATTACCTTCGATATTAAACCTAAATACAGATTTCCATTCACACTCCTCTTCATTTCCCCCCTGTTTATTGGCTATATAGGGTGTATTTGAGACAGGCCATATGAATGATAATAATCTGAACTGAGTAATTTCCATTTGTCTAGTAGGTCACTTGTCTGAAATTACCGTGGCATGAAAGTCGCCTCAATTAAGACACAGCTGTGAGGACGGCACGGGATATAACTCCATATTTGAGTCTGATATTCCTTTCTGGTGCTGAGGAAAGGGTTGTGGGGGGAAAAGGAAGATTAGATTTATGAATGGTGAACAGTGGCATGAGTGAATTTTCTTTCTTAATTGAAACACTAATTGCTTAATCTTTGTGATCTTACAGGGGTTATGGAGCTAGAGAGAGAAAGAGAGTGACTTCCACAGAATACTTTACTGTACGTATAATAGTGCCTCTTTAATATCATTAGTACCAACCTAGGCTCATTGGAAATACGTGTCTCTACATACATTTCTGCAAAACTGAAAAAACGTACCTATATGTACGATTCACTGCAGTTTCCAGTTGAAATCAACACTAGAGGCAGTAAACCTCTGACAACTTTTATTCCTTTTCACACGAAGTATGACTTACAGGAACAGTTTTGATTATTTTCTCACAGTTACTTGCAGAATGGTATGTTATGACTTCAAAACAATTTTAACATCCTGCACGATTTGAAAACTGATACTTTTGAAAGTTGTCGTCACATATACTGCTTCATATATATGAGTTTACTAACTCAGTAAGTTTACTCGGTAGCTCACGCGATACAGCGTTGCACTTAGGTGATGAAGAGCTCCGGTACGAATCCCGTCAAACTACAGTTCAACAAAACAGCTCAAATCTGCATAAGGAAGTTAAAATAGCATAGCTACATCAGCGAATATGTTTTTATATTACTTTTGCATTTGTTAACACTTTCGGGTAGGTTTAGGTTTGGGTTTGGTGTAGGGGATACTTCCAACTTCATAGAGCTTAATCTTTAGCGACACTCACCGGATATTTGAATTATGAATGGCGGCAAAACGTACCTCAAGCAGCATAATAAAAACACTGCAATACGTGCCTGTACCAACCTAATAAAAACGTGTCACGGTCACGTATTAAACATGTGTTTTAGCGCCACTCTCTGGACATTTCACTTTGAAACTGCCGCGAGACGTGCTGCAAGGTACATAATTACGGTGTTGCAGAAATGTATGTAGAGACACGTATTTCCAATGAGCCTGGGTTGCAACGTACAGTGTCCTTGTAAAGTATCCCACAACCTGCCATAACATACAGTATATAATGGATATTGCAGCTCTGGACTATGAGCATTTATTTTAGCATTACTTATATACTATTATAGTATTTCTTAATATTTTGAATTACCTGTGAATTGGACTAAGGTAAGGAGATAGTTTGTAGTTGATATTTGATAAGTTTGAACCAAAAAAAAGTTCATTGACACCAGCAGAAAATGTTTTTGCCTTTCTTGAGGTCCTAAAGCGTGATCTGAAAAGCTGACTGTGCTGAAACCTTGATGCAAATTAATTTTAATTAGTATGTTCTTGTTATTTTCTGCTTTTCTGTTGTCCATGTCTGGTAAATACTGTCCTGCAGGCCTTTAACCTGGAAACTTCTTGAACATCAATTGATGATCAACAGATGAATTTACTTTCATTTCAGATGTCCAGCACATATCACTGCTCTGTAAACACAAAAGACTGTTTAACTACATCCTTCATGTATTTTGAAAGGCAGGAGTAGGTTTATAGAAAAGCGTTGAGTTTAAGTTTACTGTAAAGAATATAATTTCTGTCAGTTAGCCTTCACCCCAGCCCACCTAAAGCCCTCATTATCCAACATTCATATCATAACAGACATAACCCATCATAATCAGGGGAGTGTTAGCAGTGGAGGAGTGTGAATGGTGTGAAGCTGATTAGTCTCTGAATGTTTAGCAAAACGCCATGAGTTGATGCTAATTGAAGCTGCCCACTCGTAGCGTTGCTGAATTACTGCAGGGAAACAAATAGTGGCTACATTCACACAGGAGCAGAATACACACTATATAGAGCCCTGTTCATACACCGTTCATGACAGCTGCATTTTATATCCACAGTGAATTCATTAAAGTATACAATTCAATTATGAGAATGAGTTTGGTTGATATGTGATGTATACACAGAGCCACTAGTTGACAACCAGTGCTACGTCAATGCTAGCACTCTTGGAATGGCATTTAAAGGACTGGAACTGAAAGATGTGATATAACATCTTGATATTCATTATAGCTCCATTCCATTCTTGTCCAATTTGTAAATGCAATGATCAATCTCAAACAATGAGTGTGTGGCCTATATGTAGAGCTGCAGTGTCACTCTATCACAGCTAAAAGGATATGTGTGAATGTTATGATAAGAGACTCAGAAACGGGGAAGCGAAGACAATGATTACAAAGAAATTTCATCAGTGATACAGAACATTTGGTTCCAGTATACTCTCGGTTTGTCCCACTCTCTCTTTCATGGATGAAAGGCAGGATGAAATAGTGGACAGTCTTAAGTAATCGAGGTGTGAATGGCCGCAGCTAACAGTGGGGAGTTTACGGTGAATGTTCAGAAGTGGTGATTCCTCTCTAACCCCTGCAGAACTTCAGAAGCGACTGACCCTTTGATAAGCTCCGCCTCCCGTCGCTCGGTCAGACCCAAAGCTACTGGTAAATTTACTATTCATTTTGATAGCAGTTGCTCAGCTTTGGATGTCTTTGTCCATGGATGCTCAGTTTTGGACAGAATTTTTTTTTGAGCCAGTTATCTGCCATTAATGTCATGTGACTAATTTCTCAGAAAAAATATTTCATGACAGCGTTGACTGGCTGATTAATTCACAATCCCTTCACTGGTGACCATCTTGGGCTGTGGCTCAAGCTAAACAGATAGCAAAAAACCATAAGTGCATTTCTCCATTTAATAAAAATACTACCTACCTTAATTTCAACATAAGGGCCATTTGAAACTTAAATGTGCAAGGCTTCCATTGTCAGCAGTATTTTAGCTGTACTTAAACAGTTATTCTGCTTGATATTGCAAACTGGTATTTGTTATTTTATTATTTATTATCCTAGTCATAACGACATTTGTTTGTAATGCAAATTTTAGTTTTACCATTTCATGCACTGTTTTTCTTCTGATTATTTACCTATAGTGGCTACTGAAGTCTCACACATTTACAGAAAATAGCTTATGCACTGCAAAATAAGGTGAATAATATAATGTAATTACATTATTAAAGTAATTAATATTAAAGATATATGTTGCTTGAAAATAGTCCCGATATTATTAGAATATTCTTTGGTTTTTTATTCATTTTTTACTACAATTTATTAATTATTAAATACATGGATCATGTGTTTTTTAAAGAGATTTTTCCTTGCATGCCTTTAAGAAAGGAAATATTCATTTGAGAAACTATTAAATTACACCGTAAACATGATTAAATACTGCAGGCTGCTTCAGAATTTAAGTGAACACAAACATGAGCACAAAACTCTTCCTAATGTTTTTGCCACTACGGTACTATGAATGTTTTAGTTACTTTCGCTTCAATCAATACATAAATGAATAAACATTGTTATTAGCTTTTCACACACACACACACACACTTAGCAGTTACTGCTTACTCACCACCCAGAGACAGGAAATGAGCCGTCACTCTTCCTTCACATTTCTCATCAAAACACTCATCACTCATTCTGGACCGCACTGAGGAAACTCTTACGAAACATAAACTTCACGTGTTTACTACATTAGCGAATCACTGAATCACTTCCGTCTAATTCCAGTTCTGCTGGCTGTTGGCCCACTGACTTCAGCGCTTTTTTTCGCAGTCCTACTGAATGAAGAAATTCTTGTAATACTTGTCCAGTATTTCATGGTGGTCCCAGGGGTACGCTGATGGTTTGGGGGCTGGTGTAGCCAGCAAAACTAGTTCAGTAACAGCTGAGGTGAGGACCAGCCTCAGTGGACTCACTCTCAAAAAGCTCTTTCAGCTGTTTCCCTCCATCCTGTGCTACTTCTGTCCTGTTTGCTACTCTCCGGCTGTCTCCGCTCCATTAGTTTTACTGCAGGGAGCCAAATTACGCTCAATTACCAAGACACCAGAGGCTGCGCTTAGACTTGAATCAGCACACATACACACCGCCCCAGCACTCCGGACCGCCCCAAGACCCTCAGATAGAATAGGGAGGGATGGCTGAAACTGGACGTTGCAATTTTGTTAATGCCGGAAATACCCTTGAGGAGCAAGATCACACTGAAGCGCTTCTGGATCAGAGCTGGAGCTAATCTCCGAGATCTCAGCGGTCAGATGCAGCACCACCCCACCTGTGAAACGGATGTGTTTACATGGTGTTTGTTATTAGTGACTCAGAGATGCAGCGGGCCATGAGCAGAGCACACCGCTGAAGATATCCTGTTCTCCTGATGACTGTTAATGCCTCATTACCGACACGCATTGAAACTTCATAACGTTACATCAAGAGAGTTTTCTCTCAGCGCTGCTGAATGCACAATAATAGTGCTGACTGTGAAGAACTGGGCTGCAGATACGTCTCTCTGCTGACTCTTGTGTTGCATCACCTGGGTCTATTTTCTATCAATTGGAGTATATGAGTGTGGAAACAGTCCTTGCATCCATATATGCATCCTTCTCCACACATGCAAAAGGAGAATGGGCTGTATTGATTATACACTAGGTGAACAAAACCCAGATGACGTCCTGCATCTGCTAGGCTTCTGAAGCGAGGAAACAGTGGACCCTTTGCTTTCCCGTTAGAGGCCATGGGAGCTCACTAAATTAAAATTCATGGAAAGTGCTATTATGGAATATAGTTAAGTTGTTCCTCATGAGTAAAAAACCTGAGTCAGGGCCTGTCCCAATAATCACATTTGCAGTCTACTTACACAACATATTTACTGCATTTGGCCCTAGTGTTTAAGTGGATGTGAAGACGCAAGTGTTATGTAGAACTTCTGAATACAAAATTAGACACACTTACAGTGATGCAAGTGAAGTTTTGCAAAGCTTTTAAACATTATGATTTTCAATACTTTGAACTTTCAATAAACTTTTAAACTTCTGAAAAATAGACCCATGTTAAGTGATTAAAAGGCAAAATATACACACCATATAGTCTAGAAAATAAGTTGCACCTGACTATAAGTCACACTGATAAATAAAACAATACATTTATAATCCTTATGTATTTTAGTTCCCCTAATGGTATTCAGAACAGAACAGCAATGAAAAATATAAGTTTAAAACAAACATATATTATAGTGGCATTCATTATAAACAACATTTATTATGAACACCAAGACTAAACATTTATTTAAAAATATATATTTAAAGCGAAACTGAAACTACCAGCATGTGGGATAGGTTCTTTTTTTCAGATTATTAAAATGTTCTGCACTAAGGCAAAAAATGGTCTTTTAAAAACTGTTTATTGAATGGGTCGTCTATGGCAAACCTGGGACAGCCTGTGTACTGTAATTGTGGGATTTGGGACAGGCCCAGTATTGTTTTCACAGCTGTTTTTCTTGTGTCATGGGTCAAAGAGCATATAGGTCAAAGGACAATGCTAAGGTAGTGGATATGTGGGAATGATATGTGGAAATGCTACTTCACAAGCTACTTCTGCCAAGAAGTGATGAAACGGGCTATATGCCACTGCATGTGGTTTCTGTGCCTCCCTCTCATTTCCCCCTGCGAATCTCCAGCAATGATGGTAATATTTATTTGTAATATAGGACAGGGGAGAGGTTTTTACTCACTCAAGCAATTGTTGTCATGAAAATGGCCGAGGAAGTGGTTGCACTGATCTCGGAAATTCCCGCTAGCCGCACAAGAGCACCACGGTCCCACATTGGATGTAGAGTTGTCTAGGTAGTTTGGAGCGATAATGCTACCTACAGGGAGAAAGTGAGACAGAAATAACACAGAACAGAACATCAGTTGCAAAACAGAAAGATAAATGCAGTGCAAGTCTACCAGTATCAAATAAATGCAGCATCCATCGGTCATATCAGTCATGTATTATGGAAAATATTTACATTTTTAGATAAAAGGCAGAGATTCAAACTTTATTTGGCATTTTCCACAAATAGGGTACAAAATACAGGTTAAATTATTTCAATATTTTTTTTTCAACACCTGGACAGTCAAAATTAGTTGCAAAATTAGAAATTTTGCAATTGTCAAACTATTATTTTTTAAAGCGAAATAAACATCAAAATTAAACAGAATACATTTACAAAATTAAGAAAAAATAGTGCAAATTAAGCTGTCACTTAGCACTCAGATATTCTACCTTTTTATTTAAAAAAAAATTCTTGCAACAAATGATATCAGATTTGTGCCTCATGGACACCAAGTGCACCCTATTCATAGAATGTGCCATTTGACTCAACACTCTTCCACCGTCTATCAGCGCAGAGACACTTTCACCTTTTTGACGTTAAAATGTTTGTTGCATTTTAAGCAATCCACCTTGTGTTATTCTGTAAGCCCTCAGCTAAAACGAATATGAAAAGCTCTGTCAATCTTTATCTTGTGTGTGGGTTACATAAGTGTGCTAGAACATTGATTGCAGAGGATATAGGTCCGTAGCCCTTAGTTCAGTCTTTGTTCATTAGGAAGGGAAAATGACAGTGCTTTTTCACCATGAGAGTGGATGAGTGTAGAAGGCGACAGCTGAAAGTGGGAAAAGTGGAGGTGCTGCACTCTAGAACTCTATGGTCTGATAGGGACCCGTTTAAACACATTGATTTCTTTTGTCCCAGAACACAAAAGCGCAACATCTTCACAACCGCTCTTGGAAAATACTGCTGTAATGACTAACAGTCAGGGCAGAGAGCTTGGTCTCTTTTTGTCGTCACTATCTCTGTATTGCCGTGTCTGACTTGTACATTTGTTAATGTCATAAACTCTTCTGTAGCTCTCTTTACCAGCAAATCTCACTCACAATTCTGTCAAACGTTTGTCATTATTGACGTCAATCCTGATGCGTCTACCCAGTGTCCTTACATGCCTTTTTGGAGTATATGAACGGTGCAGGGGAAGACTTCCAGGGTGCTGTCACTCCATTTGTAATCAGATTTCAGGTACTAAACAAAAGTGAGCCTCTAACTGATGACACATTATTTGCATCATTGCACACTCCTGGTCACATTTATTATAGTGAAATGTGTCTCATAGCTGCTTGTCTCCAAATAAATTACCTTTGGAGAGCAGCCCACATTGCTTCTCTTGCATCTTTTGCAATACCTGCACAGAAAAATGCTGCGAAGTACTAAACAAAAGTTTAGCAGAAGCTGGAATCTTCTTACCCTGAATCGTAACTTGTTTATAGAGGTGATCAGTTGCTGCTAGTTATGGAGTTACTTAAGTTGATGACACAAATGTACTGCAGATTAGACCCAATGTACCTGGGTTCATACTGAGCCAGAGAACCAAACAACAACTTAAGTCAGGATTGTCCAAACCTGCTCCTGTAGGGTCACTGAACTGCAGAGTTTAGCCCCGATAAAATAGATCAAATTTATATGCACAGACCCTTGATCCCTCAATTTCAAGAGGGAGCGAGTCAACTCGTATGTACGCTTCAGGCAGCTCCATATACCGCAATGCAATTGTGACACGTGCAATTTATCCCCACCCCTCACAACTCTAATGTATGATTATATATGAATTATTTTCCACGAGCAGGACTGGACACTCATATTAGGGTGCTTTCACACCTGTAGATCGATTGCTTTATTCCGAAACAGGGATTAAAATTATTACAATGTTGCTTTTTATTCTTGGAGCGGTTTGCTTTCACACGGCAAAGTTTCTAAATGGACCAAAATTGTCACGTGCGAGTAAACTGTCCTCTCATTGGTCAAAGTTCCACGGAGCTGGAATGACAATTAATGATTCATTTGGAAAGAGAGGCAAACAAACTCTCTCTCTCACACATACACACGCGTCAGGATGGAACGACAACAGTTTGAGGGCTGCTTGTTGTTTTTTTTGTTTTGTTTTTTTGTAGCTGTCAATATATTTATTAATTTATCATTTTGAGCAGGAGTCCAGGATTCGTCGGCAAACCATTGTTAAAATGCACCTATACGAAGAGCATTAAGACTGCATTATAAAATGAAAAGGCGCGCCTTGATTTTTAATGGCGAAGACGTGCTCACCCACTGCTTTTAACGGAACTTACGTCATTACCCATTATACAGCGTGATATAGCCTGGTTCGTTGGTCCGTTGGATCGGATTGCTTTCTCACTACAACCGAACCGCTCCAGAGTTCGTTTTCAATCGAGCCGAGACCACCTCGTTCAGGCGATCTCGGACCGATTGTTTTGGCGCGGATCCGAGCGCGATTGCCGTGTTCACATATGCCCAAACGAACCGAGCTAAGGGGGGAAACGCGCCAGGTTCCGAAACAAAGGGCTAGGTGTGAAAGCACCCTTAGTTGACTTAGCTTAGTTGTTTTGGATCCCACTGAATGTCGTTGTATGAACAAAAACATTTAAAACATTCTTCAAAATATCTTCTTTTGTGTTCCACAGAAGTCATACGTTTGTAATGAGGATTGTAATTGTAGTATACGCATCAATGCATTGTTGATAAGGTTTAATAAACCCCTGAGAGCTTGTATGTGTCATGGTGGTCTTCTCTTCTTAGAATTTCACTTGTAATTTCACTTCACAAGCCAAGCTTGATAAGATTGCAGTGCCCATAATTTGAATGTACCTGACTGTGTATGCGATAAGCCAGGGTGGACTATGTTGCCCAGAGTTCTCACCTATCAGGCCGGTGTACGCAACAAGGCAGGCTCCATAATTTTCTTGCTGGCAGCCGCTGGCAGAAAGCTCGGAGGGTTGGCAGTCGTGCTGGAACTGAGCCCAGCGAGACCTGAGGGAACCACAACAGCACATCCATCATCCAGCCAGTCAGCAAACCCTCAGAAACACGCATTCCCACAAACACTCTCCTCTACCTTGTGTTATACATGTAGATGGGGCTACATTCTCTGTTCTGTTTTGTCATCTTCTGTTCTGTTTAGGAAGCTTTACACCAACACTCTCCACTCCATTCTCAGTCATTTTCTCTTTTTCAATCCCCCCAACATATACAGTACTCTGCACAGTTCTGATCCATTCGTTTTGCTAATCAGAGACATAACTGCAATTCAGAATTCTGGAGAACTGCCAGATACTCAGATGCCGGAATCTCAGCAGACAGCGACCATTTACATGCAGTTAACATTCTGCCTGTCCTCTGGTGACCAATCAATCATTTAACCAGGTCAGTCTCAGAGGAATTACCCACATTCCCTGCTGATTTCTTATGCTAACTGGCTGTTGTGGCCGTAAGTGATCTCCTCTTGTGTAATGTGTTGAGTCAGCAGAGTGTTCGCTTGGCGTGTGAAAGCGTGATGGTTGATCGATGGCAAAGACCGATGAAGGCCTTTGTGTTTGTGATGTGAAAAGAGGGAGGCTCAAATATGACTACTCAAACTCCGCTCTACTAAGAGCCTTGCAGTGACTGCAGCTGTCAGACTCGTGTGTTTGTTGGATTTACGGTTTTCTGTTTGTCCGTAGTGAACAGATAAAGTAACGGAGTGTAAAATCCTCCGATACTTTTATTACACTTATGATGTACAGTCTTCTATCTATACTGTATAACCTTGATTTTAGTCATTATTGCATTTTAAAAGCTGTTGACAGCAATTCATTATGCATTATATTCTCAGCAATGCCACAAGGGATGCTGAAGAATAAATTGTCATCATCAATGGCCAGTTTTCATATATACTACAATTCAAAAGTTTTGGGGGTCAGTAAGTTTTTTTTGTTTAAGAAATTCATACTTTTATTCAGCAAAAATACATTCAATATTTAAAATTAATTCAGCTCTCAGAATCCTGAAATCCTCATAAATATTAAGCAGAACAACTCTTACATTGGTTTTCAACTTTGATAAGACAAGTTTCTTGAGAACCAAATCTGAATGATTTCTGAAGGATCATGTGACTGAAGACTAAAGAAATGTCTGCTGAAAACTCAGCTTTGACGTCACAGAAATAAATATTTGTAAAAATATTTTTATTTAAAAATATATATTTTTACTATATTTTCATCAAATAAATGCAGCTTTGTTGAGCATAAAATACTTTTTCATGAACATTAATAAAATCTTACTGAGCCCAACGTTATGAATGGTGTCAACCAGTTTTTTAGCAAGCCTTATTTTAAAGCCATCATGTTTAGTAACCAGCTATACGAAAAACAAAATATCCAGTTTAATGGTACCAACATTTCAATGAAACTATCATTCCTTTGAGTACCGTTGTTTGTTATGGTACAGCAATGCAAGAGTGTGCATTAATTATGTTTAAAAGGACAGCACACCTGTAATACATTAGCCAAGAATAAAGTATGTTTTTGATTGGTTTGATTTGATTGGTTGGTTCAAATGGCTCTTATTCAACAATATTAGCTTCTTTGCTGCCCCCAGCAGCTTTGGAGCACTCTTACATCTATGGGATGTTATAGAAAGACTACTGTGCAAAGGTTGGGAACCGAGAACTGGTTCTTACTTGGAATGGTTCCATTTAAAAAAAAATACAGCAGTTGAGTGGCATTCCTATAGAATAATTGTTTAATTGTAGTATATTAAAAGTATTGGTAACACTTTATTTTAAGGTGTTCTTGTTACAGGTTACAAGTACTTACTATTATATTAACAATAAATTACACAATTACATGCAAGTAACCCTAATTCTAACCCTAACCATATATTAAGTACATGTAGTTAATTAATATTACTCAGTACTTAAATGTATATTTACACTGTAATAAGGACACCTTAAAATAAAGTGTAACCAAAGTATTTTTGTGTAATAAAATAACAGTTTTAGGTTACTGATATGACCAGTGTTTATCTCATGTGAATTTACATCGTTTTAACACGTCTAACATATATTCATTTCTTCAGGTTTAAAACTTTTTTTTGAATGGGACAAAATGACTTTGTGCACCTTTATATATATTACTCCCTACAGAGCACAGAGCTTCAATCTTCAGGCCCTTCAAAAGAGCTTGATTGTATTTATAACAGTCATTTTCACACACAATACCCACTTGCACACATAGTCGGCTTCACAAACTCGAAGTTGTGCCAAGCAATTGGGTTTTTCCCTTTCTTCATAAGAGCACGCAGGCACAATGGTCTGGCGCCGTCGCTCTGCACAAGCCGTGTCGGAGCACGGACAGAAGAGCAGCTCGTGCGTGTAGTCTGGCGGCACACGGTCGAAGAACTTTCTCAGTGCTTTGCTGCAGCGTGCTCTGTTGCAGGGCCCGGTTCGCGCCGATGGGGCGATGCACGCCGACACGTACTCCGTGCGTAGTTTCTGACACGTCTCATCCACATTACAGGCCTTAGCAGCATCCAAACAACGGTTCACTGTTGTCATGCCCACCTCAGACTCTGAAAGGAAGGAGAGAGAGAAGCAGGCTTGTGATTCCTGGGTATAAAGAGATTAGCATGTTAGTTACACTTGCCTACTTTGGAGTACAAACAGAAAGGTGGTTGGAGTGGCTACAGTCGCTGTCCAGTGCTGAAACAGAAGCCTGTACTCAAGATAACACAGAATACCAAACCACAGCTGCAAAATGTGGCATTACTTACCATCCAACATAACATTCTTTGAACCCAAAACAATGCAATGCACCAACACCAATGCTTTCTTCTGTCCTAACCTTCTTTTTCATTTCATATAAGCATCAATGGGGCATAAGCTGATTGTCAGTTATTCCCTCCTTTCTTTGCTTGCTTGCTTCCTTCCTCTGCTTGCTTTTTTCCTTTTTCTTTCCCTGCTTTCTTTTCTTCATTTCCATCCTTTCCTTTCCTTCTTCCTCCCATGCTCCTTTCCTTCCTTTCTTTATTTCCTTACATCCTTTTTTTGCTTGATTCTTTCCTTTGCTTACTTTTACTTTATTTTTCCCTTATTTTCCATTACCTAACATAAACATCAATGGGGCATAAGCAGATTGTTCTTCCTTCCTTTCTTTCCGTGCTTCCTTCCTTATTTTCTTTTTTCTTCTTTCTATTTCTCCACATTTCTTTACTTGCTATCCTTCCATTCCTCCTCCTGTGCTTCTTTCCTTCCTTAATTGCTTCTTTCTTTCCTCTACTGCCTCTTATGTTGCATCTGCTCTTTGCTGCCTTTCTTTTTATTTTCACTTTGTTCCTTTCTTTTCCTGTCTTTTTTCCTTCCTTCGTTTCTTTGCTTACTTGCTTCCTTTCTTTTTTAATTTATTCTTTCCCAACTTTATTTTCCCCTTGTTATCCATTCCCTAAACCTAGCCACCAATGGGACATAAGCAGATTGTCCTTCCTTTCTTTCTTTCTTTCTTCCTTGCTTCATTACTTTGCTTTTCTTCTCTGCTTTTTTTCCCCATCTTTCTTTGCATCCTTCTTTATTTTCTCATTCTATTCCATTTCCTAAACTTAACTGTCAATGGGGTATGAAATCAAACAAATAAGATTGTACTAATTAGCCACTAATGTCAAATGCTAAATAGTTACAAATCGCCATAAGAGTGTATAAAATGCACTTACAAAAGCCTTCCAATTTAATAACTAACGTCGTCTAAATTTTGTCTCAGGCTCTGTGAATTTTCAGAACGGCCTTGTCCAACTGTCAGAGCAGCATGAGTTTTTGGAGGTGTGCTCTGGCTCATTGTTCTAATGAGGGTTGAGGTTCATACAGAATGTCTCTTTCTCTCATGTCATAACGAAGGTTTGAGTTGGTGTGCTCTAAGAGGGTGTGAGTCTGGGTGGTCTGTGTGTGCTGCTAATGAATAGAGCATGAGTGAGAATGAAAGTTGAATGAGTCTGGTCTCTATCACAGAGCAGGTCCCAGCTGAGACTGGCTGCTGCTGCTGCTGCTTCATTTTTCATATCAGACTAATGTGGGCCGCAGAGAGCCTGCCAGCATTACACTGCCATAGAGCTCGCTTTATCTCTCTCTCTCTCTTTTTTCCTTCCCCCATGAGCCATGGACTTTTTTAACCACTGCCCTCTTCATTGTCATCTTTTTCTTCTTCTTCACCTCTGTCTTTTAACATGCCCTATTTATCTTTTCTATCCATCCATCCATTATTTGCTTCATTTCTTCCCTTTCTTGTTTCTTTCTCTACTTTCTTTCCCGTCATTTATTTTTCCTTCCTTCACTTCCTTTCTTTTTTCCCCTCATTTCTTCTTTCCTTTTTTACCTTCACCTCTTTAAATTACATAAACCCTTCTTCCCTTCCTTCCAACCTTTCTTGGCTTGTTCACTTTTTCTTCCCTCTTTTCTTGCTTCCTTCTATCCTTTATTTCTTATGTTACTTTCTGTTGTTTCCTTCCTTTTTTTTCCACTATTTTTTATCCTTATTTCCATCCATCAGCCCTCCAATCATGCTTTGTTGTTTCCTTCCTTCCTTATTTTCCTCCTTTGCTTGCTTACTTCCTTCCGCTTCCCTCCCACCTTCCTTCCTTCACTTGTGTCCTTACTTTCTTCCTTTTTTCAGTTTCCGTCCTTTTTGTAAATGCTTGTTTCCTTTCTTGTTCTTCCTTCCTTTCTTCTTTCCTTCTTCTTTTCCACTTCATTTACATTCTTCTGTCCCTCCTTCCATACTTGTTCCTCTTCATTTTGTTATTTTTCCTTGCTGTCTTTGTTGTTTGTTCGTTCTTTCATTCTTTGCTCCCTTTCATTCTTATTTTAAATATTTATTTCTTTCATATTCAAGGGATTCTGCTCAGATTCCGTTTGGGCGAGATTACTTTCCCATCCATCATTAAGGGGTTTTGCGAGCTTGTGATCAATACTGAGCCAATATTCTGGACCCTGGTGCTCATTATATTGCTGTATACACAGATTCTAGATGTAAGTACATCAGAGTTTGTTTGGACCAATAAAACTATTACAGGCCTTGCACTTCACACATACACTCACGAGTATATATCTACAGTAAAATACTAGTAAAATACATACATTGAAAGCTTCATGCCACACGAATGAGTGTAAGAGAGGTAAACAAATATATAAAATAAAATATAAAGAGCAAAAGTTCCTGTTTGGATAAGTGGGCCTTTTAATTTGAGTCTGTAATACTGTTAATTAATTTTTTCACATTTTCCCAGTTTCTTTGTCTTTTTACTATTATTATTTCTATGTGTCTATCTCTCCTCCCTCCCCTTTCTAATCTCCACACTTTTGTTTGATCTTTGTTGTCTCTACCGAGCCAGCTTGTTAAATGCTCGTAGTGTTTGAGAGTTGAGAGCAGCCATCATTAAAAGTCACGCATGAATGACCGACATTACTTTCATTACTTTGAGGAAATCGTTCTCTGTCCTATCCCCAAGAGTTTAAATGTTATTTTATGTGTGTGTGCTTGGACTCAAGTGTGTATATGAGTGTGTGCGCACACAAGAGAGATGATGAGTAAATGGATCATTATGTGCTGCCCTCGGGGTCCATAAAATTCAGCTCATGCCTTAAGCACCCCATAAACTGAGGCTTACAAACTGACAGTTTTAGTCATGTGGCACCTCCAAAAATAAGTTTCTAAACTTGGTATGGTGCTATTTTGAGGGAACGTAATGAGATGGGAGAGAGATGAGAAAGCGATGAGCGAAAAGCCTTGATTAGAAAATGAAATTCTGAGATAAATCATCCGACCGTTTAGTCTTTGTTAGGTCCATCTGAGAGTCTTTGGCCCACATCGAAATGTTTGTTCTGCTCCTGACAGGTCCCTAATGCATGCCTCTTTTTGTAGTAAATGCAGTTTATCAACGGTGCCGATGAACGCCAACTATGTTATATCCAAGTACATTAAACAAAGTGCTCATGTTTTGCTGGTATAAGCTATTAAGCTCTGCCCTATTAATAACTCTTCACTGCTAATGCTTGGCATAGAAGTGACAAAACACATCGTGATCAGTTCCAAATATCAATTCCAACACCACAGCACATAATCGGCATAGTGTGTCTGTGCAAATCACTGACCTGCAGCAATGGAGGCCAGGCGAACATAATCAAAGCCCCGCTCGACAGGCTCATAGGGGTAATTCTCCACCAAGCTCAGCCCTGTAAACGCACACACAAACAAGGTTTTTCGTGGCTATGGTAACAGAGTATTTTGTGTCAGTGAATTAATGAGACTGTCACAGGTAAAAGTTCAGTTTGAAGCAATGCTTCTATAATGCTAAACTGGTTAGCATATTAAAATGCAGCGTCTAATTAGCATCCATTGAAGTGGTTTCCGGGGACTGCGTGGGTGTGGGTATTAGAACTTGTAATTGCATCATTGTGCGAGCGAGTGCTTTGTATGTGACAAAGAAAAATTATGAATATGGATTTGCTCACCGTGCAGCACGGACTGCTTGAGGCTCCAGTAGATGCTAAGACAGTTCTTCTCTCTCTTCATACCCCGTTTGCACTGGCATTGGTGCAGAGGGCTAGACAGCAGGGCCGTCACTGCGTTCTCGCAGTGGTTGCGCGCCCCCGGACCCAGCTTCACGCTTCCACCGCCTGCGACACACTGCCGCAGCGTTCTCAAGCGCGGGCTGCATGCCTCGTCGCTGGAGCACGAATCCCCCGCAGTCAGACAGTCCCACCGGCCCCCGGACACCAGCCGCGGCACCCCTGCACAGAACACACAGATCTGTCAGGAACACATACAGTAAGGTCCCATTAGTTAGCGTTATAGTTTACATTTATATTTAGTCATTTAGCAGACTCTTTTATCCAAAGCAAAAAAAATGAGGACAATGGAAGCAATCAAAATCTACAAAAGACCAATGATATGAAAGTCTCAATTAGCTTAACGCAGTATATGTAGCAAGTTTTATTTATTTTATTATATAATAAAGAAAAAGAAAACAGATAGAATAGAAAAAGAATAAAGCAAGGTAGTGTTAGAGGCTTTTTTTGCTTTTGTTAATTGTATAATAAAAAGAAAACAAATAGATAACACTAGCTTTTCTAATCTTTTGTTGTATTTTATTTTTTTTTTTTTTTTAAAGAATAGAATTAGAATAGAGAGTGCTAGAGTTAGAGGGTCAAATAAAGATGGAAGAGATGTGTTTTTAGCCGACTCTTGAAGATGGCTAAGGATTCAGCTGCTGGGATTGAGTTGGGCAGGTTATTCCACCAGGAGGGAACATTTAATGAAAACGTCTGTGAAAGTGATTTTGTGCCTCTTTGGGATGAACAATAAAGCGACGTTCATTTGCAGAACGCAAGCTTCTAGAGGGCACATAAGCTTGAAGTAATGAATTTAGGTAAAGGGGTGCAGAGCCAGTGGTGGTTTTAGGCAAACATTAATGCCTTGAATTTTATACGAGCAGCTATTGGTAGCCAGTGCAAATTGATAAACAGGGGTGTGACCTGCATTCTTTTCGGCTCATTAAAAATTAATCTTGCTGCCGCGTTCTGGATTAATTGTAAAGGTTTGATAGAACTGGCTGGAAGACCTGCCAAGAGAGCATTGCAATAGTTCAGCCTGGACAGAACAAGAGCCTGAACAAGGAGTTGTAAAGCTTGTTCCGAAAGAAAGGGCCTGATCTTCTTGATGTTAAATAAAGCAAATCTGCAGGACCGGGCAGTATTAGCAATGTAGTCTGAGAAAATCAGCAGTTAACTATAAGTTCCACTTATAGTTAATACATTAAAAGGAAAGTTCACCAAAAAAATAAACCTCTTTCCTAACCTTCAATTTGTTCCAAATCTGTATAAGTTTGTGTCTGTTGAACACAAAAGATATTTTGAAGAATGTTGGTAACCAAACAACTGATGGTAGCCATTCACTTCGATAGTATGGAAAAAAATACTATGAAAGTCAATGGCTACTATCAACTGGTTGTTATCAGCATTCTTCAAAATATCATGTGTTCAACAGAGTAAATGATGACAATTTTCATTTTTAGATGAACTATCCCTTTAACTGACATTATTATACTACGCTTTTAAATGCTTGATTCTAATTTGTCAGTCTGTCATTCCCCGATAATACCATCATAAAAGGGTAAGATTTTAAATCAGTTTCAATTTTCATCTCAAATCAATATTTCACATCCACTTAATTAATTATTTGATGAAAATCCATGTGATGAGTGATATTACATCATCCCTTAAAATGTTTGTGTTTTTGAATTTGTTTGTTCGTCTTGTATCAAAGCCGCTTGTTTCATTTATTTACATGTTGCAAGTAGCCATATAATGTACATCCAGGTGGTGGTTGTTGTTGTTGTAAAATAAACCCCTTGAAATTAATACTAAATCCCTCCAGTTCGCACAGGGTTCAGATCACCCAGTTGGGGTTTGTTCTCTTATAACAGCTGACTGGATCTACATTGTCCCTTAACTAACAACGAGAATTTCATTTGTAACAGTATTTATTAATTGCTCACTGTTAGGTCATGTTAGCTCATGTCTGTTAAATAATCTTAGATGCAATATTTGATTTTAATAATGTATTAGTAAATGTTAATTATTAAACACTTTAGAAGTTTTTTATTGTTAGTTCATGTAACCTAATGTAAACAAATAGAACTTTATTGCAAAGTGTTACTGATCTGTCATTAATAATAATCTACAACATTTACTGCTGTAAACAAAAAGCAATATTATTACTTGTTTATGTGGGCGACTAAAGGAATAATTTACATGGCTTAACCTATGTCAATCTCATCCACTTTCCCTGCCTTTTCACAGACACGCCACTTGTTTTCAGGGGTTCAGCAAGCTGCAAAGTGCGGAGGAATGAATGAAAAACAACCTGAGAGATTTGTTCATCAAAGGACAATTGCATCCTTCCTGAAAATTACCTCTATATAATCACATGCGACAAAACAAAACTGTTCCGTTTTCTGATTTAAAAAAAAATATGAAAATCGCCCCTATTTAAACCAGAAGTTAATGGCTGAGAATATTTCTGAAAGTCTGATTTCCCATTATGCACTGCTGTTTTATCTCAAGGGCAATAATTGCATCTCAACATCTGTTTAGCTGAAACACCCATGTGAATAACTTCAGCAGGTAAAAAATATTTTCAACAGCTGTCTATAAATTTCCCAATACAATGCATGTACTAGCTCATAGTTTTTGTTTAGCTTGCTACGTATTTGGTATATGCAGTAAATATCTTCTATTGCCGTTTACATAATGAGATCTTAAATATCATGATCTCAGCACTGTTTAAAGGAGCTGAATGCAATAATGGTCTCTGCCTCAGACGTCCCACCCACGGACAACCCACCATCTGTGCCCTGACCTTTTGATGCACACAAAACTAGCAAGCATATTTGAAAAGTTTGGGTTTTTCCAAGCCAGTCTGTGATTGAAGCTGCCCCAGGAGCTGCTGATATAGTTCTCAGCCGTCTTTCAGTCTGTTCTGTGTACCTCCATAACTATCTGGTTTGGTTCAGCTACCAAATCGGACAGAAGGAAACTGCAATGACTGTCAGGACTGCTGAGAAGATTATTGGTGCTCCAGTGCCCACCCTCCAAGACCTGTGCATCTCGAAACGGGCAGGAGAAATCACTTCAGACCACACACACACAGGCCACTGCCTCTTTGAACCGTTGCTACAAAGAACTGAGCACTAGAACATCCAAGCACAAGTTTTTTTTTTCCCCCTCAGGCCATCTACCTCATGAACAATTAAAACTGCCTTATGGGTCTCCCCATAGTGCTGCATTTCTATTGTGAACAATATGTCAATTCAACTCAAATTTATTCAACTGCATGTACATATTATATACCTGTACATCATGAAACAGTCATACAGTTTAACATACTTTAAAAAGAGTAACCATTATGGAAAAATATACTTTAAAAGAATATACTGAAGTGCCAACTGAATGTAATGTTTTCGGACACTTAATTGCAATTTAATGAAAATGTATTATAGTTTAAATCAAGGGAAGCCAACCCTGCTCCTAGAGAGCTACATCCTGCAGAGTTCAGCTCCAACCCCAATCAAACACACCTGAACCCACTAATCAAGATTTTCACTCTGGGTCACTAGAAAATTACAGGCAGGTGGATTGAAACAAGGCTGGAACTAAAGTCTGCAGGTAGTAGCACTCCAGGACCAGGGCTGGCTACCCTTGATTTAAATTTATACTGAATGCAATTAGGTGAACTTCAGACCCACTTAGTAGGACATATTTATATGTAATTTCATAATTACTTATATTGTCTTTGAAATATGGTTAAAGGGTATGCCGAATGAAACGACAACATTTGTGGTAAGCTGAAATGTATTTTAATGCCATTTGTATTGAAACTTGCAACGTATTAAATATATTTGTAAATATACATTTGCAATGAAGTTGCAATTTAGACTTTTTTTTATGTAGTAACACTACACTTTAAATTATAATCAGGTACTTTACATGTGCTTTAGTAGCTATGTAAGTAACACTATGTAACGCTTAGTATGCAAGTAAAAAAATATTAAAACCTTTAAAGTGTACTGAAAAGTAAATCTTGGTTGTGCATTTAAAGCAACTGTATGTAATTGGTTTATCTTGAAATATCAGTTTCAAAATCCTTCTGATAGGATACAGACATGTAAAAAAGCAAATGGCTTTCGTTTCTTTTTCCACGCTTCCCCTCAAACATCTGTTCCGAGAGTATTTTATTTTAGTAGCAGGTACGAAACACAGAGAAAAGGCCTGATTGCTTTACGGCAGCAACAAGTGTTGCACTGTAATTACGACAGTGATATATTTATGACAGCGAATTACGTCCACTTAACTGTAGGAGGCTCCAATATCCACCTAATTTTTCAATGCGAAAGTAAGCAGTTTTTGAGTGACCGAGACTTCCGTTTTATTAGCCGCTATAGGGAAATAACAAGAAGAACATGCAGTAAAACTGTGCTACAAACCAGTGTGTTTATAATTATGACAATACATTACAATAATATGGTAAAAAAGGAGCATAGCAAGCAGTTGTGTACATCTAAAAATAACTGGAAGCAAATGACACCAGACACATTAAATTTACGAATGGTCATGGCCGTTCTAACGTGAAAAATAAGGAGGATAAATATACAAAACTACATACAGTTGCTTTAAAGTGCACCTATCTGTTACGGGTTAAGCAACATATAAAGTGTACCTTCCGTAAGTGAACTTAAGTGGGGGTTTATTTCATTACTATTAGCTATTATCTGCAAGCATTTTTTTTTTTCAAAAAATACTTTTAAGATTAATGTACAGTACAAATGCACATTCAATTTAATTAGGCGCACTTCTTTTTCACAAGGGCGTATGTTAGTCTTTTTCTTCTGTCATATTCTGTATTGTTATTTATGCTGTATTTACTTTAAGAGCAATCTTGATAACACCATATTGAGCAACTATAGACCAATATCAAACCTTCCTTTTATAGGCAAGATTATTGAAAAAGTAGTTTTTAATCAGCTGAACAACTACTTGAACTCAAATGGATACCTGCACAATTTTCAATCTGGTTTCCGGCCGCATCACAGCACAGAGACCGCGCTCATTAAGATAATAAATGATATTCACTTAAATTCTGATTCTGGCAAAATATCAGTGCTGGTACTATGAGATCTCAGTGCTGAGTTTGACACTGTCGATCATAACATACTTCTAGAGAGACTGGAAAACTGGGTCGGGCTTTCTGGGATGGTTCTCAACTGATTCAGGTCATACTTAGAAGGGAGAGGTTATTATGTGAGTATAGGAGAGCAAAAGGCCCTGTCCCAAATGAAACACTTCATGTGCACTTGCGGTCTTATGGACTTAGGTTTATATTCAGTGAGCATATCTGCAGTGTATTTAGGTCCTAGGCCATTGAGTGATTTATAAATGAGTAAAAGTACTTTATAATCAATCCTAAATGTAACTGGAAGCCAGTGGAATTGAGGATTGATATGATATGCTCAGATTTTCTGGTTCTAGTCAGAATCCTGGCAGCAGCATTCTGGATGAGCTGCAGCTGTCTAATGGTCTTCTTGGGAAGGCCGGTGAGGAGACCATTACAATAAACCACCCTGCTGGTAAAAAAGGCATAAACAAGTTTCTCCAAGTCTTGACTGGAAACAAAACATCTAATTCTTGCAATGTTTTTGAGATGATAGTATGCTGATTTAGTTACTGCTTTGACATGACTACTGAAACTAAGGTCTGTCTTCAGAATCACACCAAAATTCTTGACTTGATTTTTTGTTGTTTGACCCCTAGAGTCAAGGTATGCATTCACCTTGAGAACTTCATCTTTGTTTCCAAATGCAATGACTTCAGTTTTCTCCTTGTTTAACTGAAGAAAGTTCAGGCACATCCAACTGTTAATTTCATCAATGCATTGGCAGAGGGAGTCAATGGGGCTATAGTCATTTGGCGATAAGGCTAGGTAAACCTAGGTATCATCAGCATAGCTGTGATAGGCAATTTGGTTCTTTCTCAATATTTGACTTAGTGGGAGCATATACAGGCCAAACAAGAGTGGTGCAAGAATCGAGCCTTGTGGGACTCTGCATGTCATGGTCGTCCACTTAAGGCCCTGTCCCAAATCGCGGTCTTTCTCTGACTCCGCACTTTCGTGACGTAATGCCGCTTTGACTGTCGGGTAGAAGTCTACTGCAGAGCTGGTTGTGGCTAGAAGGGATACAGCTCCGACCAGAAATGAACAATGAAATTAATTTTCTACCTATTAGATTGTTTTACCCCAACCCTAAACCTATCCCTTACAATAATGAAAAAAAATTTAATTATTGTTGTACAGTGTGACAAAAATGACGCTGTATTCTCTGTGCATGCCCAGTAGCACCATACGTATCCCTTCTAGCCTTTAGAGCTCACCCACCTCTCGGCAGAATTGCGGATCATGGGCGCATAGCGGCCGCAAAGGGGGCGCTCGCGAGCACCCTTCTGAATGCTAAAATGACGATTGGGACAATCTACGGTCTCGTGGACTTAACGGACACGCGCATGCACCGGCCATTGTAATTCCACTCAGATCATTAGGATCGAGTCAGTTAGAAATACCAAGAGTTCACACAAAACAAGGGGAGTCCGCTTTTAGCTATTATGCCTCCCGCAGTTGGAACCAGCTTCCAGAAGAAATCAGATGTGCTAAAACACTAGCCACATTTAAATCCAGACTCAAAACTCATCTGTTTAGCTGTGCATTTGTTGAATGAGCACTGTGCTACGTCCGAACTGATTGCACTGTATTTTATGTAAAATCATTTTCTATTCTAAACTGCTTTAATTAATTTTAAAATCAATTTTTAAATCATTTTAATGTTTGTTTTCATGTTAAGTTTTTAAATTCCTTGTTTTGCTGTTGTTATTATTATTTTTAATGATTATTTTACTTCCTTTTATGTAAAGCACTTTGAATTACCATTGTGTTTGACGTGCTATATAAATAAACTTGCCTTTCCTTTATTTTTCTTGTGGTTTTCCTGTTTCTGTCACCAAGAGACAAGATGAGACGAGAAGAGGGGAGATTTGACATGATGAGAGGAGAGAAGACAGAACGAGATGAGACGTGATGAGATGTGACAAGACAAGAAAAGACAGCGGAAGAGAAGAGATGAGACAAGAGGAGAGAAGAGACAAGATGAGAAAAGACGAGATGAGACGATCTGTGCGGGAACCTTGCACATCATCTAAGATATATATTCCTAAATTAATCGAAGTGTGTCGCCACAATAACTAATCTCATTGTGCCTAAAAAGAGACTAATCCAGTGTGGAAGATGAACCTGCTCAATGGATTATGTGATAATCAGATTATTTCTTCATGAAATATTGTACGGGAATGGTTGAAGACTGACAAGCAGCCATTCTGAGAACCTTGCCGCAGTACAGCTGCTACATCAAAGCAGCGGTGCCCAAAGCAATTATGGGAAATCATCTAGTTTGTCACTCACATTGGTTCCAATACTTTACACCTCCCATCAGTGTGCTAAAATTAAACACCCACACACTTCAACAGAAGAATACCTACATGGACACACACAGATAAAAGACACAAATGCTGCCGTAGAGATGGGGTGAGAGACATTAACATCTGGTAATTAAGTTGATTAACTACAACAATAAAGGCTCTATATGTGTGTGTGAGAGAGAGGAAGTCTCTCTGGTAGAGGTTGAGAGGACGACCAGCGCTCTCAGATCTTGCACCCTTGGGTAAGAAACTCACACAGCTCTCGCACACTTCCTCACAATTAGACCTGCATAGAGACCTTGTCGGCACAGAGATGTGCTAATGGTGCGGGTGTGCGAGGGAGAGAGAAAGCGAGTGCTGTCCCCTAGAGAGATACGGATCTACAATCCTCAGAGATGCCATCACAGAGAACCTCTGTGTCACTCAGCATTTACCAGGCAGCGTACTCCCCTAATCCTAACACACTGATAGTGTGCTTACCTCTCTCACACAGACTCCCCGTCCTATTGTGTGTCGCCCTTTACGTCCTCGATATCCATAGGCAATTCTAGACCCCATTTAGGAGGGTTTCAGCCACACTGGTTTTAATCTAGCTCTTTTAAAAATCTGTCATTATTTGATTTCTTTTCCGCTTGCTCAAAGCAGTGGTTGCTGCGAGCTATTTTAGGGTATTGTGCTCTAAATCCCTCAGCAAAAAACTTTAAAGATCATTATCCATTGCTCTAGTAAGTGGCAGAACCATGTGGCCAAATGCTGACATACTTGTTGGCATAGCAGCCATTACCACTGTCTCACATATTTTTAGAAAGTCCCAAGTTCATCCATTTTATGTTTATTATTATTGCCCTTTTCTGTTCTGATAATAATGACTGTATTTAAATAATGACCAAGTTAGTACGAAGAAAAAAACGTAGCACCCACTTACATGCTTTCAGAAAGTCTGTTACATCTACTGGGCAAACGTTGTGCCACCTAATTAATATTTATGAGCCAGGCTTATAATGTGGCCCTCTACACATTTTCAACTCTCCTGATGATCAGTTGTGAGTTTTTAAATAGATTTCTTTTTAAAAATTGTCCATTTTGTACCTGCAACCTCTTAAGTTTCTATTTTTCTTGGCAAATGTTATGCTGTATATTGCAAAACAGTTTTTTTGTCTTATTTTCAGTACAAATATTCTTATATCAAGATACATTTACTTGAAAAGCTAAATGACATTAGATATTAAGTTTTATTTTCTTATTAAATTGATCAAAATTGAGTTTATGCTTAAAATGAGAAAAATATCTGCCGGAGGGAGGGGCAGTTCAACCATTTTAATGAGCCAGGTTGACAAGGTTTATAATGTGCACCCTAAACATCCATTTTCATATTGTTCTATTTTAATTGGTTTTCTTTAAACTTGTTGATTTTGCACCTGTGACCTGTTATATCTTATGTATCAAATTTGTATATCAGGAGGAGACCGATCTCAAGATATATATGAACTAAAATCTGATAGTTTGATAGAGAGCTGAGATTGAAATCAAGAATCGTCTCTGTCTCTATGCCTCTCCCTTCATGATTAGCGATGGTGTTTTTATGCTAAACAAGAGGAATTTGGTTCGGCTGGTTATTGATTGGATAAAGGAATCAAATGAAATGTAGAGGAGCTCATAATGATGGAGCGAGTGGAGCAGAGGCATGCTGATGACTCTCTACTGTGTTCTGAGGAGCCTAAAGAAACTGCTGTCAGATCAGATCTCACAGCAGGCCCCAGATGGATCAATCAAGAGTCCAGCCTTTAAATCCTAGTGACTCCCTATTGCATACACTTGCCTGTGTAAATCCGGGAACGTGCACTGTGGGTCTCTCTCAGTCCAGTTTGATTTGTCTCATTGTGACTGAGTTGCGTCAGTCATATAGCCTTGTCATCCTAGCTTTGAAACACTAATTGGAGTCACACACCCCACCCCACCACCCCCCAAATCTGTAATGATTGTTTTTGAATGAAACAGGACCGAACCATAGTGCCTCCACCCGCAGAGCTTAGAAGCACATTCAGTAACAGATTTTTGTTGTTATAATTAATCAATTATTGTTTAATTAGGAGTAATTTAGCCCCATCTGTGGACCAACAAGTGGAACAAGCAGGTTTGCATGCTGACCTTACAAAACTTTAAAGTTGTATTTAATCAATTACTTTTAACAGACACGTAATGGGGCAATTAACTCTATAAATGCAAATTACTAAGGCCTCTAAATATCAGTGTGATCATAACTTTGCTGAATAACCTGTTGTACACAATCTACTACTTGTCATCTGTCTTCTCACTGATAATTTATACTTTTTTAGTAAGTAAAAGTCCTCTTAGTATAATTGTAAAAACGCCCCTTTAGATTGTGGTACACTTCTTTTTGCTGTGATTTTTTTATAGTAAATGTAAGAATAACTTTTATATAGATCAAGAACATTTACTGAATTGAAGCAACTTGGGTTTACTTAATTATAAAATCATGTTAAAATGCAAATATCAGATATGATACATCAGGCTTTTGAGGAATAATTATTTGTACATCTCTCAATCATCAGTGTATTGCATTTCATTCAAATGTTTTGCCCCCAAAATAAAAACTACAAAGCTTGGATCATAAAACTAAGCACTGGAATATTATCTTACTAAGACAGATTATTATGAGATATAGAGTGACAACTGATGTTTATATGCATTTTATGTTAGTAGTCTGATATACTGTTATAAAGACCTCATTGATTTACATTACAAGCTATAATAATTTCATTTTACTTTGCGGCCATATAAATTATCAGCAACTGCACCAAACTGCATATTTTTGCTCACTCTGGGCCTCTGAACAAATCAGTGTTTTTCGTCTAAATGTTTAATAAACTGTTCCATTTCAGAAAATTAGATTCTCCTGACTATGATTTCATAGGTCAAGCTTGTAGCCTGTATTATGGTACAGTATGTGTATCTTATCTGAATTAAACAGCCAAGTGGATTCAGTTTTGCAAGGATGAGAAGTGCAGATAATTCTCAAGTATGTTGTTTTAGTTAACAAAATCCAATAATCAACTAAATTACCTAAGCTAAGAGTTAGAAAAGATGCCAGGTAAGCAGCCTGACTGCACAAGGACTCTAAATTATCGAACTTCTGAAGAAAGGCTCAGAAAGATCAATGTAATAATGAGGAGCAAGATGAGGCCAGCATTACTGCACTGACACCAAAACCAGCCAGTGTCAACAGTGACACCACGGACAAGACCAGTAGAGTCCACCACGAGAGATCAGTCACCAACAGTGACTTTACTGTTGATTAAAAACTACACTTACTACTATTGAGTCATCGAAGCGGTAGGAGGATAATGTTTATCGATGCAAGAAAGTAACTGAACCAGCGTTGCAGATAATGCCGACATTGAGAGATTCTGTTTAAAAGCGCGGCAGCTCTGTTTCCTAACAGGAGAGCTCATTATCGAGCCTTCGTCAGGGTCAGTGGTCTAGGAGGAGAGTGTCGCTCATTAATGAATGATTTACTCCAGAGTTGTTTAAAGAATAGGCAGATAGTGTCAAGAGAGTGGCTTATGTACTTTCCCCATTATAAGGACGTGTGGTTTCTCCTGTAAACTTTTTCCTCCTCAAAATCCAGAAGGTTGAAAGGAAGTGGACTGGATGCTTTTATGACCAGAGGCCAAGAATCTCTTAATCCATCCATGACTGCTGATCAGATCTCTGGGATGACCTGACAGTTGATTGGGAGGAGTATTGACAGATGGACTGAAAGTGCTGTTCTAATGGGAGAGCAGGTCAATCTTCACAAAACATGTAGTCTGTGAAAGCTGCATATGATGTGAACTGACAACACAAAATGCTTCACATGCATGTGGGGAAATGCATGTCAAAAAGAAATGGAATCCTTTAAATGCTTAGTTTAAAACATGTGTGCCACATTCTTAGACGTGATATTTGTTTAATCATTTTGCATATCCATTAATCCATTTTGCATGTCCAAATCCATTCATTTTCCAAACTGCTTGTGCTATGTAGGGTTGTGGAGCTGGAGCCTAACCGTTTTTGGCCGTAGGCAGGGAATCACCCTGGAAGGATGGCCAGTCCATCACAGGGGTAAACAATTTTAACAGAACTGCTTTTTTTTTTACTGCTTATTCTTGTTAGGCAATTTGCTTCTATTTATTCCTACACACATGCTAAGATTAAGATTATTTTTATTTGTCACATACACAATTATATAGAGAGTATATAACCAGCAGTGAAATGTTTTCTCTGCATTTAACCCATCCTAAGTGAACACACACCCGGTTACAGCGCCCAGGGAGCAGTTGGGGCTTCGGTGTCTTGCTCAAGGAGACCTCGTCGTGGTATTGAAGGAGGATACTCCCCCCACCAACAATCCCTGCCGGACCTGAGATTCGAACCCACAACCTTCCGCTTACAAGTCCGACTTCGTTATCCATTAGGCCACGACTGCCCCATGCTTATAGGATTTAGGGTTGTTCTGTTGTGGCATTTCATTTGTATTAAGAAATAATAATAAAATATTATGCCAAACCAGTTAAGGTTTTCTGTTCAAGAATTTTATTCTTAACATAAAACAGGAAAACACAGATTGTCTGATTTACTCAATCATATTATTTGTGGTCTACACATCTAAAATGCAATTATCTTCTAAACTTGATTACTTTCAAATAACATAATCCTCTAAAATGTGCAACACATTAGATTAAGTTATGTAGGGTGAATGTGAACCAATCAAGTACTCAAAAATGATTGTTGAAAATGCTGACATCACTGAAACTGTAGTTCCCAGCATGCTTTCGCAAGGGACTTAATGAAGAGAGTAAAAATGTTGAAATTAGGTATTATTTTAAGTGTTTTTGAGCAAGATGAGCGACTTGATAGTGTTGAATGTTTCATTATGTTGGGATTTAGAAGCATTTCAGTTACACTAGGTTGCCATTGTGGTGATAAGTGGTGCATTGTTTTAGGGTAAGGACATATAATGATGTTTATGCTGCTTTACTGAAAGGACATTGTCACAACCACATGGACTTTGTTTGTGTTTTCACTGTTCCTGCCAGTTCGTTTGTTGTCATGGTTTCTGATTTGAGTTCTTCATTAAGTTCAGGTGTGTCTAATAAATTATCCTCATTTGGTGCATTTAAGTTCCTGTCTGTTCAGTTGAGTTTGTCCGGTCTTGAGTCAATGTCTTTGTGCTACTCTAAATTGGATTGTCCCTTGTTGGATTAAAGATGTTGAAACCATCATCTTCTTTGTCACCGTGTGTTTAAGTCAAAGTAGCTGTGACAGGCATATACTATTTAGCAGTTTGCATGCAAATATGTGCTATTGCTTGCTCATTCTTAACTAGTACAGTCTTATAATTTAGTGATGAGACACCAAAATATAAGAAATTGAATAAACAAATCTTGTCAGAGTGCCATATAAAATCACTTTGAGACTACTTAATTGGAATGTTTAAAAATAACTTCATTTCGTGATGTTGAAGTTATGTTTGTGTAACTTAATTGATTCATAGAATCACAGTGTACATGATTAAATTATGTAAATATAACACATTTTCTTTCTTTTCTTTCTTTCTGTATCACAGAGACATGTCTGACTTTACGCCACCCAAAAATAAAACTTAAAAATTAATTTCAATTCAAAAATTAAAAACATGCACATCATAGAATCGTAAAGACATTGTAAGCCTGAAGTGCATTTTTAATGTATTGTATAATAAATTATTCGATCTGGACAAAGAATATAATTTCTTGTACGTCAAAAATATATTTTCAGATTTTTAACCCCCTTGCAATTTTTTCCCTTATTTTAAGCATACTACATTTTGTTAGGCTTATCCTAAAATCAGGAAAACACATTTCAGGTGGTCAAGATATATATTTTTAAGATATATTCTCTGAAAGCAATAATATGCAATTTTGCTTAGATATTTTTTTCCTGGAGAACGAGATCAAAATACTGGCTAAGAAATGCTTTTTCCAGTGTAATCCCACAAGGCTCCATATAAAGTGAGTGTGTATATGTGTCTGAGAATCCATACAGGGATGGAGAGTCCAGTCTCCTGTGGCCACCCAGCGACTGAGCTGTTAAATAGGTCAACAATGTAGGTCAGGTGTCCTCTTAATACGAGCATGTCTGTGCTTCAAAATTCAGATACTACACCTGCCAGCCCAACTTCCTTCACAAAAAAAATACGTTTATTTTTCTTTACAATTGTTTTCCTGTCACATCCTTGCCGTGTCTGTGCGAGTAGGTGTCTACATGCGTGTGGGCATGCTTTCACATCTGTGTGTGCGTGTACGAGCTTGTACGTCCACATCTCAGGAGACCATGTCAGTTTTAGGAAGAATTACTCTGCCTGTCAGAAACTCAGACACATTCGCTCGCAAGCTCTATTTACACAGATAGACAAAGTACGGATGAATCTGTCATAAGCTGTGTTCCCATCATCCCCCCTCCTCTACATCAGGTTCAGACAGGAAATGCAACATCCCAAACACTGGGAAAGCAGCAATTAGCTCCGTCTGATGGGCACTGCTGGGGCTCTTAAACACAGGCTCCGAACAGCCTCGATAGATCTTTTCAAGGTAACATGCTTGTTTGCAGGTTTGTATGTTTGCATTCCCGTGCGTGTTCAGAGTGATTATTTTTCAGTCTGAAGAACGAGGCCTGCCAGAAGCAGAAGAGAAAACAGTTATGTTGAAATGACACATGCTGCAAATTGCAATCAACTTTTCTATCACGTCTCCAAAGCAGACGTTTGAAAGCAGAAGCAAAATCCTCAAGAAGAAAAAGAGCATAGAGTGAAAAAGGGCTGGTGAGGAGCAGAGGACACGCACAGATCTGGATTTAAATGCGAACCGCTCCTCTGCTTCACTGCTTTTAAGAAAGAAAAGATCAGGCTCTTTACGGTGTGTCCACACACACACTAAGGAGGTGTGTGTGTGTGTGTGTGTGTGTGTGTGTGTGTGTGTGTGTGTGTGCGTGTAAATAAAATGGCATATTAAAGGTTTTATCAGTGCCACAGCTCAGTGCCACAACGGACATGGCTGAGATGCTTCATTCACGGTGTGAAAAGGGTTTAACTCGGCTTGCTCGTTAAGCCTCCTCCACGTCTCTAAATACACACACACACACACACACACACACACACACACACACACACACACACACACACACACACGCACGCAACACACACACATGCACACAAATAAACAAGGCTCATTGTGTGAGAGCTGAATATAAATCAATGTGCTCAGACTGTGAAGATATGTGTTGTGTTAATGGTGCTGTGGGGCAGATTAGATTTCATCAGGTTTCGCTTAACCTGATCAGAATGGCTGTTTCATATGAGGTGTTTGTGTAATTAAGATCACACGTATTTTTTGGCCAATTTTTTTTTTTCTTTGTTTAAAATTTGATTTACGGTACTGTTAAGAGCAAAATGTTCTAAAATAGGATAAAATCAAAGAAATCACCTTATTACTGGGTATTTCTTGCAACAGAAAGCCTTCTTGCAACAGAAATGTGCACAAAGTAAATAGGAAGAGAACTGATATTATCTCAATGAGGAAGTAATAGTACATAATGTGGGCCACTCTGAGACTGCAATCATTGTTGTTTTGATAGTATTTTCCAGTCTTATCTAATCAATACTAATGTCTTTAGAATGACTTACAATGACTTATTACAGCAAATATATTATGATGATCATGATCAAAAGCAGTGGTCACAGTTAATGGCTCTAAAGCAGTGATTCCCACACATGTGTGGGCACAAAGGGGAAACATCGAAATATTTTGATTTCAGATATTTTTGTCATCTTGTTTGGACGAAATTAAACTACAGTTTTAGGTTGGTAAGATTAAAAAAAAATGTTTTAGAAAAGTCTCACCTAGGCTACATTTATTTGATCAAAATACAGTAAAACATAAGATGTTCAGCCTCATTCAGTGTAACATTCAGAAATCATTCTAATATAGTAATTTTCTGCTCAAGAAATATTTCTTATTATTATCAATGTTGAAAAACAGGTGTGCTGCTTAATTTTTCAGGATTCTACTGATACATAGAAAATTCAGAAGAACAGCGTTTATTTAAAATTTAAATCTTTTGCAACATTATACAGTCACTTTTGATTAATTTAATGCATAGTAAATGCAGTTGTAAAATAAAGGATTCTGTTATGCAGCTTCAGTTAAAATTGAAAAATCTAGTGAGTCTGAATGGTGTCTTTTCACCAACAGTATTAACTGATTGGGAATCATTGCATAATAATGGCTGTTTAAATAATATTGGTGTAAATAATATGCAGTGTAATATGAGCTTAAAAGAACATATTTCAAGTTAATGAACTTTTTTTTTTAAAAAAACTGCTCTAAACTTTTATTTTTAAACATACATTTGCCTCTGATGAGTAATATTCACCACTGTGATTTGGGTTTCGCACCAGATTGAACTCATGTGGGTCAGCGATGTGGAAAACATTAAAATTAATTTGTGAGTAGTAAGTCTGAGCTTCATCACATACATTTTTATAATCTCTCAGACAGGAGTATTCCTCTCGACGTCTCTCCCAGCAGCTCTGAGCCTTGTACTCGCTCTCCACCATCTCACATTGCTTCTGGCAGGTGTCTTCCTTTGTATGGCAGGGCATGGTATTCATTTTTCATATTACACTCGGTTTGTAATTTCTTTTCCTTCCCACTTCATTTTGCTCTGTGTGTGATTCAGTCTCTTTAGCCCCATATGCTGCCCTCTGGATTATAAAATGAAAATGCATAACGGAAATATTGAATTTAGGCAAACTCTGTCAGTCTGTTTTTCACACTCTTTCAATATCTCCCGCTCTCTGTCTCTATCTGTCAAATATGGATGCTGGCAATCTCTCTGCCGCTCTGAGGACACCCACAGAGACAGAAGCTGATTCCTGTCTCTGGCATTGCTGTGGAAGCAGGTTTCTGTGTGTGTTTTGTGAGAAAGATACACAAACCGATGTGTGTACAGACAGACCAATGTCCTTGTTGTAATGTTGTCCTACTCTAAGAGTAAAACGGCAATATATCTAACTAATATGTCCAACTTAACTGCCACATTTCTGTCAATGTTGTGGGTCTTTATTGTAAGAAAATGAGACAGCTTAACCAAATCTACAGAATGAGTCACAGCAGGTGTTTTAACGGATTTAAGTGTGTTAAAACTGAAATTGCAGGGATTTAAATAACCTCACAGAGCTGTTTGTTTGTGTCAAAGCTGTGGCCCAGTGGGCAATTCTTTTATGACACATAAATAGAGCTGTTGTGTTTGAGTTTGAATTTCCCGATCCTTATGATTTCCTAATTAGGTCTAGTTTGCACTACAGTTAAATAGATTCTGTTATCTTTACTCGTTTGTTCCAAACTTGTATGACTTTCTTCTTCTGTGGAACATAAATGTGGAACATAATATTTCGCAAAATGTCTGTGCATTTTTTGTCCGTTCAATGGAAGTCAATAGCCCTGTTTGGAGGGGACTAGTTTTCTAAATGACATATGAGTTACAATTCTTATCACAAATCTATTTTTATGTTCCTTTTCGGATGGGACTAACATCTACAAAGGCAGGAGTGTGTGTTTTCTACAGTGTGTGCAGAATTATTAGGCAAGTTGATATTCTGGTCATATTGTTTTTCCAAGAACATTATACCAATTCCAAACCACATCAATCTTAATAACTTTTGTATTTAATCATTTATAAGTGAAATATAATCACTTATCACTGTGGATTTGGTTAAGCTGTCTCATAGAATATGAATCTGGCAGTAAGTTTTAGGAGCTCATTTTTAATCAATCCTGCAAGACAGACTTTTCAGGATAGGAGATGAACTGAAATGAGCTCCTAAAACTTGCTGCCAGATTCTGGAAGATAAATTCTTCAAACAGTGGCACAAGAGGATGTGATGCTGGTCCTTCAAGAGTCACTTACAACTTATGTCCATAAAGCCTATAAAAAATCAGTCTTCATGTATTTCACAACACTTCAGCATGTTATTCTTATTAAGTGAGGGCCATTTTAAATATTTTTTTACCCAAGCAAAGTCTCTGAGAACCTGACACATTCCACTTCTGGAGACTCCAGGAAGGTTGCAGTTCTGGAAAATTATGGTGCTGGAGACTAAATGGTTCCTGATGGTTTCTCACCTAATTCTTCACATTAATTCTTAATTATTTTGCAGTTAACGTGTCTTTTCTTCTCCACCAGTTTTTTCTGACCGTGCTGACCCAATGAGCATTTCGCTGCCCAATGGTCATGCCTTAACTTTGCTAATTCTATTATTGCATTAGTATTGCATACTTCTCATGGGCATTTAATATTTTTTTTACTTTTATTCTTGAGTCCAACTCTTTTTTTTGGCTCATTTTATCTGTAAAAGAAAACCTGCCTAATAATTCTGCACACACTGTAGATGCGGCCTTTACAGAAGGTCATGTGTTGTGGTGTGCACACAAAAAGTTTCCATGCTTTGCTCTCCTAAATTAATTTTATTATATTAATTTTTCATCGGATGCAGCCCATATTGAAAGGTGCGGTGTGCTGAAGATTAGTGTGCAAATGGTAGCTTAGGTTAGTCAAAAACAAAGCACTGGAATAATGCACTCAGTAATCACAGACATTCACATTCAGGATTACATTTCTCAGAGGACCATTGAGTTTGCTGAAAAATAGTTGGTAATTTGCTATGGAATTTTTATAGAGGTTGTGTGAGAAAAAAAACAGACTTGGCTGATTCGGACAGGATTAAAATCTCAAAGTTAATCTTTAGCCCAATTCGGATTGTAATTGTTTCTCACAGGGACGATTATTTTGTCTTTTATCTCTGAAAATGATTGAAGCAACCTCTTCTGCACAATATTGTATGTAAAACGCAAACAGATAGTGTACAGTGCTTAGCAGTTTTTAAAAACAATTTACAAAACAAAATGTATGGATTTGGCCGACATTTGTGAAAAAACAGTAATTTGGCCAGAATTGTCATGTGGGCGGAGGGAGAATAATACTGATATTCTGGATTCAGACGGCAAAAAAAAAAAAAAAAAAAAATTCAGCAACTAGCCCCTGTAAATGTTGAAATTACCTTATGTCCCCATGAGAAACAAACAAAGGGCTTTTCTCGAACATCCTCTGGGAAAACTCGTTCCATCCGAATAGATTTAATGGTAAACTGTTTGGTTACTGATATTCTTTAAAACATCTTATTTTTGACACCTCTTCAAAACTTTATTTTTGACAGCTCTTATAAAGTCTCAGAACCCTGAAGCCTTATTTTATCACATTTAAAATGAGTTGAGACCAATAGTTAATTTAAGTGCATAAGTGTGTATTTCTAGCATGTGTGCATTCCTCTGGGTTTTTAGTTTACAGCTTCTAAAATTGATGTGACAATCTTATCTCTTGTACAACACCCCAGGTGTGGGTTGGTTCAGGGTGGAGGCCACACACCTTTCAACCTAACCAGCATAATTAGCAAGCAAAGTGTGAGAAACAAAGCAAGCCGCACTAATTCTATTAGGCAGCCGGTGCTGCCAATTATGCTGCATGAGAGACCTGATTAGACCACACCTGCCCCTCCCTCCTGCTCTTCCTCTTTTATCTGAGATATTACACAAGGCCCTAATAGTTCAACAAAAACATCTTTAAGGGTCTTTTGAAAACTAGGACGTGAGCCAGTGCTGGGAAGGCTTTTGTTGTTGAGACAACAGCAAATCAGATTTGATTAATTTGTGTATCTGTGCATCTAGGTGGCATCTCGTTGTTCCAGCTGTATAAATGACAATGATCTGATTCCAGTGAGCCTTGCTTGACTGAGCGTAACCCACGTAATGTGGAAGCCTGACAACACAAAGACTGTGATCGCGAACATCTCTTCAAAGTTCCAAGATCAACTGAAGCTATGCTCTTCAGCTCATAGTGTTTGATATGCACAGTGTGGTCTTAACAGCTAGTTCTCAGTATCTCTGATGTGGGATTTCTCTTGCTAGTTTGCAACGAAAGGGCAAAAGTTTATGCTCTGAGAGGTGATCGAGTCGTGGTGGTGCTGTCTGACAGCCTGAGCTGTTAGAGATGGACACAGGGTGCTGGATTTTCAGGCCTGGATGTGGACAGGCGGAGAGAGATAGTGTGGAGGCAAAGTTGTTGAGTGTTCCTGACATACTCCATCAACAGATGTCACTTTTCATGGGCATCATGGTTACTAGTGGAAATGTTCCTGCAGCATATAACCACACATACACACACTAACAGTTATGGCCCGTTCACACCAAGGACAACAACTAACTGTAAAGTTTTAATGATTGTTTTAATGCTGTGAGAACAGGAATGTCCAGACAATAACAACACAGAGAAACAATACAGCTGGAATCACTTTCAGAATGATTTGTTCCAGATGATAAAGTGATAAAAGCATTGGGAGTCAGAATCCACCTGAATTCACAGACTTTGAGCATTTAAGGTGCAGACATCAGTACATGTTTATAATAAATGGAATATTTTCATTCGCTAGTGTGGACGCTCTTATAGCTATTGTTAAAGTTATTGTCATAGTTATCATTCGTGGTGTGAACGGGCCTTTGCACAATAAGTTGATAAGTTGCTTTTCAGCTTGGCTGATCTGGGTTGAATCAACAAAAAATGATGGCTTTTCATATCAACTACGACATTCTGAAAATATATACTCTTTTCTTTGCATACACCTGAATATAATCTTTTAGGGAACATAGACACAGATGTACACTGTAATTTGTCATGATTTTGACCACTGTACTGTTGACTATTAGATTAGTTATATTACTCTTGAGACAAAAATATCTTTATCTTCTAAAACACTGTCCTAAGTAATAGACAACTTGATGTGGACTTGTGGTCCCATTGCATTTGTCTGCACATGTCTGTGACGTTCATTAGACCTGTAGGGTGTTCTGTTTTTCATTTTATGACTCAAATGGGTGCTCACAAATACCCCCTTTGTGGCCACTGGTGCTGACAGACTATGTGATAATAAGTATGGATTCAGAGGAGCTCGCTTGACACAGAAACTCTTGAAAGAGTCTCTAATACAGTATTAAACTCTGTTTTCAGTGAGTTTACACTGTTACGCCAGTAGGTGGTGACAAAAGACTGTCTTTGAGTGAATCATTGAATCATTAATTGAACAGATTCATTTAAAACGTTGATTCATTGAAGAACTAAACAAATTACTTATGAATAAATCACTGCATCATTCATTCCACTGATTCGTTCAAAAACACGAATTCGTTCTGGAATGGAACAAGTAATATTATATCCACAATCGTGCTGTTTTTCCTTGCTGTGTGCTTCTTATTAAGGTTGAATCACAGCCGTGTTGACATCTGGAAATCTAACAGTTTATTTACTGTATAGAGATGTAAAGAAAGAAGTGATAGACAGTAATAAGACGATTGAGAAAGGAGAAAGTTATTGATTTTTCAGAATGCCGTGTCATGCACGAAACACAAATCACAAATGTCGGTGTAGCTAAAGGGCAAAAGCAGCATATGTGAATGGCCCCTAACTGCTACACTGGGTGTAGTGCAGGTTAATAATGATGTCTGATCAGTATGAGTGTGTTGTTATATGAGCTGGAGTGGAGAATTCTATCTGGACTGCAGTCTCGTATTCAGTTTGTGAATCGTATAAGCTGTAATGAAGGAGCAGAGGTCCCCACAGAGCACTGGGACTTGAAGGGAAATTTATGAACGCAATTTTCCATTCATTTTTGTATAATTCTGTTTATCCAGCACTATCTCAGTTTTCTCTGTGATCAATTTTCCATTTCAAGATCTGTAAGCAATTTGTACTTTTTACAAACATTACTGATATGAACACTCCCTCCAGTTTATAGGACACACAGACATTCAAGCAGTGTCTGTTGCAGTCTAAAAGCCTATATGAGTTATATAACGATGCTGATTTACTGAGTCAAAATGCTAAATGAAGACTTGATGTGTATGACTCACAATAAGATCTCTTTTCTAATTAACTGTGTGAGAATGCAATCAAAAGGCAGCTTGCAGAATAAATGCAGAATGCAAAAAAGAGAGTGATGCAAGCGAAAAAACTAGGCAGAGAGAAAAAAGGAGTAGATTTTTAAATTCCAGGAATCCATTTTCTCGGCAACAGAACAAACAGACTGAAGAACCTGCATTTCCTCTGTGATGTTCCTGCACTTTCCTTGAACCATTTCAGCATTTATCTGTTTGGACGGCATGTTTGTGACAGACTCAGATAGCAAAATCACTCCTGATGTACTATAATGTTCATGGTATGATGCTTGTGTGCTGTTTTCTCCGTGTATGTGTCTCTACTGTCTTTCTGTTTGTCTGTCCGTCTGTCTCCATCATTTCCCTACAGAAGAGTTAAACACATTTTTCAGTTTTCAGAAAGTGGGAATTATAGCCTAATCCCATAATCCAAAAACAAACACATCATTCTTTTTGTTTCCCGCCCACAAGCCAGTCGTTCATTCTGCCTCTATCCCTCTTTCTTATCTCCTCTCGTTTTTGCGTCTCTCCTCATCTCAAATACCATGCTGAAGTACAGTCCCAATGGCATGAAACATTTTAGAAATTCCTACTTATTTCTGCAGAGATATGAATTCTCTCATCTATTATTCATTGGGATATCACATGTAAACTACATACTAAAATAAGATGAAGTTAGATGGCACACTCAAAAAAATATTTAGGCCTAAATATTCCTTTGAATTGCATAATACAGTCATCCATTTGGATTACAGTTTTAACAGACTAACTAATAAACTTAATGTGATATATAGGCCTATTTGTCAGTCATGCTTAAATGAAATGATTAAGATTTCTGCAAAAAATCATGGCATATTTTGTTATTATTCGCATCTATGTGATTTTGTTTAAACAGTAACATTTTTGAAGTACGCTTATTCAATCTGCTTAGAATCTTCATATTCTTTAGTGTGACAACAATTACATTTATTCGGTTAAAAAGTATGAACATGGTTAAACTGCTAATGGCAATTATTAATAAAAAAATTATGAAATTGAAATGCTGATAAATATATAAACCTGATTATTGTGTATTTAAAACACATTCAATTTATTAGTATGCTATAAAAATAATTATAGAGTACTGAACTATATTTTACTTAAATTATCATTTAAATTCAATAAGTTAAATTCTTTGTAAACAACTGAAATTTACTAGCAATTTTTGAGTGAAAACTTTTTTTTTGAGTGTTCTATTTCAGAAATCTTAACTGTTTCATGTATGCATGACTGACAAATATGCATCACACTGAGTTTGTTAGAAAACTGAGTAATCCAAATGTATGGACATTTTTTAATGAAATTCAATATCCACTATCTCTGCTTGTGCCTCACACTCTTTCTGTCTCAATATTTGTGCATAAAACCTCTGTTTGAAGGGTTCCATGCCAAAATGAATCATAAATTACATTTACATTTTTTTTTGTTCTTTTTCTTTGATCGAAATTCACCTCAATCTCATTCTCACTCTGCTCTCTGATGCACACACAGTGTATAAACTACAGCATGATTGTGTTTTTATCCATCTTTGGAGGTTCAGTATAAACAATAACCTGTAACCCATATTGTTTGTGTACCTCTGTGTCTCATTGCTCACGACACACATGCAAAAAAAGTGCTGCATTTGCAGAAACGACATATATTTGTGTGTGCGTGTGCCTGTCTGAGGAAGAGCTGCTAGGAACAAGGCTCGCACGGCTGGATTATACTTCATCAGGGCTGTGAGAGATCGCTGAGCTAAAGGTGTCTGACAGCTCTTCCTCCTAATGCTGTTTATAAAGCTTCAAGTGTCACAACATGACATCCATATCCTTCTAGCCCACCCCGTCCACACACACACATAAAGCCCCTCTGTCACTCTGCCCTCTCTATAAGTGCTACTCAGTTTGCAGTTTATTTGTCACTATTGACAGTTCCAGCAGTGCAGCGGTATTACGGCTACAGGGGATATCTGTACATGTAAGCTCTGTTCCGAAACCTAGTGAGCTTACTGTCTAGACAGCATTTTAAGGCATCACAACCATGCTCCCGGCATTCCAGAAAGCAGGAAGCAAAATTAAGGACTTTTTGCACGGTACACGGTCAGCGACAAGCTTTTCCTGCAGTCTTGCCACATCTTATGAGCGCAGGGCTTCTCCTTATACATGAGATGTGGTGTGGAACGTGGAAAAGCAGCGGTTGCTGTGGCAATGAACATTGATGCCCGCTTGTACTAGCAAAAGGAAATATCCCTCATCAGCATATGAGGCTGTCTACTGTTGTAAATTAAAGCTAATATAACTAGCAAAATTAACACATTTACATGCCCTGTTTATTAAAGGGATAGTTCACCCAAAAATGCTGAACACAAAGAAAGATATTTTGAAGAAAGTTTGTAACCAGGCTGTTTTGGGGCACCATTGACTTCCATGGTGCCCCAGAACTGCTCTGTTTCCCACATTCTTCAGAATATCTTCCTTTGTGTTCAGCAGAACAAAGACATTCATACAGATTTGGAAATACTTGAGGGTGAGTAAATGATGACATAATTTTCATTTTTGGGTGAACTATCCCTTTAAATGTAGGTATCATAAAAACACTGCTATCCAAAAAGCAAATAGCTACTGTACATTAGTGCTGAAACTAAGGAAAATGGCTTTAAAGTTTGGTTTTTAGCATGGTTTTAGTAGTTTTCCTTACTGTTTTTCTTTTCTGAATGTGACCATAGTTGAGACTATGCTACGTAACTCGCTGATTAACTACCAAAGTACGATACATAATTTTTTGGAAATTAACTAGATAGTCACGACTGTTTCCCAAACATTGTTGCTTCACTGTTGTTTAAACCATGTTGGTTCAACAATATAGGGCCATTGTTAATGACATCACATGAATGTGGTGGAGTAATAACTTCTGCTAATTAGTTGATTCGAGATCACCGAGATGCTGATGTATTTTTTTTTGTTCCCTGTCATTTTTCTTTATTTAATGTTTGATTCATTGGTTCCCTCTTATGTCATACTCTGGGGTTCCTTTGCGAATTTATGCATATGTGCTCTGTATAGATACGGTTATTATCAATATCGTGGTATCTCGATATCATCGTGGTCACATAACAGTATGAAACTTCTTATTCTAACATAAAAGGACTATAAAGTTGTGTTTTGGGCCATTATGCTTTGGCACATTATCTGTCAAACCAATTAAAACCAAAAGCACAATATGGCTTAATCCCTTCATCAAGTCTGTTTTTGTTGCATGTTTCAAAGCGAAGCGTGCATTTCGTTCAGCCGATCAGCTCATGATCTGGGGTTTTGAATGAATGCAGTCAACTCGTTTATTGCATAGGCCTATGCTTTATTTTTGCAGCAGATGATTACAGCATTTCACTAGATTTGTATTTAGACATGTTTTGTAAGCCTGTTTTCACTGAAGCTGGAGATTTCCTATAAAATAAAAGTTCTAAAAATTGCTAACAGTTAGCAGTTTAAATGCAGTCCAAATTCAAAATATCTCTTTCAAGCGTAGAAATTAGGAAAGAAGTATTGGAATTTCCCTACAGTAGTGTAAAGCAAAAATAATATAACAATGAAATATTAATTTTCATAAATTTTACAGTGCAATTGTTATACAATATGTATTACTGTCATAGGAATAACAATAATATAAAATTGTTGTTGTTATTATTGTTATTATTATTATTATTATTATATTCTAATTTGTTCGGCTGCCTAAAAAAACATTAAATATTGTACTGTGGACTTCATATCAAGGTATTATCATAGTGTGAGATTGATATTGTCACATCCCTAGTGCACTGTTGATAAAATAAAATATCTAGATTGAAATGTATACATTTAATTGGAATGAGAGACATAGAATGTACTGCATGCTGTTAGCTTGCTTATTGCATCCAAGAGCGTGATCTATTTAAAGGGATAGTTCACCCCAAAATGAAAATTTTGCCATCGTTTACTCACCATCATGTCGTTCCAAATCGGTATGAGTTTCTTTCTTATTTTGAACATGAAAGAAGATATTTTGAAGAACGCTGGTAATCAGACAGTTGATGGTCCCCATTTACTTCCATAGTATTTCTTACCCTACTATGGAAGTAAATGGGTATATAAAAATTCTTCAAAATATCTTCTTTTGTGTTCAACATAAAAAAGAAACTCATACAGGTTTGGAACGACATGATGGTGAGTAAACGATGACAACATTTTCATTTTTGGGTGATCCATACCTTTGAGATCACATGTCTTACTAACTAGAACCTATACTTCTAATCGCAGGTCGAGAGCTGTAGTTCCAACCACGTAAGTTTGTAATGCTGTTTTGTGAATGTTCATCTGAACTATGATTTCAGGAAACACAGAATTATTGAACTATGTTGGTAATGAAGGAAACTTAATTGGCCATAATTGACCATAATTGGCTAATGATGCTTTTGGGAAATGCACCCCTGCAAAGGACCAGTGCTGGATGTGTCAGAGCACTGCATGCCCACAACGTTTTGGCTGACACATTTATGCTTTTAATGCTTATTGGAGTGTTTAGCTTAGAGACATGCTAACATTTTGTCTACTTATCTGGCAGATGCTTTTATCCAAAGTGACTCGCATACCAGTCAAGGAGTACCACTTTAATAGTTCATTCATTATACTATAGGGGAATCAAACACATGGTCTTGCTAGTGCCCTGCTGTACTTCTACAACAACACATCAACCTTGGTTAGAATTAGTTGTATCTCTCAAGCTTTTCACATGACGAGCACTATTTGTGCCATTGAAGAGTTCCAAATGAGTCACTTATGAAGTTCTATTTTGGTTAGCATACTGCCTATGTAGGCTGCAGACATAGGGTGACCAGACGTCCCGTTTTCACAAGGTTTGTCCTGGTGTCCTGACAGTTCACTAAAAATGTAAATAGCTTATGTCCCGATTTCAGCTGTTAGGCTGGCATACATCTATCCTTGATGTCCTTCCAGTTAGCATCTCTGGTATTGTTTGCAGAGGAAGAAAAACTATTGTTTTGCTATTGTTGCTGTACTTATAAAATGATTGCCCATTTTTTTAAAACTACTAAAAGGGTAACTCATCACTGGCTAGATGGTGTTTTAATAAACAGGGATGGTGTTTATTAGGAGGAGGGATTTTAGATGGTGTTTGCTGTCTATGCAGCAGAAACCCAATTTAAAAACAAACAAGTAGGTGCAACACAAGAACAGCGAAGAAGGGCTATGGCAAGACAGGTAGGGAAACTTCAACACCCATAATGAGCTAGACTCGATCAGATCATCTGTGCACAGGAATACAAAAATGCGGAAGTATGATTTGTAGTTTTCACAAAAGCTGGAACTGTCAAAAATCCGCAGGATATTGTAAAACGTTAACAAATAAACAGAGATATCTTAGTGCAGGCAGCACAGAAAAATAATATACATTGTTCATTTACTTATACTATCGACATTGTTACAATACAACGCTGATTGAAAATCAGCATCTTTACCAAACACACATGCTTTTTGCTGATACTCTCAGTGCAAGCAGCTTCTCAAATTGGCTTGTTAACTAGCTAAGCTGAAGTAATAGAGTGCCATGGGGATTATGTATTTTTGCAAAAGTAAACTCTGTGAAAAACAAAAGTTTGTGATTCTTACACATTTTGTTCATCCTGATAATCTTTACAAATTATTATGAAACCTAAATGCAGTCACCAGAAGTAAAAAGCTAAAGTTACACCATTGTCGCACAATTTCAGCGTCACCATCACTAAGCTACCTACAACACTTTAAAGTTCACAAGTTGGACATTTGAATTTGAATAGTTTGCAGAAGAGCAGGTATAAACACAGTGAGCTCTAAAAGCAGACTGGTGAGTAGATGAGTTTTCATGTTTGTTGTGATCATTTTTAATGCCCGACAGCCTCTGTGATCCCATTCAGCCACTTATTAATAGCAACCGCCTTTTTAAAGACACATAAAAGCTTCAAAATCATGAGTGGGGTTTAACTGATGTATTTTATATCATAGAATAAAACAAAAATCTACACTAACTTCATGACAATGGAACTGGTTTTAGGACTCATTCGATGCTCCATGACCAAACATGTGGAAAAGAGCAGCTTTTTTTAGACTACTGATGTGGTGGTTTTTTTTATCTCATGTGAGTGTACATCATGTTAAATATATTTTTCAAAAGTACTCTTCTTTTCTTTAGGGGTAAAACTTTTTAATGAGGAAAAAAATGCTGAGCACACAATATGACATTGATATGGCACTATGATGACAACACTGCTAGACATTTTCCCTCATTTCGCTGAAATAAACAGCATCTTTTGCAACTGCAGTAATTCCTGTCATAATTTCAGACAAGGGTAGGCAAATTCACAAGGATACTGCCTATAGGTATGTAGTTAAAAGACAGGAGGGCAGCCGGCTATGTTTTGGAACAGATCTTATAGTCTTACTGTACGGCAGGACTTGAGGTGTTGAGAGAAGTGGAAATGGATAATAACTGTCATGCAGTGATATAAAATTTCCTTTTAAGACTTTCATGAAACTGGTACACATGCAGTCAGAGAGATGGTAGGAAGTGTTTCATGCACTGAACCAGTCACACCAACAAACACAATGCTAAACATCAACCTAGCCACTCAGACAGAGCCACGTTGGAAGGGGCGTACATGCAGCGTCTGGCTGCTTAGTTTCCCATAAAGCCATTCAACACACGTTCAGAGCCCAGAAACTGAATGATGCCTTTGCTCATAGAGTTAAACCAGCAGAAAAGGAAGGAAATTAAACGGGGATAATACTTAAAACGCTTTAGCTAAGTGTGTGCAGGCTGTTGACTTTATCTCCAGTCTGAGCTCATTGCTTGGCTGCGTCTGTCTGGCGGTGAAATGCCATAAAAAAAAGAAAGTGAGAGTCACACACCGGCACATATAAACTCACCCCGGTAAGAGTGTTATACGCAGACACAAACGCACGCATATATACCCAGCGGCACATGCATGGATGCAAACACATTCACACCCTGTGTGTGCTGGCCTGCAGGAGGAGTCATTATGATTCTGAGTGTGTGAGCGGAGCGGGGCCAAACGCAGAGGGTCAGATCTCATTTCCTTTAGAGTGTCTTGCCAATCGATTCTTCTCAGAGAGATATAGAATGAGGTAGAGAGAAATAAAGAGGGAAGTAAGAGCATATCAGAGAAAAGGAAAGATAAAGGTAGAAAGATAAATATGGGTTCATGTGCAAACACATAAAGATCTATGATATCTGCAATATCACTTTAGTAAGAAGACTGGAAATGTACTTTATGGGCACTGCAAAAAATCATTTTTAACAGTATTTTTGTCTATTTATTTCATGCTATAACAAGTAAAGAGGAATAGATTATCAATTCACATGCTGTTTGAACTGAGGCGCTATAGTGATCTGTCATGACACATTAAAGAGCCACAAAATGGTATTTATTGTTTTAATTTATTAAAAAATGACAAAATGTGAAAGCTGAGACTTTGTTTCATACCAAAAGTAACCTGCTCTGCCTTGTCTGTTGACGTGTTGTCAGTTTTCTCTTTGCTCCGCGATGTATTTTTCACTGCGTGAGAACATGATGTGTAGTGTGAGAGCGTCATGGCTTGTCGGACCTAGCAACAGTAACTTAGGGGGATGGGTCTTTGCAAAGGATCGATTGTTTGCCTTATGCTTCCGATCAAGATACATTTGAAGGGATAGGTCATGCAAAAATGAAAATTCTGTCATAAGTCATTGTTTACTCACCCTCATGTTGTTCCAAATCTGTATGAGATTTTCAAACCTGTATGTTTTTTTATTTTTTTTTAACACAAAAGAAGATATTTTGAAGAATCTTAGTAACCAAACAGCTAACGGTAGCCATTGACTATAGTATTTTTTCCCATACTATGGAAGTCATTGGCTACTGTCAGCTGTTTGAAAAATGTGAGGGTGAGTAAATGATGACATAATTTTCATTTTTGGGTGGACTATCTCTTTAATTATTCTTTCTTTCTTTCTTTTTTTTAGCACCTAACCTAAACCTAACCACTTTTCAATAATATAAAACATAACAGGTAGATAAAAGAAGACTCGGGTATTTACAGCATAAACTGACCAAAACAGTATAGAAAGTGTTGCAAATAACTAGTGTTGCATTCCAAGTCTTCAGCCATACAATATATTTATGTGAGGAACAGGTTGAAACTTAAAGTGATAGTTCACCCAAAAATGAAAATTCTGTCATCATTTACTCACCCTCAAGTATTTCCAAACCTGTATGAAAGTCTTTGTTCTGCTGAACACAAAGGAAGATATTCTGAAGAATGTGGGAAACAGAGCCGTTCTGGGGCACCATTGACTTCCATAGTAATTATTTTTTTCCTACTATGGAAGTCAATGGTGCCCCAAAACAGCCTGGTTACAAACTTTCATCAGAATATCTTCCTTTGTGTTCGGCAGAACAAAGAAATTCATACAGGTTTGGAACTACTTGAGGGTGAGTAAATGATGACAGAATTTTCATTTTTGGGTGAACTATCCCTTTAAGGTTTTCACAGCTGAAAATGTTCCTACTCCATAGCACAGTCACATCTCATTCAAAAGACAAATATGAACTTTAGTATGGCACAATCAGTCACAAGACACGTGATAGCCAAAGGCACGTCACAAAGTTGATGTAACGCTTCTTCATTTTTTGAATGTGTTTGTGATTTAAGCGTTACGGCAGTTGGAGACATATTCAAAGCAATCCTTTGGTCTCAAAATTGTGGCTGTTATATCCTGTGTTTTAAATGGACAAATGTTTAGGTTTAGGGGTAGGACTCTGGTTAGGTGCTAAAAAATGTCTAAATAGGGTAATGTAAATAAAAGTATAAAATAAAATGACCTTAGTGTCTTAATAGTGACGTTAAAGATGCTAAAGGCCATGCTTCAGTTTTTGACACCTTGGGAGTGAGAATGGGTTGTATTATTAGTATTTTCATGTTTTAAATGAATCCAAATCTCACTAAATTGTGGTAGATTGTATCCAAATAGATGTCCTCTGGAAACAAATAATAATATCCCACAATTTCGGTAAATTCAAGGAAATTTATTTTTTTTTAAGGATATTTAGATCTTTTTATGAAAAACAAGAACACTGACTAAGAACTGTGTCTGTCTGTCTATGTTTGCTGGAATAATATTTGTGGCCTCCACAGCATCTTTGTCTTCTCCTGTGGAACTAAACTTCACGCATATAACTCTCATGGGATAGCATAACAGATGCACACATTTATCGACTGACTTCCTGTTGGTGACACATGAAAAATGACTACATTTCCTGGACCCACTGGGATTTGGCCACTCAACAGAACTGTAATGGTTTACTGACTCTCGCATGCATTGCACAAATATTGTAAAGCACCCCATGTTTAGGTAGTGGTGCCTTGTGGGTAGGTTTGCAGGGGGTATCATGTTGTTTGATCAACTAGGCGCAGCATCAAGACCTGCAGATCTATATATACACAAACGTACACTGCATGCATGAAACTTCAGGGGAGGATCATGGTGTAATTTGTTTCAGTGGGACCAATAGATGTTCTGAAAGCCTCAGGAAAATAAGTGAATTTCTCTTTCACAGAGCTGGTTTTCCACTGTCCTCTACCATATGCCTGATAATGAAATGCCCTATTATCTTTCTCTGTATGTGTGTTATTTTAATGAAGACGCTGGAATTTAAGAATGAGACGCTGATAAATATTTTTGGGCTGTGCATTTGTGTGTCTAAGAGACTGGGTGGTCCACACGTATTTCCTGAGGGGAATAGTTAAATACCAAACAGATCAATAGTGACAAACTAATTAGATGTATTTGTGTCTGGGCAAGTGGGTGTTTAGACATAGCTTTGAGTGATTTTTTTAATGCAATGATTTCCATTTAAATGTTAGTGATCCAACAGGGTAGTCAATGCTGCCTTTTACATATCAATTAGTTGAGGCTCTCTAAACTACCAATCAATCCAACTCGTAGATTAAGAAGACATCTTAACTTCCATTGGCGGCCCCGCAATGTTCTTTATTAGGGGTGCTTAATAAATCTGAAGGTGCTAATGAAAATAAGCATCTGTGCAAGTAATATTTGTGCAGACGGCGGCTATAAACTCTAAATAACTCTAAATAACTAGTGTTACTTAGACACACCACAGCTTCTAAAAAGGCATGCTGTGTATTTATTTTTCTCAGTGGTATTCCACCTTGCCTATCTCAGACCATAGCCACAAATAGTTTAGTGATTTGTCTTATTTGCTGCTATCTACTTTCACACACTCACTTAAAGAGGATGCTCTTTCAGTGCAGCCAAATTTTGGACATTCTTGTCTAAATATAAATTGTGCCTAAGTATGAATTTCTATATTCTACAGCAGGGGTCTCAACTCTGTCCTTGAGGTACACTTTCCTGCAGAGTTTATGCTGCCTTCACGTGCTCTAGGAAAATTTCTACTTTCCACTTCTGAAGTTCGTTGTGTTCATTATTGCCTCTTTCTAGATAGGCGGCTTGCAGAAGATTCTGTAATTTCGGTCAAATGCATGCCATTTTCGTTGTGTATAAAATGTATAATATGCATGAAATGGTTATTTATATGCACAAATATGCAATGTAGCTGTTGTGGTAAAAGACAAATTAACAACAACAACAACAACAAAAAAAATCACTACAGCAATCGGTATCCCCTGTGCCATGTTTACAGTATGGTTAGAGTAATAGAGTTATAAATTATAGCTAAAGTTTATGGCCCACCCAACTCGGAAACTGGGATATCTCAATTATCTCCAAGTTTCCCAGTTGTACTTATGACTTTAGAGACCGTTCGTGTCAAATTTCTGACAATGAAACTTGTATTTACAATAATAACATAGCATGTGAAGGCAGCATTAGCTTCAACCCTGAACAATCTAATTTATTTTCTTTCTTTTCTTTCTTTTTTTTCAAGATGATTGTATTATTATACTAAAATGTGGATTTATGTCCAAAACTGTTTAACTTTCACAACATGATTCACAGTCAACATTTCAACTATCAACAATGCAATGAGTTATGACAGCCTGATATGATGTTTGCATCATGATAGTTCTGCGCTCAATATTGCTAAGAGTCTGTTTTCAAAAGCAAATCAGCGTTTAATCTATAAGCTAAAGAGAAATGCAGGAATTCTGTCAGTCACATCACATGGCCTTTTTTTTTTGGTGGACTTATATTTATCCCTGTCAGTTGTTTTTGATGTCACAGAGTAAGGCATATGGCATTTACCACTTGATTGAATGGCTCAAAAACGTCTGTAGTCCCATGAGCAAAGATGGCAGATTTGAAATTGCATCCTTTCAGTGGCTTCTGCCATTGTGATGAATCGGGTTAGTAGGGGATGGCTTTCCCCAGATATTACAGACCTGCTTGATTTCCCTCTTCCTTTTTTCTTTCGCACACCCTTTTTGATGCTGTGCTAAAATGCGGCGAGTGTTTTTAGCAGTGCTGGGGGAAAAAAAGATCAATTCAATCTCCACCATTTAGCAGATACTGAGAAACTCTGGCTCATTTAGACACAACCGAGGAGTGTCCTTCAAACGAGCTATCTAACACGCACACGGCATGGCTGTGACAACAGCATGGGACAAAAGCCAGCAGAGGGTTTAGAGTGACAATGGAGAGGAGCGGAGGCGACAGTCTCCTTGTGACGATGTCATATGACAGTCTTGTAATGATGATGTCGTCTGACAGGACCCATGCGTGAGATACTGAGAGGCAGCATGCTGACGCAGGAGTCATAATGTTATGGATTACTGCACTGTGTGTGTGTTTACAGATGGTCCTTCTTACGGTTTCATAGTACTGTGAAGCCTCTGGATCTGCTGTGACCTCTTTTTAGCATCGCTAGCATATTTTTGTTTAGCATTTGTTAAAAAATGCAAATTAATTAATTCATTGCTCTTCATCTCATTAGAAGCAGCGTGAAGTGGAATGGGATTGGCTTACAGCTATGTTAACATACTTGTAACACATCTTTAGATTCATTAGCAGATGTGTAAGTGTCCGATGAGCAAGTCTCCTCTGTCGTAACTGGATTTCACCATGGCAACGAATCCAGGTCAGGTGAGAGTGCAAAACCCAAGACGGATTGTGCCTGGTGTGCATCTGAAAGTGTGTGTGGGAATGTGTGAACCACTGTGGTCCACCTTGAGAGGCTGATTCTGATTCAGTAAGTGTCTATGAGGCATGGTTAACCATGCAGAGAGAGAAAGTTGTTAAGAAGGACAGAGTGAAGTCAAAAAAACTATTGTTTATTGACAGGGAAAACTGAAGCATTTATAAGCTGCTGCATATCAACTAAAGCAAGTGCTGCATCCAGCTTCAGCTGAATACCATCAGCAGCCATTCTTTATAAGAACAGTATAATTTTTCCAACTTGTTTGGTTTGAAAGTAACATCTGTCAGTTGTGCTTCATACATCACTACTCTATTGACAATACAACAGACCCTTTTATCTGTAAAATTTCACCAAAATTTTGCTTACGCCACCGCACATTAATGCTAATTCTGTTTACTGATTATCTTAGCATTTGAGTGCTGTTCTCTCTCTCTGTATGAAAGTAACAACTACAGGGGTCGGACAAAATAATGTGAATACCTGGGAAATAGGCAATATTTCTTTAGTAATGTATTTTACCACCATTTGCCTAGAATAGATTTATGCAACTTTTGACTAGTCTCCAGATGAATGTCATCTCTCAGAACATCTGCCAGTTGCTTCAGAGATGTTGAAGAAGGGAATCTGCTTCTCACTCTTCTCTTCAAAACTGCCCACAGTGGTTTGGTAATATTCAAGTCGGTCGGACAGATGTTGAAGTTCATTTTGGTGCTCCAACTGTTTTTATATGACACTTTTTCGCATTTTAGCATCAATGTCTGTGAATAATAGTGGTCGACCAATATAGTTTTTTTGACAGCCGACGCCGATAACTTAGAAAAGTCCCTTTTAAAAGTCTTGCTTCGAACAAATCCACTAAACAGAAAAACTTATCGATGCTGATATTTGAAAAATGCCAAATTTCACCCAATATATTGGCCTTGGCGATTTATTGGTCGACCACCAGGAATTACAGCTCTTTTATGGATGTTGGTTTTGTGAAGTTCTCTGTGGTCCTTTTTTGAGGAAATAGGGTCTTCAATGTGAATATTGAGGTTTGCTGTCACTTTGCTACAGTAAATGACAAAAAAGAAAACAAAAAGAAAAAAAGATAATAGCGATGTTGTTTTTTTTTGTTTTTGTTTTTTACAGTAGCCAACACAAATTATATTAACCCCTATAATAATGGGTGTTCACATTTTCTCCGACCACATTCTACAACTCTCTCCCTTTTTGTCCCTAAAGTTTAAACAACAACATTTTGATTATACTTGCCTTGTATGTACAGAACTGAATTGAACAGCTGGTTGTTAATGCAGTGATGTCTTGTTCCTTTGGACACTGACAGCTCATTCGAGATGTCCGTTTTTCCTCACCAGGTACAGTGCTGCACAGGAACCATTTTGAAGTTAAAGCACGTGTCTATATAATGGCTTTCAAATGTTTATCATCTCACATGATCTTATTCAGACAAACAAGTGATTACAGTCGTGCTTATATGTGTTCAGACAGCATAATGTGTCTGATAAGTGATCAAGTACATTGAAGCACTTCATATTTTATTCACTGTAAAAGCTGCACCTCATCCGGCAAGATGCATGGGAATATGAGAGCTGAATATATACGAATAAGAATCAAAATACTGCCAGACTTGGATGCACCTCAAAGCACACACCATTATCTATCATCACCTCAACGTCAGCGCTACCCAATGCATTCAGTTGCAACGGTGAGATTTAGGAGAGAGGGCTCAGTGGGAAAGTACATTTTCATTGTTGCCTATAGCAGCCAAAGAGAAATCAATTTGCTTTGAATAATGATTTACTTGTCGACTATTTGGTGCAGAACGGGTACTTGACTAGTCGATTATAGAGATCAGGTAAAAGACATTGGATAGAATTGTTGTAGATATTCATTCAAGCACAAGACAGATCACTAATAATCTAAGACTTGTAGATCCTACAACACCTCTCCTGAAGAGACCAGATGATTCCAATATGAATATGCCTAATGTTTTGCTGTTGTTGTTTTTTTTTGTACAAACTTGTTTTGTATTTGAATTAGGGCTGTCAGTTTAACACATTAACTTAATTAGTTATGAAAAAAATAACACGATTAAAATATTTTATAACGCAGTTATCGCAATGGCCCCGCCCCCAATGCTGTACGTCATCATTTCATACAGTTGACTGACAAATATAATGCAGGGCAACAACTCCATAAATGCAGTTATGCACTAAAATTCAATATTTTAAACACAATATTGCCTGTTTTTTGCTCAGTTTTGCTGAATTTTTTTTTATCTCTAAAGCCACAGCAGAATTGTTGTGCATCTCCGAGCAATACAGCGGTGTTTAGTTTCTGAATTAATCTGTGTTTTGAATGAATTTGGGTTAATCAATGATTCAAAGACCCATTCATAGAGAGAGCCATTTACTTAATTCCTGAATTAATCAGCCGTTATTTGAATGAATGAATGATTCATAAAGACATATACCACCACCCGCTGGCAGTTTTAGTTTCTTAGTTAGAGAATTATTTCATTAAAAAAAGGGGGGGGGGGGGGACTTTAAAGGGATAGTTCACCCAAAAAGTTTAAATTATGTCATCATTTACTCAAACCTGAATAACTTACCTTATTTTGTGGAACATAAAAGAAGGTATTTTGAAGGCTGTTGGTAACGAAGCGGTTTGGTTACCAATGATGTCATTGCATGAACAAAAAAATGTTTCTCAAATTATCTTCTTTTATGTTCCATAGTTTATGTTAAGCCGTTTTAGCCTAAATGTTTATGTGTAACAAATTTTATGTTGAATCAAATGAAATATTTCTTTCTAAAGTTACTATTTGTAATGTTTACTTAATACTTTCTCATTTAACACAAAAATAGCTTTAAATAATCTTTTGGGGGTATTTTCACAGCCAAATGTAATTTGCGATTAGATTAATTAATCGACACATCATGTAATTAATTAGATTAAAATCGACTGACAGCCCTAATTTAAATATATTGCAAAATGTAATTTATTCCGGTGATGGCAGAGTTGAATTTTCAGCAGTCATTAGCAGTCGTCAGTGTCACATGATCCTTCAGAAATCATTCTAATATGCCGATTTGAGAAACTTTATCAATAATGTTGAAAAGAAGAGTATTATACTTTTATCCAAAGTGACTTACAGTGCTTTCAGTGTTTACTTTTTTAATTAGTTTTTGCATTCCATGTGAATCAAACTAATGACCTTGGCATTGCTACCACAGTGTTCTAGTGTTTGAGCTACAGAAATGCTGTTCTCCAGCAAAACCTTCTAGTGAGGTTGGCCAACTAGCATGTTCTCTCTGGTGTTTTGTCAAGATTTCCTTGCAAGTTTAACTATACAAAGCCTCATGGGGACACTAGAACATCAGGGTATTTATGGTGTTCTTTTGTTGTTGTAATACAGCAAAATTTGCAGTTGAGCAAAAAAGGCAGCTTGCTCTTGTAGCCCTAAGACGTTATCTCATTACAAGGTGTTTCCTTCCCTCTGTGGAGATCTATGCCTCTCTCTGTCAATGAGAGTAATGGCTTTCAGAAAGGTTTGTTAAAGGAGTATGTGAACGATAAAAGGAGACGAGGAGTGCATGTTTTGGGGAAGTAAGCCATTTCAGCCATTTTGCAAACTCCTGATAAACTTAAATACTGAATTAGACCATGCCCCCTCTTTCAAACTCCACCCACCAAAGACATATCAGCCAATCCAATGCCAGTAAACCCCAACATATAAAATGTAGAGAGTGTTTTCTGATTCAAACTAATAACTGATGAGTCTTTAAATCTTTTGGAGCAATTCAAAAAAGAATCAGTTCATAAGACTTGTGTCTACCAATTCCACAGTATTAAAGGCATGATGCCTGTGTATAATTTTACAGTAGGATTTTTTTCATATCTCATCACATTATTGCAAACCGCAAGCTCACGGCTCAGGCAGGTTTTGTTTGTTTGTTTTTTGCCATGGTGCTGCAGATTCAGCTACTAAAAAGCGCTGCAGGAAACACAGGATTGGCCGTTCCCCTGACTCTGTTTCCTGTTCACATAGTTTAGGGCTGTCGCACAGACAAGTACTATTCCTCAAGACACACATTTCATATCTGTTAGGTGGAAGGCGCATTCTATACATAGTATTCCAAAATAAAAAATAAAAATAATAAAAAAACACTATCAGGAACTATGGGAAGATGGTTCTTCTACAGTAGGGGATCCCAAACTTTTTTGTCAGCAGAACCTCTCAGACTTTAAATGTCACTGTGTACTTCAAGTAAATATTTTAAATTAATAGTTAGTAATAATTTGCACACATTTTGATGGTGGTTCTCTGATGTCTCTATATATAGGGCAGCATGACTTTGCCAACAATTATATTGTGAATATTTTGCCATGTATTGCAATTTGAACTGTGATTATGACATTTTATTTCATATGAAAATGTTTTGCTATAACTAAGACTCTATTGCAAATGGAAATGATGGAAATAGTTACTTTTAAGGTTCATGATTAAGGTTCACTTTAGTTCAGCTTTTACAAGAACCAACTAACATTACAATAACGTTAACTATTGCAGCTAACGTTACAATACGATACATTGAGATACATTTCTATTTCAGATGTATTATGTTTTTTGTGCAGCCCTTGTGTTTATTTTAATTTTACATTTTGATTTTATTAGCTTTTCATCAATTCACAAACTGCAAGCAGTTCTCTCACAAATCCCCATTTGCGAAACCTTGGTTTACAGTATCTGCTAGCCTATCTGATTTTACATGCTTCTACAACTGCGGCTGAGCATATCTGTAAATAGGACATCTATTACTGGATAATGTCCTTGCAAATTTCCAAAGAAAGACTCTCTTATCAAGTAATAATTTCATGCATTCGGCGGCACCTTGCCTTGGCTGTAGAAATAGTGGTGAGATATATAAAGACAAGAGTCTGATAAATCTGTGCGTATGTGCATGTATGCGTGTGTGTGCAGGTGTGTCAGCAAAGGAAGTGAGAACCAAAAGGCATGAATATTCCATCTGGAGTGAAATAAGGTGATAGTGTTGTTCCTACTCACACAGTGAATACACTCATGGCATAAGCAGGCAGAGCTGTGAACTGTCTTAAGGAAGTGTTGTCTGTAATCTTGCCAAACAGGTACAGCATCACAGACAGAGGTAAGCCTATCTGTCTATCCCCTTGTCTTCAGACCCCTCATCTGTCCATCTCTCCGTCTACATGTCTGTCAGGGTCCTTCTATGTTTTTCAGCATCTGTCTAGCAGGCGCATGTCAGATTCTCCACCCAGTGAGGGAATTCAAATATCAAAGCATCATCCTGGGTAAAGTCACATACTCCTGAACCCTTCATGAACATGCTCTGTTATTTCTCTCTCTTTATTCACACACACATACACTATTCGGTTGAAAGTAGCTTCATTGTCATTACTGCAAAAGAGGATAATGTTGCCATTGTTGTAATGTTGCCAAGATTAGTGTCTACAACAATAATCATGCAAATGTGTGCTTTTTTTTTTAGAATTTTTTTTAGATGGCTATTTTCAGAACATCAGAAGAGATGGAAAAACTAAAATGTCAAAGTCAGTTGTTAAAATATTGCAAGTCACAGCTTGGGAGATGTTCTTCCCTTAATATAAGCTTTTCAATTTCTATTTTTTTTCTCTTGTTTTTGAGTTTACTGCTCAAGGGAAGTTTTAGAGGGATCAAGACTAGCAACATACATTTATGGAATATGTTCAGCACGCTACAGCCTTGCTTTATCAATTGCGATGCCCTTCTGCATTATGAATTCTGCCTGATAACACATGAGATAGCTACTATAGGAAACTGGGAATTGCAGTTTTATTTTATTTTTTTATTTAAGTGTTGCATAGACTACTAAGACTTTCATTTCTCATTGTCCAAGTTTATTTATTTTTTGCTGTTGTTTTCAGTGTTTCATCAAGATTTTCATTTTAACATTTTGTGCTTTGCAGATAGAACTCTTATTTGTGTTGTGCATTACCGCACTGTCTTCAAATTCCTGGGCATTTTTAAGAGACTGTTAGTTCTGTACTCGTTTGTGACTCGTTGATGTGTTTTGTGTTTGATATTACTTTATGCATCTCCTTTATGCAACTCTAATGCAGTTGTTTACATTGATTTTGATTCAGTATGCATATTTTTCATTGGACATTTAAGTGGTGACTCAACACAGCACTGAAATTGCTTATTGTACAAAACGTGAACAAAATGTCCTTAAACTAATGTTGAAATGCATTATTATTTTTTATTATATTTACTAAGCCAACTCACTGAACAAAATACACTGTTGTCAGCACAAAACTTATTTATCCTTATTCCAAGTGAACCCATATTTAATATTTAATTGAAAGGTTGTATAAGGGTGTTTTCTTTTTGTTGTAAATACATAATTTTTAAAGTATTTAGCATTGTTTTTCCACATAAGGCCACCAGCACATCTGGACATATGTCATGATTTAAGCCTCAAATTATGTGTGTTTTCATCAGTCAAGTCATCTTCAAACTAATGTTGAGTGCCATTAGACCACACATACTTCATAAGTGATTGCAATATGCCAAGTTTTAAATTGTCCACGAGTGGATGAGATTTAAGAGCTATATTAGGGAACTTTCCAAGGTGTTTAGTGTGTAACTTGAAAGCTATCATATTGATTGAGGAAACTTGGAATATAGCCTGTGTCATATATGACAATTTAAGTATAAAACTTTTATTTTGCATGGTAGCCCCTGGTTATCATATGCTTTTATTGTAAGGAGAAGAGCAACATTAGCATTCTGTAAAAAAATTTCCTTGCGCATTCCATTAGAAAGCAAAACAAATTTAGATTTGGAATTTCATTCCAGTGACTGAATGATGACAGAGCCAGAATGTACTATAAGTAATCCTCCAGTTCCTGGGTTGTGTGATTATACCTGGAACCATTGTGAAGGATTCTTTACATTAAACCTGCACCTCTAAACATAAACCTCTTTACCATAACACACAGGTTTAATCATACCGTATGTGAGAATGAGGATTGAAGTTCTTCATTAACATGGTCAGTTGGTGCGAGGTTTGATTTGGAATGTTAATTATAGACCATGGAAACTCCATTTCTTATCACCTCTTCTGCCAAAATCATTAGAGCCAGAACTGAGTGAGCAGCTGCTGTAGCACCCCTGGTGCACCTGAGAGCAAGGTGTTTACTCCACTGACTAATTAACATAAAATCCAGAATTTCCCATGATACATTATTCATTATAACTGTTAAAACTATGCCGTTTAGACATTTTGTTCTCATCATATTTTGCCTCATTACACAGTTAATGGTAAGGTACAAAGGCATCCAGGGTGTTCTAAAAAAAACTTTGATTAATTCACCACAATACCATTATACCCAATCTTCTGGATTTTATTGCACTTCTGTTTTCTTTAGTTTCTCTAGTCTTCCAGTTCCCAAGCTAGTGAACTATCATTTGATACAGTGATTATGGCGTTAAAATTAGTGGTCTGAATAAGCAATTAGAGATGAGTGTAGGAAACCTCTCCAGCCATCCTTTATACTGGGGAAAGTCGTGGCCTAATGGTTAGAGAGTCGGACTCGTAATCGAAAGGTTGCGAGTTCGAGTCTCGGGCCGGCAGGGATTGTAGGTGGGGGGAGTGAATGTACAGCGCTCTCTCCTCCTTCAATACCACGACTGAGGTGCCCTTGAGCAAGGCACCGAACCCCCAACTGCTCCCCGGGCGCCGCAGCATTAATGGCTGCCCATCACCACTGCTGTGTGTGTGCACTTTGGATGGGTAAATGCAGAGCACAAATTCCAAGTATGGGTCACCATATTTGGTCGTATGTCACTTCACTTTGGTCGTATGTCACTTCACTTCACTTCACTTCACTTCACTAAAACCAAGTACTCAAAAACCGGCCTGCAAGATGGAGAGTTTTGTCATGCAAATTGTGTTAAGCACAGATTTGCGGTGTTACTTGATTTGCATAATTCCTTTAGTGCATTGGGCACTAAAACAACGCAGACAGCACATGCAAATAAATGCCGATTTCAGCAGCTGCAATTCATTCCTAGTGAATTCACCCCTTAGATTTTACCTGGTACATTTTTACTGTTCATATTCCAAACCTGTATGACTATCCCTCTGTGGAACATAAAATAAAGTATTTTAGCTTTTTTTTTTCATTTGTCCATACAATGAAACTCAAAATGAAACTTTCATTAAATGGAGTTTTAAAAAGCAGTTGACACATTCTTCAAAAGCTTTCTTCTGAAACACGGCAATTTTTACAAAGCTCATCGTTCTGAGAAGCGAGGCGTGCTCTGATTGGCCAGCTATCCAGTGCGTTGTGATTGGCCGAATGCCTCAAGCGTGAGACAGAAATGTTACGCCCCTCACCGTATTGTGATGCCGTGTCCCGGAGCGACGACACAAAAACAATAAAACCCATTAGAAACGAGGCATTTGTTGCATCTAGTGGGGACATAATTACTGATTATAATGACATACTGTCTTTTTACGCGTCGCGTTGCATCACGCCGCGTAAACATTACCATGTCTGCATTTGTGATCAGAGAAATGACAAACAACAAGCACTACTCTACACTGCTCAAAACTTGCGTTTGAATAGTCAGTGGCAAATTACATACTTACAGGCTGTGAGTCAGAAGCGCCAGACATGTCCTTGCAAAGTTGGAATTGCCCCACTTTATAAACAGCCTTTGTGCAAGCCAGCATTTAGCACTCTTCCAGGTTCAGGAAATAGTCCTCCGTAAAATGAGCTGCACACACTCGAATATTTGGGTTGAACTGTTCTGGAACAGTGTTGTAAATACAACTGAACCACTGATTTCTAGTTGTGTCCTCTTTTGGAAGCCCAAACAAAGTTCTTTCGCTTTCACAACGAAACACAGCATCTCCAGGACATTGCACTGGCAGCAGCAACAATACTACAGCGAGAATAAAAGTTATGCCTTCTTTCATTGCGTATACGTTTGGGCGGTGTTTTGCAAATCTTCCCACACCGTGACATAGACGTGGGGGCGTGTTTAAATGAGCCGTTTTAGGGGGCGTGGTCGAGTCTTAACTTTTATAAAGAATATCTCTTTGGTTTTGAGACTTTAGTCTTTGCAACTTCAGGGATCTTATCTATGCACAAGCAGCTTGTAACACTCCAAAGAGAAAGGAAAACTTGAAATCGCATCATATGACCCCTTTCATGGCAACTGTGTCTTTATATTTAAGTACTTTATGAAAACTAGACTGAGGTCACTAGCCCTTGTACTCTGTGAAGATCTGTCTCTTCTCCGTGCGTCTGGCAGTAAATACATTCTTCTCATTTATCGCCTATTTATAGGGCCCAAGAGCTCCCTAACTGACTGTGATGTGTAAATTCATTATCCTTATCTTCAAAAAAAGCAGGTTTACTGTTTTTATAGCCTGATTTGCGGTTAAGTTAAGAAGGATCACGGCTGTGGGACAGATCTTTCAGGAGCTGATTCAGACAGTCGCAGTCTGACTGATGGGAGTCTCTATGGACATCACCGATATCTATGATCCCATCAGCGGGTCAGACCGAGGTGGACACAGAGACAGAGTGGGCATGCTCAAGTGTTCTTACCAAAGACAGTCATTACCTCGGCATGGATGTGGGGGTGATGGGGCTGTGTCTGCCACAAATCTTCAGGTAGAAACTCATTCAAACACCAGGACCAAGACTGAGGTGTGAACCTATCATTACCAACCGTGACTTGGTGCGCGGCAGGGTGTGGAGGCAAATCCCAAACCCGAAAGAAAAACTCAATTTTGCAACATCGGTGCAGAGGTAATATTTCAAAGTCGCAAGAAAAAATAGCTGTTTTTATTTGACAGAATAACAAAATAATTTTGTTTCTGCACCTGCATTCGAGTGATTCTCAACCTTTTTTTATCCTCGGGTTATTTCTGCTGTAATGACAAAGAGTGCCAATGAAATGATTAAAATAATTAAATTCCAGAATGTTCAACAGGGTATACACTTTTTACACCAATGGATTTACATGGCTTTTTATGGTAACAGGGTTTTTAAAATTATTTGTCACAAATAGCTAATCCTATTTGAGCTTGGTATATACACTGTATATCCCTCATACTGTATATCCAGGTTATCAAAGACAGTGAAAATTCATGTTCTTAAAAATTAATCTTCTTAAGGGAAAACATTAATGAGTAATAAGCCAGTTTGGATCTTAATTTTTGAGTTTTAGCTTATTCTAATGCTTATTTTGTCTTATTTTACATAATTTTTAAAGTCATCTTGCAGGCTGCTTGGAAGTTCTCAATCGACCTCCTGGTTGAGAACCATTATTGTGTTCAGATAGATTAGTATTGAATATTTTCCATATAGCAAATATGTCTAGTGGAATTCCAAAAATGGTTTATTCTTTTTATTCTCTAAAAATGAATGAATTGGATTTAGATTATTCATTAAAAATATCACTTCATTCTTGTGCTGGTTGGATAATCAGTCCAACAATTTATTTCCGTTCTTATTCATTTATAAAGTTAATACAAACTGCTTTGCATTCACAAAGTTAATTTACGCTACAATACAAAACATATAAGAAATTTGTGAATGCAGTAACAGAAACACCAAAGATCACTAATGCGGCACACAGAGTGTAATTTTCATAAGATAAGGACTCGCTGACTAGTCCACTAGTAAAAATAAGTATTCGTGCAAGCTCTAGTGTGTGCAGTTGGACTATGTGAAATGATAAAGTAGGACAGATCGCCCACTTCGTTTTTTTGTTTCTCAAGGGAAATTACAGGCTCAGATACACATATATTCAGTAACTCCCCAAACGCACACACACTAACCACCCGCTCTCTTGTCCCTCTCAGACCTCTTGGAGATAGAAGAGGTCCTACATTCATATCCCTTGCGGTTCAAAGTCGGAAAAGCCTCTCTTTCAAAAGCTTTTCCCATCCGTGAACTCGCAGCACACAGTGTGACACTGATGGGTCTCGCTCTGCATTACATTTAAACTTTAATAATACTTTAATCTTTAAAATGAACTCAGTGCAGAGCTGACCTCATATGATAGTGGGTGACTGCAGCTGCCCGATGGTCCACAGTGCCGCTGAGATGAGAGTTTGCGGGGTGCACGTCAGAATGGGTGTCAGAGAGGAAGTGAAATGTGACCACGAGCTGAATCAAATTTGCTTCTCGCAGAAGAAATGAGCTGAAGTGACTCCACCTTTATTTCTGCTGTCAGCGCACTCACAGGCCAGTCGGACCGTGAGAGTTATTTTAAAACTCTTACAAAGCATTCCAATATGCTATTTCTTCAAAGAAATGATCAGCTTTAAAGGTATAGTTCATACAAAGTGGAATTACTGTCATTATTATTCACTCTTATTTTTATTTGACCTCATATTGTATTCATGTTGCGGCTTTTTATATAAAAAGTGGTGGCCAAAATTATTAGAACACTAGTATTTTCACCAGATAAAATGGTTTTAAGTCCGTTATATTATTTTCTTTTGCTGTAGTGTGTCAGTAAAAAATATCAGTTTACATTTCCAAACATTCACTTTGCCATTAATTGTAATAATCCAGTGAGATTTTTGTTTGCACAAGGAGTCTGACAACAGCCAGTGCTCCACACAGAGATCTGATCTGATCATCATCAGTCTGTCTGGAATGACATGAAGAAACAGAACAAACTGAGACAGACTCAATCCAGAAGAACTGTGCCAACGTCTCCAAGATGCTTCAAGAAACCTACCTATATAATTTTTGTTTCATTTAGTACTGCCCTTCAGAAGCTACAGAAGATACTTACATGTTTCTCAGAAGACAAAAGTTCAATTTACCCTGATCTTCAAAAGTCAAAGTTTTCACCTTCAGTCTCTTAATGCATTGCGTTTTCCTTCTGGAGCATCAGTGAGCATTTAAGCCTTTTTGTAATAGCTGTATGTAAGTCCCTCAGTTGTCCTCAGTGTGAAAAGATGGATCTCAAAACCATACAGTCATTGCTGGAAAGGCTTCAAATACGCAAAGGATGCTGGAAAACCAAAGAATTTGTGGTACCTGAAGGATTTTTCTGAAGAACAGCAAGCAGTTTAACTGTTCATTTTTATAAATTTAACTATTATTTTCTCTTGTGGACTAAAATTTTATGTGAAATATTATTCAGGTCAGTACAAAATAAAAATACATGCATTTTGTATTATCCCGCTTGCTAACTGTTGATAGTAATAAATATTTCTTGAGTAGCAATTAATGTGACACTGCAGAGTAATGGCTGCTGAAAATTTGCCTTTGCATCACGGGACTAAATTACATTTTAAAATATATTACTATAGGATTTCAAACAGATTTATCAAGTTTTAATATTTCACAATATTTCTGTTTTTACCATATTTCTGATCAAATAAATGCAGCCTTGGTGAGCATAAGAGATTTCCTTCAAAAACATTAATCTTTCCGACCCCAAACTTTTGAAAGGTAGTGTAGAATTTTATTTAACTGTGTAATTAAACTATATTAATATTAGTCTTAAATCTACTTCTACTTTAAATCCTGATGGGTTCAGTTTCTTCACAAAAAAACCCCCAAAAAAACAGCATGCAAGGAATAACATGAGAGTGAGTACATTTTCATTTTCATCTCTTTCAGACTGCTCAGATCCCACTGTAACAGGGAAAAAGATTGACCGGCAATGTAATAATTCTGTTAGGAAAGACATCAACTGTAAATAATGAATTAAAGTATAAATCTTCCGGCAGGCTTTGTGTTCTCAGTAAAGCTTCATCCAGCCTCAGAGGTCTGTTGTACGTATTGCAAAGACAGATGCTCTGGAGGAAGACATCTCAATAATTTGAAGAGCATTAAGTAAACAGCGACAGTTATCATAATTTTCTGAGCACTTCAGGGGGGCGGGATAGTGCGTATGAATGTGAGCAAGCTTTTACACAGACCAAAGAAATTCCGTCGCCTCTGGAGTCCGCTCAAACAAACAAGCAGATGATGTCTCCAACATGAACACTTTATCAAAAATACATACAGACTCTCCAGGGCGGTTTTTTGAACAAATCTACAGAGTTTGAGATATTCACTGTACAGTCATTGTGATTCACGCATACTTCTGCCTTTCTGACAGAACGTGATGTTTTTGCTTCAAGCTCAGATAGTCTTTGGAGAAAGGAGGGTGAATGAGGAGGAAAGATGAAAGAGGGAAATATTTTCATGTGGCCCTTATCTCACAGGAGGTAAGAGGCATGTAGATGGAGACAGATAAGAGAAGTAAAACTGGAGTGATTTCATAAGCGTGGTGGAAACTGTCGGGTCACTTCAGTACAGTGTCTTACGTGTGCAGACACAGAGCAGGAACTCTGATTACTCAAGAGCCTCATCAAAGAGAAGGAGAAGGAGAAAACGAGGAGATTGTGTAGGAGGTAAGCTAAAAAGACCCTTTGAAGGTAGATTTTGTAAAACAAAGAATTAAATACAAAGTATTCTTCTTAGTATAGCTGGGAGTGTATGCCAAAAGACTTTACTGCTCTTTTTACCTTCAGCTTCGATAACAAGCGCAAATATGTCTGCTAGCGCGTGTTTGTGAGTGTTAATTAAGCCTTCAGTGTCTTTCTTTATGGACCACAGCATCATGGATGAGATAATTACCTTGAGGTTGATTATTTACACAGAGCCCCATAGTGCTGCATGGTGAATGAATGTGTAATGCTTTAAACATCACAACAAAAATCATATTACAATGAACTTACTTCGCGATAAATCACAGCATGGATTAGCAAACAGAATGTACAAGGAGCATACAGATAAAAATCAATAATATTTCCTTCATCCTTTGAAATAAAAGGGTTTGATGTGCCAGGAAAACATGTCCTTCTCCTGTTCATACAGTCCATTTATTGAATCATGGCTGCAAAAATGGTTTCTATGATATTTTGACATCAAACAAATGAATGCATTAATGAACGACCATTCAAATTTTTATTTTTTAAAAACTGTCCTTTTAGCTAATAGTAATGAACTAAAGGGTCATTTAGGTGTAATTAAAGAGAGTACACTTTCAGGTAACACTTTATTTTAAGGTGTTCTTGTTACACGTTACATGTACTTACTATTATAATAACAATAAATTATGCATAATTACATGCAAGTAACCCCAAGACAAACCCTAATCCTTACCCTAACCATGTAGTAAGTACATGTAGTTAATTAATAATGCTCAGTACTTAAATGTATAATTACACTGTAATAAGGACACCTTAAAATAAAGTGTAACCCACTTTCATGACTCTCCTTGTTTCATGTTTCATAAGTACACAATTAAAAGTTTTACTTTAAAGTACGTTTTAAATCATTATGATTTAATAATCGGTAACACTTTATTTTGATAGTCCACTTTAGACATTCTACTAACAGTAAGTAACTTTGTAACTACATGTCAACTAGCAGTCATTAGAGTATTAGTAGACTGTCTGCTTAATATCTTCTAACACTTTATTTTGATGGGTCCACAACATACAACATAGTGAGTATAAGAAACTTTGCAAGTATGTGTCAACTTATTCTACTAAACCTAAACCTAACAGTCTACTCTGAGAGTTAGTAGACATGTAATTGCAAATTAATGAGAATTAGTTGACATGTAGTTGCACAGTTACTTATAGTTAGTAGAATGTCTAAAGTGGACTATCAAAATAAAGTGTAACCTAATAATCTTTTGTTGTGCTTTCTTTTTATGTGTTGACAGTAAAGCACATGGTAAAGTACTTTGGTATAATTTGAATGGTATAGTCTGTTATTCAATATTATATTTAAAGTTAATATATTTTAAATGTACTAAATTGCAACTTCATCATTACAAATGTGTAATTACAAATATATGTAAATACACGAGACATATTTCCATAGAAGATTATTTTAATGTATATTTTAGTTTGCAATAAATGCTTGTCAGTATTCAACAGTACACCATATTTCAAAGACAATAGAAGTAATGATATTATATACTTAAATCCTATAAATGGGTCAAAAAAGCTGTGTTAGGTTCAACTAACTGCATTTAATGTAAAATTAAACTATAATACAATTTTATTTTATTTTTTTGCAATTACATGCAATTAACTGATTTTTTATTTAGAGTCATAATGGTTCAGAAAGAAATGAATGTTAGTTGCTATAATATAAATGCTGTAATTTTTAAGCACCAGACTGTACAGTATATATCTGATGAGAGTATCCTTCTAAAGGATTTCAACAGATTGAAAAAGCTGTGAAGTTTTTGACAAGTCAGTGATGATTTCAGTCTGACCTTAACAGTTTGTATGGCACTGATTGTTTTATGAACCTGTCTTGTAATGCAGGTCTGCAAAGAGGGATTTATTGATGGACAGAGCCACACAGAGCAGGCAAACTTACCGCAGCCTGCAAGCATTGTTAGTCATGTCAAATTCAAAGTGGTTCCTTTATGTAATACATGTAATACTCTTAAAGGTGCCATAGAGTATAAAAACTGCCATTTCAGAGCGAGCAAGTAGAAAATGGTCATTTAGAATGAGATTGTGTGACTTTTTGAATGCAAAACTTTGATTAACCTCAAGGACAGAAATCAAAACTTTAAAGTCTGTGCTATAAAGGATATACAGTATAATGCAAGGTCAAAGGGACAGATTTTAAAATCGACAGCCAATCTGTACATGCATGAAAAACAGCTCCATTAAGGTCATGTTTTAGTCCCATGAGTATCGCTAGATGCATTTCACAGGCCAGGCAGAAACCGAATGAGGCACGAAAAAGGGACATTGGACTGAATTTGATATAATAACTGTTAGCCTGATGGAATGTCTCTATCACCATCTATGTCCCATCTATCCACGTCCTCTCCTCTGACAGCCAGTTGATATCATCAGCCACATTTATATACTGTAAATCCTGTCCAACGTGGTTTAAATGAATGTTTGTTTGTTTGTTTTTCGCAGTTCATTCTCTATGCCAATACCTATAATGACTGTTTTTATTTGGCTACAGCCATTACTGGTTGTCTACCTTTACCAAGGACAAACAATATTACACCACACAGATGGAATAACCCATTACTTTGCGATTCAATTTGTGTTTAATTGCATAAGTAGGATGTGTGAGTGTGTGTTTTAAGCCCATGTCTCCAGGGAATGTCTACCTGAACGAACTCAGCGTTTTGTCGTGGTGGAATTAAAAAGCCCTTCTGTCACCCAGCCAGTACTCAACCAGGAGCTGCTTAATTATTGTGTTTGTGTCTGTCTCTGCCCTTCCATGCTTGGCTGCAAATGTGTGTGTATGAAATTGTTGAAGGCTTTGGTGTGTAATCCATTTAACAGCTGTTTAATGGTATTTCGCTCGTCCCGTCTTCTTCCTGCCAATCTCGACTCTTTTCACCTCTATTTCTCAGAGATACAGATATGAAATTACCCCAGTACCCCAATAAATTCATCTCCGCTTTAATTAAACGCCCTAAAGTGTGGTCCAATGCCCTAGTCTTCATTAAAAGCTATTGAGTTTGATGAATTCTAAGCTAATGTCTCACAACAGCATCCAATTACATTCACAGTCAATGAATCAAGCGAAAACCAGATCAATTTAACCCCACACCACAATTACTGTATAGTACCCGATCTCTTTAATGGCACCATGTTGGGAGGAAGCCCGACCTTGTTTGTGTCAAACTCGGTTTGTTGTCAGGGGATCAAACCCTTGACGCGCTTAAAGAGTTGCCACGAGGAATAATAAAAAGAAGATAAAACGAACAAATGGTAAATAAACGGAGAGAGAGGGGAAGAATGAAGCCTACGGCTTTATTGTGCTCTACTTTGATGATGCTGACAGATGCAATAAAACACTCATATTAAGGGAGGAGATCAAAGCGGGCTCACAACGGCTTTAAGAGGCTCAATAAAATAAAACCACATTTTGTACCTCCAAATGAAGACCGAGAGCAAGGTGTGGGAAACTCCGCTTTAAGCATGATCGGTGAAAAGGGATGTTTCATTTGCAACATAACTTGATGAAAAGCCAGAAAAGGATGGTGGGATGTCGGTTGGACATGATAAACGGCGCTGGAGTTTTGATAGAATCATATGGTTCAGAGAGTGTCATTATTTATCCATGTTCCCTCTGTAGATTTCTGAGTGTTGGCTAAAATATGGTCTGTGTTCAGATTTACCTTCCACACCACAAACATAGTCCTGTCATGAGCATCTTATCCCTTAAATGTTTTGAACATGGTACTACAATGTGTTAGTACTTTATTGTATCATTAAAAAGGATATTTCACCCAAAAGTAAAAATAATTTACTCACCCTCAAGCTGTTCCAAACCTGTATGAATGTATTTCTTCTGTTAAACACAGAAGAAGATATTTTGAAGAATGTGGTAAACCAAAAAGTTGACGGTAACCATTGACTTCTATACTATGGCAGTCAATGGCTACCGTCAATACAAATTGTAACAGAAAATGAATTAAATTAATTTAGGTTCCATCATCATGGTACCACAACAGAATACATCTGTAAAGGCAACCTCACACAGATATGGGGAGAAATTGATGTTTCGGTAGACTTCACCAGATCTCGACAGTTATATCTTGAGGCTATGTTGAGGGTGGGGACTGTCATAAGCAGCCATATCCAGACAATTATGATCATAAGTGATACTGTTAGCCCAATTCTTCATCCATTAAGGACAAAGCAACAGCCTATCAAGATAAGAAAAAAGACAGACCTTTTAATTACACATTTGAGAAACAACCTGTTAAGTTAAATCGACAAATAACCATTTAAATAAATAAGGCAGACAGACAGTGGCCATCTGTTTCAACAGGGAGAGTGATAATGAAGGCACGATCATGCTGCAGGATTGCCTTAATGAAGCTGTATAATGGCAGATTTTGAGCTCATAAGTTTTTATTAAGCAGTCAGTGCCACTGCATGATGATGAACATATTCCCAGTGTAAACTGCAGGTTTGGAATTTCTTGTTTTACAGATATGCAATAATTCACAGAGTACATTTTTAGAACTGTTCAATTTTCTTTTTCTTTTTTGCCTCTATTTTGCCAAGTGTTCCTAGTTCACATGGACTCAAGGGAGTTATTTTCTTTGCTTTTCCCCCATCTTCTCTGACATGCAAACAGCATAAGGGGCTTGAGGCACAGCGGCAGCCACCGGGTCCCCCTCAAGAAATATCTCACTGGCAGTACAGAGAGAGAGACGGTGCAGTATGGAACACTTGAAACAAAGTCACACAGAATATTGACGTGCAGTGTTGGGTGGATTTCTTACAAGTTGTAGTCTGTTACCGATTACAAATTAAGACAAAAATTGCAGTTAGTAACATAATATATTGTATTACACATCTATGTAATTCTGAATACTTTTTGATTATTTCTGCCATAACTAGTTTATCACATAGATTTAAATAGAAATTTTGTACCCAGTTGTCATAAAAATAAAAACAGAAATAAAATATATTCTATTCTTTGTTATTAACAACCTGAAGTGAATTAAATGTCAGGGTTTCTTAAGCTGGGGTTTACGAATGAACTGCAGTTGGTTTGTTAGTTGATGAAAAGTGAATTAATTAAATGTAAACAAATTAGAAAATATAAATACTTTTAAAATAAAAATAAAAATTCAACACTAAAAATATAAATATTTAATTTGTTTGCCTGCATGTCAGTGTGACCATTAATAGACATCAGAGAAATGTGAAAATATGAATGTGTTGTTAAATGACTGAAATTAACTGTGTAAACATTGCGTCAAAATAACGTGTGAATATTATGTAATTAATTATGCAATCCATAAAAAGTAGCTGTAATCCGATTATAAACAGATGACTTGTTGAAGAAAGTCATTATTTTTGTTTTCTTTGAATACAAAGTATTCTCGCAGCTTCATAAAACTAGGGTTGAACCACTGAAGTCAGATGGACTGTTTTAACAATGTTGTTGCTACCCTTGCTGTCTATGGAGGGTCAGAGAGCTCTCCGATTTCATCAAAAATATATATTTGTGTTCCAAAGATGAGAAAAGGTCTTATGGGTTTGGGACGACATGAGGGTGAGTAATTAATGATAGAATTTTCCTTTTTGTGTGAACTATCCCTTTAACACACAATAATTTCTATTTACAAGTACTTTTGGAATCTGATTACGTAATTCAGATTACATGTAATTAGTTATTACCCAGCACAACTGATGGCGCAGAAATGTCAGAATGCAAATGCCATTTCTGTGCTGTTGCATATAATTAAAACAGGTCATGTATAAGTCGATAACTATGTGCCTGTTGCAGTTTAATCAGGTGTAATAATCTGCCCTTGTACATACACACACACACATGCATACACAAACAAGGGAAACACAGGTTAATTAGGGTAGAACTCGGATCAAATGACTTCAGTTCTTGTCTTGCATGCTGATCATCTGCATGCTGTATTATCATGAGCGAGCGTGAAGCCATGGCAATAACCCACAGTCTATATGTCTGATTTCATTATCTGATGAAATCCAATTTATGAAGCTCTAGTGTTTGTCCTGGATAAACATTTCATGGCTCATGGAGAATTAAGATGGATCTACAGTTTTCAGAAGAGTCTGTGCTCTGTGTGGTCTCCTTCAGATAGTATATTTCACAGATTGTTGAGAGAACTTTCTTGGAGAGGGAGAGCTGTCATTAACAGCTACTGAATATAGCCACAGAAGTACTAATGAATTTAGTTACTTGATCAGCAACACTATATTTTTGGGCAGGTATGTATGTGTATGTGTGTTTGTTTAGTCAGTCTAGTTGTTTTAACTGAATCATGCAGTGGGTCCACAGTTTAGATCTCAGCTTATTGCAAAGTGGAGATCAGAGAATGTTGTAGCACATTTTTGTAATGCACTGTTTTGTTTGTTTGTTTGTTTATTATTATTTTTTAATGTGTCTTAAATGTTAATATAATATTATACATACACATACATACTTGCCTGCTATATATTAATTTGAAAATCTAGTTCAACATTTACTCCCCCCTCATGTCGTTCCTATAGAAAAAAAAAAACTATATGATTTTTCTCCAGACATAAATGAAGATATTTTGAATTGATTGATTGATAGAGTTTTATAGAATGGAAGTTAGAGGTCACCAAACCTGTTTGCTTACCAAGATGCTTTGTAATATTATATTCTTTATGTTCAGAGAAAAAAAAGTCAAACAGGGTTGGGGCAACTTAAGTAATGTCTGAGTCATTTTTGGGTGTACTCTCCCTTTAAAAATCAAATAATATCAGAAACAAATTTAGAAACATAGGCTTGCAGCTCTAAACACACATCCAGAATGAGTCTGTATGTGTTTGTCTCACAACTGTGTCAAATTTAGGTCTAGACATTGTCCCATTTTGTACAATTTTAGTGAGTTCAGAGGAAGTACATGAAAGCAGTGTCAGCTCTGTCTGTCTGCTCAGTCATGATATTTCTAGTTTTAACATCAAAAAAGCTTGAAAAACTTGTTTGGATGTTACATAGATGATACTAGTTCTGTCATTCAACATGACAGCAAATCACATTTTACTTTCTTACCTCAAATCCTTTAATAAACCAACTGAACCTGTCGTCCAGTGATCACCGTTCACTTTTCATTGTATGCTTGCAGCTTTGATGTTTTGCTAACTCCTTTTGCATTTTGTATTCTGTGAACCTCAGAGGAAATAAAATCAGAAGTGTGGGTAGATGATCATCGGATTTAAAAGAAAAAAGAAAAAAAGAAAGGTCTGGTTGAGCAGGATGTTTCTGAACATATAGCATTACAGGAGTCCTTTGGGCTGAATTTAGTTATTTTCCAATGCTCTAGCCTCTAGATGAAAACATAATATCAGCAGCAAGAGGGATTTTGCTCATTTGTCAACAATCACATCTAAATATGATACTAAGACAATAACTGCTTTTCTGAACTCACAGGTACAATCAAATTCCCTGGTAAAGCTGTAACTTGATTGGTAATAGCACGTTTCCATGTTCTCTATTTGCGTTTTGATTCAAATCCCTTGAATGGAAGTAGTGCTGAGCGGCAGCAAAACGTCTGCCGACCCTGAGCAATCACCCGCAGCAGCATGACCTCTCTCAGCCAATCAGCCTTAATCAGCAGGTACAGAGCTGCATTCCACTCCCCCAACGCTCCTCAAACCCCATGACAGGAAGCCAAGGCCAGAGCATCCGCTGGTAATGACCAGTTGGTTACATAATGCAAGCGTGGAATAAGTATCTTGCTAAGCTTAGCATAGCGTCATGAATATAAACAGGCTAGCTGTAGGAGACGGAAAAAGGCCGGAATTATTTATCTAGGGCTGGAAAAGAGACTTTGAGAGCAAAGGGCTTCACCGCTGAAGTATGCTCACTGCTGTAGGTCGAATCAAGTCCTGCATGCCTGTGAGTGAATGAAAAGAAATGGCATAATTTAGCATAGCAGGAAACGCTAACTTATTCAACCATGAGGCGCAGCATCACACAGCAGGAGAATATTTGCACAGGCTTGGCACTGACGCTGCATGCTAAACCCCTCTCGCTGGTGCAGAGACCACACGGATACGTGAAATCCTCAGACCTTTGTGTGCAATGGTTTAGGGGGTGGAGAGGGGGGTGAGAACAATTTGGTTTGAAAAGCAAGGCACCGTGTGAGCTGAATGCGTATGCAAAAATCTGAAAGTGACAACAAGTGCCATCGTAGATCAAAGTGGCCAGATCAAGACAGCTCATGCTCCCACACAACAATTTATTGCCAGCCTTAAAGCCTCCTGCAGCACATGCAATGCTTGAAAGAACTCGCTCAGTGATGTATTTCCTGTGAAAAAGAAGTGTGCTTAATAGTAATGAATGTGCACTTGTAGTATACTTCAAATCTTAAAAGATTTGTTTTTTAAAACTGTACTTGCAGATAATAAAATATTAATGAAATAAAAGACCACTTAAGTACACTTTCATGATGAAAAATGATTTTTCGAAGTTTTCTAAATAAACAAAACTACGATTATTGGAGTATTTTTAAGAAAAATACTATTTCAGTCTTTCCACCTCAAAATTTAATTCAATGTATTACTCGCCATCCAGTTTTACACCTTTAAAAATAGTTTTATAATAATCTGAAATGAAAAGTATTGTATTTTAAATCATGTTTTAATAAACATTTGCCATGTTTAAAAGAAGTACAATTATTTTGATGTGTTGACTAACACACTGAACTCCATGTAAAGTACTTGATTATAATTGTAACTGTAGTATTATTAGATAATACATTTGAAGATAATATTTTTTAAATGTTTTAATTGCAACTTCATTATTACAAATGTGTAATTATATATTTAAATACATGACGTACAAGTTTCAAAAGAAATTACATACTTTTACTATTATTATTTTTAGTAGCAGTGTTAGTAGCATTTTTTAAACCATAAATTCTTACATTCGATGGGACATTTTAAATAAAATAAATAAATAAATATTGACATAATTATGAAATTATATATAAAGATGTGGTTAAATACTACATAAGTGGGTCAACAAACAATTTTAGGTCAATTTAATTTAATTGCATTTAATCTAAATGTAAACGTGCAATTATCCGAAAACATTACATTTTGTTTGCACTGAAATATATTCTTTCTGTAATATATACTCCTTTTGAAAGTGTGCTAAAATATACTTCTCTTTTACGAGGGGGACCATTACGTGTGCTGCACGTTCCCCTCTGCGTTTACAGTCGGCGATAAAGCATGCCAACACAAACAATATTCCTACATCACCCTGATAAAGCAGTGCGATCTAAATATGCAACTGAACATAAAATCGTAAGTGTCAGATGTTAAGTAGATGTAATTCATTACAGATGATGTATGTATTCCAAGACTGAGAGCTCGAGGAGGCGGCACGATTTGTGAATGGTCCTGTAGCTGCTTATGGGTCGATATTTTATTTGCCTGTTTAGCAATACATATTTCACGCTGTCTTACGGGTACGTGTGTGTATATGTGGTCGCGTGTGTGTGTTAACCTGCATTATAGCTTGTGTGAATAAGTAATAATGACGAATGGGTTTAGTCCCCTGACAGATGGTAATAGAGAATCATTTATTCATGGCGGCCATGCTGAGCGTTCTCCTACAACCTCAATAAAACCAGAGCCCACCGACATCATCTATCACATTCCCACCAGCGACATTTTCCTGGCATCGTCTCCAAGGCTGGCCTGCGAGGGTTATTAAAGGATTGCACCCTCAACCTTGTGTCCTCTGGTTCTGGCCCCGTTTAGGCAGATGTCTGCTCCTTACAGACCACTCCGGTCATTTGACCCTGGTAATGGGGGCAGTGGCCATTGACTGCTTTTCTTACTCAGCATTTTCTGACCATCAAGTTATCTGACAGGATAATCAGTGTTTGACCCTGAGTGAGACAAAGCGAACACGGCCTGCTGCGAGCTGCTGGTAAATGTGTTTCCAAAGCATTTGTGTTTTAGAAGTGAGAGTTACTTTAAGTGGATTTTGTAAAACAGCTCATATCAGGCTCTAAAGAAGAAGCTATGATTACAGTTTAAGGTCAGATCGACCGTTTATGTGCTCCTATACATCCTATCTAAATGCTCTTAATGTAAGCTCGGACAGAAATGGAAGACACTTTCTAGAGAAGCGTTAATCTTGTGAATGTCTCTTTTATAGAGGCCAGTAGTGCGACTGATCGCTAGAATGCTGAAGTGTGAATATTCTGGTTTGAATGCTTCGTTATCTGTGGCATGCTGGTGATTAGCTCAGGAAATAATTTGCACACTTGGACTGAAAGCTCAGATTAAAGACTAAACTTTTGTTGGTGCATTTACTTGAATTCCTCTGTAAAAATGTTTGATATTTAAGATGTAACATCATCTAAATTATCCTGTTAAATTGGGCCTGTTTTCTAAGTGGAAAAACTTAGAAACCATAATTTCTTTGAAATGTTGATGGATAATTCAAAATGCTTTTTGTAATTTTGACAGATAAAAATAACAAATATGGTCTACTGCATATCCATACAGAGTAAAGAATGCTAATAGAGATCATAAGTGGAAAAAGTTTTAAAGAGTTATAAATACTAAGCAAAAGACATTCTTGTGTTATCAATGTCACAATGAAAATGTTATAATACAGTATATGATATATGATAATATATATACCGTATATGAACCAACACTGCTGCACCCCTTTATCTAAATTCATTACTTCAGACTTATGTACCCTCTAAAAGCTTGCGTTCTGCAAGTGAATGTCGCTTTATTGTTCATCCCAAAGAGGCAAAAAATCTCTTTCACAAACTTTTTCATTAAATGTTCCCTCCTGGTGGAATGACCTGCCCAACTCAATCCCAGCAGCTGAGTCCTTAGACATCTTCAAGAATCGGCTAAAAACACATCTCTTCCATCTTTATTTGACCCTCTAACTCTAGCACTCTCTATTCTAATTCTATTCTTAAAAAAAAAAAAAAAATGCTCCTTTTAGACTGGCACTCTATTCATTTGCTAACTGCTTGTTTCTACATTTAGTCATTTGGCAGATGCTTTTATCCAAAGCGATCTTAAAAAAAAAAAATATTCTCTAATCTTTTTGCTTTCTATCTATTTGTTGTCTTTTTATTTATTATACAATTTACAAAAGCAAAAAGGCCTCTAACAGTAGCTTGCTCTATTCTTTTTCTAATCTATCTGTTTTCTTTTTATTTATTATATAATAAAAAAACCTTGCTACATATACTGCGTTAAGCTAACTGAGACTTGTCATTGCACTTGCATATCATTGCTCTTTTGTTGATTTTGATTGCTTCCATTGTCTTCATTTGTAAGTCGCTTTGTATAAAAGCATCTGCTAAATGACTAAATGTAAATGAAATGTCAATGTATATCAGTTCTATTATTTTACTAATGTGATATTAAGATCACAATAATAATATGAAGTCATATTGTTTTACTGTTTTGAAAATAGACCTAAAGACTAAATCAGCTCTTGCAAAAGACATTCTTATGTTGTTAATATCTCAATAAAAATATGAAGTTATCTTATTTTACCGAAATGACAATAGACTTAAAGACTAAAACAGTTCTTGCAAAAGACGGTCCTGTAATATTGTCACAATAATTTTACTTTATAAACTGATGTGAAAATAGATCTAAAGACTTGAAAAAGACATTCTTTTGATATTAATGTCACAATAAAAATATGAGGGTGTAATTATACTGATGAGAAAATAGACTTAAAGACTAAAACAGTTCTTGTAAAAAAAATCCTGTGTTATTAATATCACAATAAAAATATAAAGTTATATTATTTTACCAAAATTACTATAGACTTAAAGACCAAAACAGGTCTTTCAAAAGATGATCTTATGATATTGTCACAATAATTTTATTTTATATTACTAAACTGAAGTGAAAATATATCTAACGACTTGAAAAAGGCATTCTTGTGATATTAATGTCACAATAAAAATATGAGGTGTAATTATACTGCTGTGAAAATAGACATAAAGACTAAAACAGTTCTTGTAAAAGATGTTCCTGTGATATTAATGTCACAATAAAAATATAAAGTTACATTGTTTTACTGATGGATAAAAATAGAGCATAATAATTATTTTGTAGCATTTACTCAGAAAATATTAAGTGCTTATATTACGCCATCTCAAGTTATGGTAAGTTATACTTTCGAAACAGAGTGAGTCACAGTTGCATATTTTAAACTTGTATACACTATGCTATGCATGTGCCCTATGACTTCCATTACTGTAAAACATTTTTTTCCTTTGTTTTTATAAATAGTTGATTGCATTTAACCAGGCATATCCCTGTAGGTCAGGAGCATCCAACCCTGTTCCTTGTGGGCCTTCTTCCAGCCGAGTTTATCTTTAGCCCTAATTAGCCACCTGAAACAACTAATCAAGGTCTTCACGGTCAGCAGATACTTCTAATCAGGTGTACTGGAGTTTAGCTTCAGGATGGCGGCCCTCCAGGATCAGGAATGGACATCCCTGCTGTAGGTAAAAGGCCTGGGTCAAATCTGAAGCTGTCAAGTGTTTGTAGCCCACTGCTAAACAACATCAGGTCTTTGCCTTTGTCTGCAGGTCCACCTAGGTAAGCACTAGTAAAACATCTCGATTTCAAATCATCACACACACACACAGCTGCAGCCCAGTGGAGTCCATTGACCCCTACACTCTAAGCTGAGGATCAGAGAGAAGGTGAGTAGGAGGAAAGTAGACATTTCTCATTATGGTTCAATCCACTAAAGCTCAGCTTACAACAGCCCACCTGCAGTTACCCAGCCAACAGCAAAACACTAACTGCACAAATACACGGCAGGATCTGTTGTCCAAATCAGTTCTTAGCTACAATCACCTGATAGATTTTCTAAGGCTTTCAATTGAATGTTAAATGGAATTAATTACAGGACATGACTGTTAACTTATCAAATTATCATTGCAGTGTTTGCCCAGAAAGATTCAAAATCATTCTATTATTGTGGCAAATGAGGTGGCTTTGAAATCAATACATTGGTTTATTTCCATTTCATTGAACATGAGCTTCTCGCTGGCTGTCGTCCACAGCAATCCATTTTGTAATTGTTTTCAATCTGTCTAGCCACCATGTTGATTTCATTTAGATCTATATATGTTCAATATAACTTGTCAAATCTTCACTTAAGAGTTAAACAGAAAAACAGACAGCTTCTCAGAATATTGAGGATTTGAGCTCTACAGGTTTCTGTTCTTTCATGTGTACACACACACACACACACACACACACACACACACACACACACACACACAAGCAGTCTGGACAGAGGCTAAGGGATTGTTAAAATAGAGAAATTGAATTTTGGAGCAGAAAAAGGTGAGTGTTACAATAACCTTGTGGCCTTAGATCAACGTTAGAGACAGAAAAAGAGAAAATGAGGTAGAGCGAAACATGAAGAAGGAGGAGGATTTTATCTTGACCTGATTTAAGATACCAGCGGTTTGTCCTCTCATTTTACTCTCCCTCTGCTGTGTCTTTATCTCTGACCCGTTCTGCTCTGCGTTGTCCATTTCTTTTTTATACAAACCACGTTCCCACCCACATTATAGTGAATGTAAAATGTACTTCTTTACCTCATCCTCTTACCTGATACCACATTGCATTCAATACAAAAAAATAATATTTAAGCACAAAGACAGCAAGAATAGTAATATTTGTGAAGTGTTATTACATTTGAAATGACTTGTTTTTCAATTTTAATGTATTTTAAAATGCCATTTTTTCCTGTGATGGCAAAGCTGAATTTTCATCATCATTACTCCAGTCTTCAGTGTCACATGATTCTTCATAAATCATTCTAATATAATTATTGTGTGCCCAAGAAACAATGTTGAAAATACTTGATACTTTTTTCAGGATTCTTTGATGACTAGAGTTCATTTATAGAAAGCTTTTGTAACATTAGAAATGCCTTTGTTACATTTGATTCTTTGATACTTTATTCTTATCTTTTTTGAGCAACATATGACACACATTTCATTATATCATAGTGAATGTTTTACTAGTTTCCACATGTTTTTTTCCCTGTCTGCTTCTTTGCTGCAGCTCAGGATAGTCTCTAGTAAAATATTTGGGACTGTGCATGTACTTGTGGGGGCATTAGGCTATTAATTATTGCTATTAGGACAAAGAGACCTTTGATATATTATGCCTCCTTGATGTTTCAATAGTAAATACAGTACGTCAGCCAATGAAGAAAAGTTCTTTGCAAATTTTATTGCGTTTTTAAAGCATAAATTTTAACGATGTGCTATATTTTCAACAGGGGTCAGCTTTGGTTTTGAAGTCTATCATACGGAGCTTTAAAAACACAGGAGCCACTTTGAGTCTCTGATCTGCCATTCTCTTATACAGTACATAAAGACTGTCACTGAAAGTGTTTAAGGCTTTTTCAAAGTGGAGTGAAAATACTGAATATTGATCGTTTCACAGAAGCAGGGATTGCTGGCAGTTTCTGTTGGCTGGAGTGAGACTGCGTTGGCGACAGGATTCAGATTGGTACGATGAGTGTGACTGCCTTTGATGCTAAAGTGTTTGCGTACCTTTAGGTTTCTGTGCGTGAGTGTGCATGCTGCTTTTTCATTGCGTTCTCCTCCATTTCTCTCCCTCCTGCTCTCTTTCTCTCTCCCCAATCCTGTAAAACACTTCAAACCAATAAAATGCGGTTGCACTCCTGTCTAGCCAAGATTGAACAGGAGAAACAGGTGTGGTCTGTCTGTGATCAGCCTTGTTAAACACACACTGCAACTCATGTTGATCAGAACACAGGCTCTGTCTGCACAGACAGAATATCTGATTAAATCCCTATTGCCTCACCACACTAGAATGCACCACAATACAAGATATATGCTGCTGTCCTTTATTTCGCCACCAAAAGTATCAGCATGCACTAGAAAACACAAGGATTTGTGCAGATGAAAAAAGTGCACACAAAAAGGTCAACACAATTAAGTGGATTAGCCCTGAAAAAGCTGCAGCTGATTAAATCACAGCATTCTTCTCCTCCCAAAACACCTGGCATGTTACAGCAGGTGGTCGAGCTGGAGGTGGTAGCCAAAAAATGATTAACCAATATTGCTTGTGACTGTATTAAAAAGCTACAGCTGTAAATTTTTCCACAGTGTTCCCGATATTAGGGGAGATCAGGGCAAAGTGAGCCACGGGGTAAGACAAACCTCCACTTGTTTCTAGGCGGACAAACACAAAATGGATTATGTGAGAGAATTTTTAGGAAGAAGTAATCTGTTCTTTTTGTCTGTGGTGAAGGAGGACTTGTAGGGGATAAATGACGGTGAGCTGTTGAATTTGTGACAGTTACACCTTAGGTGTGCATTATTTTTGTATTATAGCCTACTACTACAGGGCCGTTGAATGCTTGAATCTGATTGGCTGACGAATGTTCTAAGGTGTTCAATTATTTTCAGGAAAACGCACGGCGAACATAGTTCCAGGCAGCTCTTGACTGCATTACAGTTCCATATCACTTCGCAAAATGATTTTAGTTATTTCAAAGGTACAACAGCAAAATAATCGAAACCCACAACGACACCTGCCAACACTCGACACTCTGATGATTTTATCAGTAAAATAGTTTAGCAACTTAAAAGCTACATGACATTTCTCACAAGTGAGGTAATTAACTTAAATTAACTTAAAGTTTCACTGTTAGTAGGGACGCTGCTGCCGAACACTTTTGAGAGACACACAGACTCAACAGACTCCAAATTAAACCATGGTTAATTAATTTTCAAAAGGGCTAAATTTTGGAATTAGCAACGGAGGCGTTGGATGAGATGTGGAAGAAATTATACTCACAATAGTGTTTTAAGTACAAAAACCAGAGGAATGCCTTGAAATATATAATCTGATCAATGTCTTGAGATGTGGTAACTGTAGTATAAGTGGAATAATTGACTCTAAATAAAAATAATGCACACCCAAGGTGTAACCCATCATCACCTCGGGTGTGTATTATTTTTCTAATAATTCAACAGCCCGTCGTCAATTACTCCTTACATTATTTCAATGGCCTGGAGTCAGTTATTCCACTTATATTACAGTTACCACACCTTAAGCCATTGTTCAGATTATTTATTTTAAGAAATTTGTCAGGTTGTTTTCCTTAAAATGCTCTTGTGTGTAATTTCTTATGCATCTCGCCCTGAGCTTCTATTGCCAATTCCAAAACATGATTTTAGAGCCAGTATTGGAGGATTGAGCCATTGATAATGCAGCTATTAATGGAGTCTAATGCAGTTATTAGAGAAATTAAATTAAATTACCTGAGTCTCTTAACAGTGTTCGGCAGCAGCATCTATCATTGAACCTGTAAGTTTAACTGCTTCAACAAAAGTATTCAACAAAACTATTTTACTGATAAAGTTGAATAGCAGCGCTGACCACAAGTTTCTGTGCTCATGTGTGTCTGTACTGTATGTGGGCACTTTTTTATTGGAGAGAGAGCAGGAAAAGGAAAGCATGCTTTTTTGTAGATAAGATGTAATTTTGTTGGAAAAACATGTAAATAGTTTGTCGTTTTTATCCTGTCGTTTGATATATTTGTTTGATTGGTAAGTGATTTTGTGGGTTTTGGTTCTTTTGCTGTTGTAGGCTGTAAGGATATTTGAAATAACTAAAATCATTCGGTGAGGTGATATGAAAGTATAATGCGGTCACGACCTGCCTGCAACTACTTGAGCTGTGCGTTTCCTGAAAAATAATTGCATAACCTTAGAACATTCGACAACAAATCAAAATCAAGCGTTCAACAGCCCTGTAGTATTGTAATAAGCAATTTATGTCCAAAAAAGTGTTTTGGTTTCTTTCAAATTGAATTCCTTTATGTCCAGAGTTATGAGAAAATTGATGTAGGAGATAGTTAAGATACAGTACATGGCACTTAGCTTTATCTTTTGAGTTAAGGCTTAGCAAAATGGATATCAATGCCCATATGATAAATAGGCTTACAGCTTGAAGAAATGGAACATCAAATAGAACTACGATGACAAAAGTTTTGGTGGCAGTAAGATATTTTTTTAAAGACATTGATACATTTATTCAGCTATGATGCATTAAACTGATCAAAAGTGACATTGCAGACATTTCTAAAGTAAAAGTTTCCACAGTTTATACAATATTTAACAGCACAGCTGTTTTCAGCATTGAAAATAATAAGAAATGTGTTAGTTCAGTTAGTTAGAAGCAAATCAGCATATTAGAATAATTTCTTAAAGATCATGTGACACTGAAGACTAAGTAATAAAGCTTAAAGGAGTAATAAAGCTTCAAATTCAGCTTTGCATCACATGATAATATTAAAACAGTTCCTTTCATTTGTAATAATTCACAGTATTACTGATTTTACTCTGTATTTTAAATCAAATAAATGCAAATAAATTAACTTGGTGAGTGTAAAGAGACACTCAAAAATTTTTTTTTTTTAAATCTTACCATACACACACACACACACACCAGTCCATGGAGACCATTTAAGTTTTTACCACTGCATGCTGGGAATGTGGCAGCACCTCTGCTGTTAGCCATCTGTTGAGTGGACACGACTTAGACTCAAATCAAACGCTGCCGCCCACACGCTGTGATGGTATCGATACTCTCACCTCCCGATGCTTCATCTATCTCTCCAGAACTCCAGAACAGCGGGAACATCACTCTGCGTCACACTGACTAATGAACATTGATAGCCCTCGAGGAGGACAGTGGGTAATCCCGGGAGCATGTCGAGGAGACGGGGATCAATAAATGCTGCTTAATAACTGTCCATCTCTCCAGCCGCTAACACTGATGACCATTTGGTCAACACAACACTCCCTATGCAGCCTTTTGTCTTCATTATCACGCTTAATTAATTTTAAATGATGATTTTTAATGTTTTTTGCATTTGTGTGTGTGAGAATGTGCATTCATTCATTCATTCATTCATTTAAAATCTGAGACCGCTAGTGAAAATGTTTTTTTTCTCGTAACAAATTAGATTATCTGAATATCAATTTGTCCCCGTTTTGCTTTAATTGACTCCATACATTTATGTAAAATCTTATGACTATGTTATCCAACGTGATTTGAGAATGATCCAAATCCATTTTCCATCATAATGTATCTTTGCTTTAAAATTTTCAATATCCTTTGTTTATTTCTTGGTTTTAATTCAATTTTGAATCCCAAATTTTCATTGTGCCCCCAGACTTTTAGATCCCACTATTTATGTACAAATGTATTGCCATCAGCAAAGACCACATAGACTTAATTAAACTACTTTGTACCCTTCAGTGACGGCCATCAAACTGTAGCACCTGCGCATAACAAGAGAGTCATTTTAAATATAGATTAGCTCACCTTCTCAATACTGACATTATTTATCTCTGTACTTTAACTCAAAAAGTTAAAACCGAAGGCAATCCAGGTAGGAGCAACAAATTCACTTTACCTACAAACCTATACTATTCTGGCCAATCTATACAGTAGCCCCTACAAAGACAAGCTAGAAATGAGTTTTATTGAGTAAAATAGAACAGGGCAGTAAGAATGAGATTGAGAGATCAGGGGAGTGAATTGCCTTGTAATTGCAAACAAACCAACAGTTGAGTGCACATGTGTGAGGCTGTGTGTGTGTGTGTGTGTGTGTGTGTGTGTGTGTGTGTGTGTGTGTGTGTGTGTGTGTGTGTGTGTGTGAAGAGAGAGAGAGAGAGAGAGAGAGAGAGAGAGAGTTGCATGCTATCACAGTAGTCTGACTGTCATGTAAACACGCTGTTTGCTGTGGTGAGGTGCTATGGAGCATGGGACTAATACACAAAACAAAACAAAACAAAAATATTTAGTGTATTTGTGTATTTTCACATTTAACTGTGAAATACACCCATCCAAATGTTTACCTAGTTATAAATTTAGACATATAACATTTTTTTTTTGGTTTTATATAAAGCTAATTATTAACAATTACTAATTATAATTTATACATTAAATTATATTAACTAGCCCAAAAACCTACCAATGCAATAAAACCTTTGTGATTAGTTAAATTAATTATTAATTAATTAATAAATAGAGCAAGACATGGCATTAAGCTTCTGATTGGTTAACACTCTCTGAATAATATTGTGTGGGCATGTACAGGAGTAATAGAGAAATGTGGCGCAATTTTAAGTTAAAATTAAGTAAAATTACTACGGCTGAGCTTTTTCAGCACCATTTTTAAAGGGACCATATGATAAAAAATCTCTTTTTGCTTCATCTTTAAGAATAAAATGTGATGTAAAATGTTCCCTCTGTGAACTATATTGTCGCCCAGCTCTAATCTGTTAAATGTGACTATAAGGCATGAAGATACACTCTCAGAGAAAAAGGTACAAAAAGCTGTCACTGTGGCGACAGACCTAAGGTGCAAGCATTAAAAGCTACATCTTTGTACCTTTTTTTTCCCCCCATATGGTGCATACTGTATCAGTGCCTTAAAAGTACATTATTAGCATGTAAAATTGACAGTTTTGAGTGTACGATATTATAGACATTAAGATCATGATTTTCTGTAAAGCTGCCTTAAAACAATGCATATTGTGAAAAGAGCGATACAAATAACATTGACTTGACTAGTCAGTCCAAAAGGACCATTTATGTCTATAAAAGCGACTCATTTCACATTTGTGACATAGATGACAAAATTAACATATGACAGTCCATCAGCAACTCACATCAACAATGCCTAGGTTTTTAGCTCACCCTGTTACAGTAAGTAATGAATAAAACCATTATGCTTAAATACCAAAACAAGAAGATTTGAGTTGTTCTGCTCCTAATCATCAAATCTCCTGTTCAACTTTCTATGAGTTTTTATGCAGACTTTGCAAAGTGGCTGTTATTGAAGAATGGAATATAAGAATCAATACAAAGAGGGCATTCCCTTAGAAGTCTTACAGGTACAGCTATTACAGCAGCAAAACTAAACCTATTAAAAGTCAAGAGAGAGGATTCAAAATTACCAACTTTGGTGCAAACCTTTATAAAAAATGACTAATGCTAATGGATGTCAGGAGAACAATGGAATGATAAAATAAATAAATATATTTAATGACCTATTTACAAAGTTTGCATTCTCTCGCTTTCTATTTTATCTTCCGCTGCTGTATTCTGTATTGCGATGTGTTGTTTGTCAAATATTGCCTTATCTTTTATAAAAGATAAATCAAAAGATAACAGCGAGAGTTCTTTGTAAATTGGATTCAAAGCTAAAGTGCATATTTGAAGCTTCAAGAGTCTTTTATGAGCTGTTTTTTTAAAGAGAAAATGCATCTATTATGCAATCATACAGAATAGGCTGATAGCTTGCCTTCTTGTCAAACTATACAAAACTGTGCTCTGTTTAATTTCCAAACCAGCTTCACAGTGCTTGTTCTCAATAGACACCTGCACTGTTAATGACTGGTTTATCAGCCTCCACCATATTTTGTCCTCATTACGAGCCAATCAGCATGGTGCATTTTGTCAGTCAGCTAATTACAGTGCAGTGCGTTTTGGTGAACCGCTCATTAGGAACCAATCAACTCAGTGTGTTTAGCTGAACTGCCCACAGATTCTGCCACTTGTTGCCCTGATTTGACCTATCGGTCTTTTCCATCAGCTCCCAAATTAACATGACGGGATCAAAGGCAGAACTATGAGAGGCATATCCAGTGTGGCCTAACCTAGTTATGACTGAAACCATGCCAAGCCTGCTGACTTTAGCCTTTGACTGTAATGAGCATGGTGACAGCTGGCAGTGCACCATATATGTTACATACACAGGAAGAATTAGTCATGTTACACCAGAGGTGATGCCCCTTTTGTCTTCGAGTTAAAATGCAATAAGAGGCTTTAATGCATGTGAATGAGGTTTAGTCACACCGTTGCTAAAAAGGATGCATGCAGGTTTCATTAGAACTAGCAGAGATAATGTTTATGCCAGACTGCAGGCAACTTTTTATTGTCTGTATTGTGAGAATTCACAAGCACTACATCATAGCAGTTGATCTGTACACACAGGGTCCAAATTTAACGCTTGCCACACACCAAATACAAGTAAAAATAGATTTAGTGAGCAAACAGAGTTGGTCGGCAACTTTATAAGGAAAAGCTGCATTACATGGTTTAAAAAGAACTGCATGAATGATAATTTTAGCCTTGCTGATGTAAGTGACAACATATCTGTCAATCTGACACATCTTCCTTATCTTTAAACAGCTTATATCTCAGTGAAAGATTCAGCACTGTAGGATTTTTTGTTGTTGTTGTTTCCAGAAGTTCATGATGCAAAATATTCCTTGCATTACACCACAAAATTTTCTTTTTAAAAAAAAAAAAAAAAAAAGAGATAGAGACAGGCTTAGCTTGTATTGATGCTGCAAGTGAGACAATGACCTGTACTGTTTGCATTACCATGGTCAAAGAATGTAGATCAGTATTTTTAAACAAACATAATTTTTCATGTAGGAAATTATTAGGTCTTTAATATTGTATTTTTACAGATTACTGTGCCATCTGGTACATCTTTTAAAAATAACGCTTAAAAAAAAGCAGTGCAGTAAACAGAAAATTATATTGTTTACAGTTTTATAGAAGAAAATTATATTTTATAAAATATATTTTGTAAAAGAATAATGCTAAATGCAGTTTAATGGTCACCTAAAATAATACTAATAAAATAAAATTAATAAAATTAATTAAATTAAATTTTAAAAAGATAAAATATTTTCTATTTTCACTAGCCATTGCAGAAAGTTCATTTTGGACCCTGAACACACACTCGTTCAAGCCAAAGGCACATGTCGGCTCTACAGGGGTTGAGGTTCACACATTCTCCAAGCTTGAGTGTTTTGTTCTTCATGAACAAAAGTCTCTCGCAGACAGAAGGGACAGAAAGGCTACAGTAAACAGAACAAAACGTGCCTCAGTTCACACATCACTTTATATCCCCTCCCAGGCAGAAACCATCAGACCCTGCATTGTTGATCTGTATTCTTGCGGTTGCGGCACATGGACTCGACAAGAGTCTGAACCCTGTTCATTTGTATTCACGTGACTGTGGCTCAGCCTCAATTCCCCCTTATTCACGACCAGCCTCTGTAGCACTAACAAGAAGTCTCTGCTTGTGAGCAAGGTGGTAGCGTTCTTCAGCACCCTGCCGAGATAAAATCACTCCAGACAATCTCCGGCCTTTCCCATTCCGCCTGTCGGTATGCCGCATGGAAGTCGTAAAAATGCCAGATTCTTTTATTGAGGCTCTGGTAATTGTCCTGGCAGTTTAATCGTGCCTTTACAAAAGACGGCAGAATGACGGGCCGTTAACATAATGAGCGGCTCTGTCACCTCCTCCTGCGCTTCAGTCCTCTCTGCCCGCTCCACGATTGTGTGTGTGTGTGTGTGTGTGCTTTCCTTTATCTAAATCCAAAAAAGGTCTCCATTTCTCCTCTTTTCTTCTCTGCTCTCTCCAGATGATAGGGGCGGATCGGATCCTGTGCTACATGCCGACTGAATGGATGACTGACTCTAAATGAGCTTGCACCAAGGGTGTGTATTTCAGACCTGACCTCACACATATAGGTCTATACATATCGTCAGGTGTGATAGAACACCACATTAGGGCTGGGTGATTTGATGGCAGAAATATGTCATCCTGAGTAGAGATCTGGTATATACCGCAGTACATATCCATGCACAGGAGCATGAGGAGGGACAACATGTTCATTTTCTCTTACAGTATGTCGGTTCTTTGTCTTAGTTGAATCTTTAGCATACTTGTATTGCTTTATGCTGCTTACAGGGGTCTTAAAATGTCTTAATTCATCCCCATCCACAATTTAAGGCCTTAAAAGGTCTTAAATGATAGCAGGAATTCTTAAATCAATAACAATTCAATAAAAGTTGTATGCATTGCAAAAATGGTGCATCTTGCTCAGTATATTTGTCTTGTTTTTCCAACACTAATATCTAAACATCCTTAAAACAATACACATTTTCTGGAGAGGCACATAAATGTCAGCTATTTGTTCTTGTTTCTATCAAAAATTAATTTTGACCATAAACAAGACATATATGTGACCATGGACCACAAAACCAGTCTTAAGTGTCAATTTCTCGAAATTGAGATTTATACATCATCTGAAAGCTGAACAAATAAGCTTTCCATTGACGTGTGGTTTGTTAGGATAGGAAAATATTTGGCTGAGATACAACTATTTGAAAATCTGGAATCTGAGGGTGCAAAAAAATCAAAATATTGAGAAAATCGCCTTTAAAGTTGTCCAAATGAAGTCCTTAGCAATGCATATTGCTATATCAAAAATGAAGTTTTGATATATTTACTGTAGGAAATTTACTAAATTTATTCATGGAACATGATCTTTACTTAATATCCTAATGATTTTTGGCATAAAAGAAAAATATATCATTTTGACCCATACAATGTATGTTTGGCTATTGCTACAAATATACCCCAGCGACTTAAGACTGGTTTTGTGGTCAAGGGTCACATATTATGTCATTTTGCTTCACTGGAAAAAAAACTAAAATACAGATGAAGAACTTTTTTGCAGTGCGATCTGAAGGCACAGTAAAAGTTATTTCCATATTGTAATGGAAAGTGGATGTTGGAAGTTGTATTTTCAATCTTTTAAGTGTTGCTAATACAACTCATTGTGTTCCCTAGACACTTACATTAAGAGAACATATTGATGTATTGGGTTCCTTTAACTGTGTTCCTTAACTTGTCTTTATTTCTTCTTAAAAAGGTCTTTGGTATGGAGAATCGTTGTGTTGGAGAATTGAATTAAATTTACCTTCATCTGTTAGGAAAAAATAATCTGCAAAACAACACAGCCAATAAAAGAACCCTAAATAGTGTTTATGCAATATCCTTTCATACACGGATCATTTAAGAAATATTTAATAAATAGACACGGCAGACCAAAAATCATACATTTTCTGAGGGTTAGATTTAGGGATTGTTTCGTACCAACCAAAATGTATGAATTCATACAAAATCACCAACTTTTTTTTTAAAAATTTTTTATGAGACTGGATTGATTAAACATTAATAAGTCAGGGTAGCTGGCTTGTTAATCACCAAAAGATACAAAGACACACTAAAGTTTAAAGCTGTCCCAAATTCATAACAAGGATGAGGTTACAAAATGTTAATTAAAAATATAGTTAACCAAAAATAACATTTCTATCATTTTTCATTTTTCACCCTCAAGTCATTTCAAACCCATAAAACTTTTATTCTTCTTGGAAATACAGTTAAAGATACATATTTTTTATGAAACCTGAGAGATTTTTGTCCCTCCATTGAAAGTTCAATACACTGAAACTCGTAAAAATATTATAAAAGTAATCCATATGAATCAAATCACTCTGAAGAGACATCACTTTATACAATGAACAAATTTAATTTAGGCTTTTGTTCACATATAAACAATTGATCAACTCACATAGAGCTTATCAAATATGGTAAACATAAGCTCAAACGTTTGTTATTTGTTTGTTTTTGCAAGTCATATTTGATGTGCTCTATATGTGTGTCTATCAATTGTTTATGTATGAATAAAAGCCTTTTTACTGTGTTACCAAATTAAATATCTTCATCATATAAAGTGATCGAAGATGACAGCTCAATTTTCTTTTAAACTTTTGAAAGTGTTAAAGTTTGGGGTGAATAAAAATTTAAAGGAGAGATGAACATCGCTCAGGTTTCAGTAAAAATATCTTAATTTGTGATAAACGAAAGTCTTATGAATGTGGAATGAAGTAAGGGTGAGTAAATGATGACGAAATTTACATTTTTCATGATTACTCATGCCATTATATAAGATTTCGGTCAAAGATTCCACCTTTAGACCAAATTCTGTGCGATGAGTCTTATTGAGACACATAACAGCCCTGTCTGCTCACCGCACATTAATACTCATCCATCCCGCCTACTTATCCCCGGCTGAATCAAGTCAATCCCAGTCAATATTCACTCACAGGGACAGCTAATTAAAAAGTCACCCCAAAAATCATGCCGAACGAATAGACTAAGATATGTATGCAGAGGATAATTAGCAGGGTGAAGACAGAGAACCTGGACAGGCCAGTAGGGGAGGGGAGGGGCCATTCACATTAATGCTGGTGAGAAACAGCAGCCGTGCAAGAATGAATTCATATCCCAGCGTGGCGCAATGAACAGCACCGCATAATGTAATCTGCCACAATTCAAGGTTACTAAATGTGCGGCTAACAAATTTATTCAATCCCCTAAGAGCTTAAAGGGCTAAATGAGCATTAGTCTAGGAAAGGTGGTATTCATTTGCCTCACATGCATGAATCTCACACTATTGTTAACTGTTGGAAATTACGCAATGATCACTTGTATTAACACCCTGAGAAAGGGTAATTCGGATTTGCTCAAAGACTCATATACACTGAGGTGATAGAATGAACACTTCAAAAAGTATGCTAATCATTCTTCTCATCTTTATTCATTCATAACTTAATCATATTTTATTCCCACATTTGACATGATTATGTTGTAGACTTGGTAGCAAAGTTTCTCTAAATGCTTACACTGCAACAAAACAGTTGACAAAACCCATTAACATTTCTCCTTGGACTGGAACCGTGATGGCTGTCAAAGTGAAGTGTGACACAGAAGGACACAAACCAATCATCGCTCACATTGCTTGTATCTCCCCTACAGGAGAGGATGCTTCACAGAATGACCCAAAATATTTGCTGTTAGCAGTGTATTGTGTTTCTAAAAGAGGTCAAATGAACACACGCTGACTTCAAAGTGCTAAGAATAAAATGTCCTGCACAAGGATAGTAAAACCTGAAATCACCTAAACAGCTTAATAATCATACTGAATGTGTCTTAATGAAAATGTAAAAAGGTTTGTGTGAAGGTTAGCTTTGGGTTAGGAGACAGAAAATATCATTAGACTGAAGTCAATGGAAATTCTCAACCACCACCAAAACAAACGTGTGAAAATCAGTGCAAAAGTGTCACTCTCCATCAATGACTGTATAACATGTGCCTCTGGCTGTCTAGCTGGTGGCTATATGTCTTTCGTCCTCTGCTTGTGATCCTCAGTGGAAAACCAGTATGTGTCAGAAAGAGAGAGAGTATATACGTTACACTGACAGTATGCTCTTATTTTCAAGACTAGCCCGTGATTGAATGTCTGTTCTGGTTTTACTCCTGTTTTTAATCCTGTCCCACTTGTGGCTTTTGGTTTTTGCTCACAATCCTATTATAAACATGTTGTGGCCTATTGCTTTCTTGACAACAAGGGGTATTATGCACCTTTTTTATTATATTTAAGGTTGCACCAGTGGCAGTCTTGGTTTCATTTGTTGCCCTAGGCTAGATAACACCTTAAATCAGCTTAGCACTTTATTATGTAAGGGTAACACATGTTTTGGCTAGTGATACAATTTTCAGATACCATGCAAGGAAACCCCGGTTCAACATCCCAACTATAGGTGCATCTCAATAAATTAGAATGTCGTGGAAAAGTTAATTTATTTCAGTAATTCAACTCAAATTGTGAAACTCGTGTATTAAATAAATTCAATGCACACAGACTGAAGTAGTTTAAGTCTTTGGTTCTTTTAATTATGATGATTTAGGCTCACATTTAACAAAAACCCACCAATTCACTATCTCAGCTAATTAGAATACTTCATAAAAAAAATTGTTGGCCTTCTGGAAAGTATGTTCATTTACTGTATATGTACTCAATACTTGGTAGGGGCTCCTTTTGCTTTAATTACTGCCTCAGTTCGGCGTGGCATGGAGGTGATCAGTTTGTGGCACTGCTGAGGTGGTATGGAAGCCCAGGTTTCTTTGACAGTGGCCTTCAGCTCATCTGCATTGTTGGGTCTGGTGTCTCTCATCTTCCTCTTGACAATACCCCATAGATTATCTATGGGGTTCAGGTCAGGCGAGTTTGCTGGCCAATCAAGCACAGTAACACCATGGTCATTGAACCAGCTTTTGGTACCTTTGGCAGTGTGGGCAGGTGCCAAATCCTGCTGGAAAATGAAATCAGCATCTCCATAAAGCTTGTCAGCAGAAGGAAGCATGAAGTGCTCTAAAATTTCCTGGTAGATGGCTGCGTTGACTGTGGACTTCAGAAAACACAATGGACCAACACCAGCAGATGACATGGCAGCCCAAATCATCACTGACTGTGGAAACTTCACACTGGACTTCAAGCAACATGGATTCTGTGCCTTTCCACTCTTCCTCCAGGCTCTGGGACCTTGATTTCCAAATGAAATGCAAAATGTACTTTCATCTGAAAAGAGGACGTTGGACCACTGAGCAACAGTCCAGTTGTTTTTCTCCACAGTCCAGGTAAGACGCTTCTGACGTTGTCTCTGGTTCAGAAGTGGCTTGGCAGCCCTTTTCCTGAAGACGTCTGAGCGTGGTGACTCTTGATGCACTGACTCCAGCTTCAGTCCACTCCTTGTGAAGCTCTCCCAAGTGTTTGAATCAGCTTTGCTTGACTGTATTCTCAAGCTTGCGGTCATCCCTGTTGCTTGTGCACCTTTTCCTACCCAAATTCTTCCTTCCAGTCAACTTTGCATTTAATATGCTTTGATACAGCACTCTGTAAACAGCCACACCTTTCAGTAATGACCCTCTGTGACTTATCCTCTTTGTGGAGGGCGTCAATGTTCGTCTTCTGGATCATTGCCATGTCAGCAGTCTTCTCCATTATTGTGGTTTCAAAGAACAAGAGATGACCATCCCTACAGTATAAATTATGGGTATTTATTGAAACTCAAATGTAAATATTCTAATATTTTGAGATACTGATTTTTGACTTTCATGAGCTGTAAGCTCTAATCATCAAAATTAAAACAAAAAAACGTTTTAAATGTTTTACTTTACATGCAGTGAATCTAAAATATATGAAAGTTTCACTTTTTGAAATAACTTACAAGAAAAAAATAACTTTTTCACAACATTCTAATTTATTGAGATGCACCTGTAAATATTTAATCTTTTTTAGTAAATCAAGCAAAATTGCAACTGAACTTTACAGACAATGTGTCTTTGTTGTATGAAAAGAAAGCTTTGACATTTTGATAATAACTATTTATGTGCTCCACTAAAAAGTGGCATATGCACGCTGTTTCAAACTGGGTTGCTGGATCATGACAGTTTTCTGTTCAAAGTAAATGATCTGCATTACTTCTGATAATTATCAAAGATAGCTACCATTTTGGGGGAAGCTGTAATCAAAATCCACTTGAAAATATAAGGGTGCTCAATGACATGACGCTTCTAATGACGATAACATCCCACACCTCCCACATTCTCTTTGTTCCTTTTTAAGTTTGTGTGAGTATATATTTAAAAACATTGTGACATTCACATTTATCTCATAAATGTAACCCATTTCTGTTCCATATTCAATGTGGAAATTGAAATCTAAAAGCACTAAATGAAGCACGACTCTAGCAGTAATGCTTCAGCGAGGCTATTAAACATCATACAATCTAAGAGGGGAAAACAGGACTGTTATCATCAATCTGAACTGTTTTTTTCTCCACCATGGCATGCCAAGAAAGCTTGCTTCAAAACGCCTGCTTTCAGCCTGTTGCCCAATGCACAAGCGCTTCTCTTGAGACTGTTTGACAAAACTAAGTCTCAGTGGAAAACACAAATGGAACGACAGGACGACAGGAGCCAGCGGCATGGGGTCTAGTTAGGAGGTATCCGTCGCAAACGCTTTTGACAAGAGCTCATGACTCCACAGTCTCAGGCTGCTGGCTCTTCATAATTCTTTAAAGGGATTTGCATAGCTGCAGTAGGATGCGTCCTGCGCTCCACCTGCGGACCGCGCGAGATGCCGCGATGACGCGAACAGCTTGACGGACAGGGTGTCAGGATGCTGCTTTAATGATGGAGGTAATGTGCCGTGAATTAGCGCATTAAATACAAGTGACAGGTAATTTTAACACACAAACGTAATCGCATCAGCGGGTCGTCCGATCCGTCTCATTTGGTGTGCTAAACATGATAATGACACTTAAGTGCGCACTGACAATCTAGCGTAAATCAAACCAGAGAGAATATTAATGTCCCAACAGCCGAAACACTGCAACTTTCGGTTAGAATAACTTATAACAACATTGCAATCGCAAAAGAAACAAGTTGAAGTTAAAACGCAGCGACACAGTAGAGATGATTCGAGCGTCTGCAGGCAAAGAAGGGATTCATCATTCCCTTCACATCCGCAACAGCTGCAACTGAGCTCATCCTCCGTTCCCCTCAAATCAGCAGAATTAATCGGAGGAAAACTCACCAAAAATTGCCAGCTGGAACAAGTAGAGCCCGATGAGGTCCATCCTGCTTAGAGCCAACAATCTCGAGGCAGTAAAAGACTTTCGCGACTGCCCGTGTCCACTGGCACCAAAGTTGTCCAGAAAACGTCGTACTGCGTTCAGTGCTGATTTCCTCCAAAAATGCGAGACGCAATCCAAATCATTTCATAGGAACAGAGCACGTCGAGAATCATCTTTTTTTCCCCCCCAGCAAATCTGGCGCCAGATCGAGGGAAACGGTTGCGCAAAATCAGTCACGAAACGGCACTATACCAAGTTTGGATGCTGCGTTAAAAACCTCATTAGCACTCAAGACACTAATTGAAGAGCGGTGCTGGTCTTCGGGAGTGTTTTTCGTCTGGTGCTGCGTCTCTGTCTAACTCCTGAGCGCATGAGAACTGCACTGACACCAAATCACTGGACGCGTAAGAGCACTGCGCTCTGCCCTCCAACTCTACTGACAGCACAGAGGAGCAAAGTGGGGAAAGCGAATGCAATTAAATGTCATACTCTATGGAACATGACATCCTTAAAAAAAAAGAGTTTAAAAATGTCGTTTTATTTCCAAATGTAGAATTTCATCTCGTCTTTTGTTACAAGATAAAATGTTTCATAAACAGAAACGTACATTTATTAGTGTATTCTGTGGTATGCTAGAAGGTCACCCACATCCATGGACAGAGAAAATATAATTTTATTTGTAAAGCTTTCAAAAATAAAGCCAGTTCTGTTCATCATTTAAATGCTTCCCTGGTTCTTGAGAAGTGGGACAAAACGTATCACTTAAAATAGCAACAGTTGCACTGAAATGAATCACAGATAACCTAATGACTAACAAACAAATAAAGACAAATTAACTATATCATTTCTTTTAAAAAATAATAATAAAAATTTGCATTATCACTCAGTACCACAAAACCACCTGTACTTGTGTGTATATTATTGTCACAACTATTATAAGTCAACTCCGTCACATAATATAGAAACTGTTTTTTTTTTTTTTTTTTAAGATTTCTACATTTATTTTGGTTATTTTGCTTTCTCAGAACAAACATAAAAAAATACTGCGATAACAATAAAATAAAATAAAAACTAGAACAGTTTAGGGACAAATGCACACAAAGATAAATTATTATTATTTTCAGATTTTTTAAGTCTCATTTTAAGTAGTTATGTTAGTAGGGAAATGTGTATTTAGTTTGTCAGCAACAATAGAAGAAGATGCATTCAAATATAGGTGAAAACCTCTAAACATGTTGTAGAGATTAATCCAAAATAATTCCTTGATACATAAAAACATTTTCAACTAGTGTAGACTTTTTTCCAAGAATCAGTGAATATTTATTTATTTAGTTTGTGTTCCATGCCACTGCAACAATTTCAACAGAGAGAAATATTCATTCAGGCTGGGAAGCAGAGCTCTCAGCCTCAGTGTAAATAAGAAATGAGTGACATTTCCATTAGGTTTGGCAAAGGTGTGTGTGTGATTGCTTGAGCTGTGTTCGATCTCACTGTATGTTTCTTCTTTTCATCACTTTTGTTCTCAGTGCTGTGGCACCTTTGAAGTGTGGATGTAATAATTATGACATAATACCTGCTGCAGGTATTTTGACTGACAGGGAAGAGAGAGTGAACAAGTGAGAACGATAGATTGCTAGAGAGAGTGAGAGAGAAAGAGTTTGGCCAGTAAAATGTTTGCCAGCAGGGGTTTGGCACAGCATCCTCTCTCAAATGCTGGAAAACTGTGGAAACAGGCATACTAACGGCCCATCTGTTGAGAGAGAAAGAGAGACAGAGAGACAGAGAGACAGAGACATAACAGAAAGTCCTTTTGCGCAGTGCTGACAGGTGATGACTCTACAGCACGTCCTCTTTACTTTCATCCTGGTTCCGCTCTCAGAACTTCTGTAAAAGACAGAGAAAATGTAAGTGTAAGGTGTATGCAGTTAGAAGCATAATAAATGTCAAATGTGATTGTATATAATAGCATGTTGTGGGTTTTGAAATTTGGCGGATTGTTACACTTTTTATATTATTAAGTCTATTTGAAGGCTACAAGTTATTGTGCAAAGATTACCCAGGATAAAAGGTACAGATCACGGGGCAAGTTGTCACAATAGAACCTGTCATTAAACTGCAGTACAAATAGTACAGTTGTAAATGGTTTCCTTACTATAGTTGGTGAAAACTTTAATGTAACGACAGTTTTTGGAATTGATTTTATAATTTACAGTGAAAATGCACAAATTGTAATTTCATGCATGTTTTTTTTATTGAAATAAATTGTCTTCTTAGTGTTTTCTTATGTACATTAGGGTTTTATGTTACATCTTATTGTTGTTGAATTAATGTTTATTGCAATATTTTAGTGTCATTTGTTACCCTGATGTTTTTTATAACAATAAATTTTGTTTAAAACTATACAAAACCACTGTCAGAGAAACCAAGCAATTATACGAAGAAAAAAAACGGTAACACTTTATTTTAAGGTGTCCATGTTACACGTCATATGTACTTACTATTATAATAACAATAAATGATGCATAATTACATGCAAGTAACCCTAAGCCAAACCCTAATCATAACCCTAACCATATAGTAAGTCCTTTTAGTTAATTAATACTCAGTACTTAAATGTATAATTGCACTGTAACAAGGACACCTTAAATTACAGTGTAACCCCAAAACCTTATACAGTATGTACAGCCCTTGTAACAACTTTCCCATGTGACGGCCATCCTATATCTCATGATTCTTATTTTCCTTTCTCGAAATTCATGGTTTGGAATGACAAGTTGCTGTTATTCAGTTTTTTTTGATACATTGCCAGGGGTTATCATCTGAGCCATTTCATCTCAGCTTAGTCTGAACTTTAATCTCCTGTAATTAGTTCATCTATCAAACGCTTGCACCTTTGGGTTTTATTTGAATGTATATACATAATCGTGCAAAGTTCAAATGTACATGCTTTGAATTTGTCTGTAGCCTCAACCATCTTTCATCCATTCTCTGTCATATGATTCTCTGGTCTTCATTTGGACTAAAATGAACATAAAAATATACATTAGCTGTTTGGTTTTAACATTGGGATCTTTCAGCAGAGGCTGCAGGAACAAAATGGTTTGGCAACATTTCCACACATATTACTCTTTTTATTAGTTTTTCAGGTGTTTAGGAATAATGGTAACCTACAGTACTAATTTACTTCCTTTTTATGACCTCAGGCCATCAGTACAACCTCAGTTTCTGTACATAGATTCATTATTATGTAAATGTGGTAGGTCAGTGATTGAGTTTCTGACTTCAGAAATCCAAGGATTTTGTAACAAGATGTTCTGCAGCTTATTTTCAAAAAAAAATATTATATTGAGTTCTGAAAATCTTTCTTCTTAGTTAAATTAACTGTATTATTTTTAAGGATCAAAGGAAATTTTATTCATCATTATACTGTATGATTAAATACATAAGTTAACAATTTTGTCATTAATGAATAACTGCACAGAAACAAATGAGTACCACAATATTAATATTTTAATAACTACTATTAACTAAAAACTCTGATTAACATTAGTAATAGCACTTATTTGAATGTGGTAGTGGAGATTATGAATGGTTAGGAGATATTCTATACATTACGATTAGGTTTTCATTGATAAATATTAGAATTATGGTAGCCCAATGACTTTCTCTGAGAGGTATGAAAAAATAATAGTGAACTAGCACATTCAACTGTTAATTATACTAGTTGTATAATTATATATTATAGTGCTATTAATTACTACATTGTTAATCAGAGTTTCCTGTTGGTTAATAGCAAACTGTTAATATGTTTATGCTGTGAAACGTTGCTAGTTTGTTTCCTGTGTAGGTATTCATTAAACAAGGAACAGTATTGTAAAGTGTTACTCATAATAGAAATGAAGCTGGATCTGTGGAGGAAGGAGGAAGAATTGTCAGAAGACCGAGGCAAGTGGCTATTTATTTACCATGGAGTTGTGATTGACAGGATTCAATAAATATGCTTTGTTTGAAGTCCATTTAGTTCAACAAGACATCATTTCTGAAAAAGCTATTCCATTTCATTCTGTTCTAGCACACATTTATCCAGAGTAGTCTAACTTTATGAATATAATTACATGTGCATGATAGGAATAAACCATTCCAAGTAAACAAGACAGGTGCACAGGTTGATTTCATTGACATGGATTCTAATGGAGCTTCACATAAGAATTTTAGATCTTAGTTACACTTTAAAATATTCACTTCACTGTCTCTTGGAATCACATACATGGAATATAAAACTATTACCAATAATTAACTCACACCTAAGAGAATATAACTGGTATTATTCATTCATTCCATCGTTCATCTACTAATGCATTAATTCATGCAATTACCTCAAAAGGAGATTTAATTCTGAACCTGAGATTCAAATTACTTTATTTTTTTCAGGGGGCAAACACTGACTAAACTCGCTGAAAGACCCTTTCTGTCCTCACCAATCATCAAGCTCTGCTGACATGACACCATCCTAATTAATTGACTCAACAGACAATTATAACGCAATAACAGGACTCATTTTCAATTAATTTATAATGTCATTCTATTTGCGTAATTGCTGTCATTGTTGTAATTGTGTGGGCTTACAGAGTTGACCTCCCTGTCTGTGAGTAGAAGGAACGTGTCAGCAGAAACAGAGGGAGGTGACAACACTGCTTTTTACTTATTATACCAACTATATGAGACAGTAATATGCCATGAGTCAATGGAGCCACAGGAGGGTAAAATCTGTGTGTGTGTGTGTGTGTGTGTCTACTATATGCGCGAAAGATAAAATTTCAGCATGATGCATCTGATGTGAGACTAATTTTAATGTGCACGGAAAGAGTGTGTGTGAATCTGATGTGTGATTTTTCCTGGGAAGTGAGGAGACAACAGGTCACGCTTTCACATACAACCTTGAATATGTACTCATATGGTTTCATTTCTTGCTGACCTGGAGAGTAGCATCTCTTCATAATATACATAATATTCTTGAAACACACACAAACATACATGCATATATACAGCACATCTCCAGACTTAGCCAGGTATAACAATTCTAAGACTTGCTGGAATTGATTTAGAAAATAGTGTCTCCTGGCCCCACCTTTGCTCATGTGACACATTTATCTCTCTTTACTGAGTAATGACTATTACTGTAATCACTTTGCAATGTTCTGAAAGATCAGGACAGTGATTCACCTCATAATGAAAGACCTAAATTCTCTTGAAATCCAGTTTTTCTTTTAGCTCTTAATATCTCTGTAGAAATTGGAGGGTTTTTTATTGTTTAAAAAAGTCTTATTCCCCTTAATGACTGATCAAAGTAGCATAGCACATTGTTGTGATATCTTCTTCCAACTAATTAACCATTTAACTATGCTAAGTTAGTCGGCTAAGCAATTAACTTGCTAACTAAAAGCTAACTGAAAGCACAATTAAAGGAAAGCTTAATTTGACCAATTTTAATTAAAATCACATTAACCCTAAAAAGGGCAAAACCATAAAGAGACATCAGAAAATTAATTTATTGCTATTTTCCATCTTATTGAAACTCAAATAATACAATTTCATGAAGGTTTATTATAAATCAACTGAAAACAGAACACTTGTTAAAATATGGTTGTAATTCCTGAACGCTTTGGAATACAGATGGTCGATCTCTTTTTAAGGAAGACACATAGCAGATTATTCCTGAAGTGAAAGCAAAAAAAGTTATAAAGGTTTAAGTTTACAGTAAAGAAAGTGTAGTACAGGTGCATCTCAATAAATTAGAATGTCGTGGAAAAGTTCATTTATTTCAGTAATTCAACTCAAATTGTGAAACTAGTGTATTAAATAAATTCAATGCACACAGACTGAAGTAGTTTAAGTATTTGGTTCTTTTAATTGTGATGATTTAGGCTCACATTTAACAAAAACCCACCAATTCACTATAGAATACTCAACAAATAGTGAATTAGAAAGTAATACTTACTCATACTTGGTAGGGGCTCCTTTTGACCAATAAAAGGTGGTAAAGCCCATTTTTTGTGAATTGTTGTTTCTCATTTTCCTCTTGCAATACCCCATAGATTCTCTATGGGGTTCAGGTCTGGTGAGTTTGCTGGCCAGTCAAGCACACCAACACCATGGTCATTTAACCAACTTTTGGTGCTTTTGGCAGTGTGGGCAGGTGCCAAATCCTGCTGGAAAATGAAATCAAAATTTCTTGGTAAACGGGTGCAGTGACGTTGGTTTTCAAAAAAACACAATGGACCAACACCAGCAGATGACATTGCACCCCAAATCATCACAGACTGTGGAAACTTAACACTGGACTTCATGCAACTAACTATGAAAATCAGCATCTCTACCCTTCTTCCAGACTCTAGGACCTTTGTTTCATTCCAAATGAAATACAAAACTTGCTCTCATCTGAAAAGAGGACTTTGGACCACTGGGCAACAGTCCAGTTCTTCTTCTCCTTAGCCAAGGTAAGACACCTGTGACATTGTCTGTGGTTCAGGAGTGGCTTAACAAGAGGAATACGAGAACTGTAGCCAAATTCCTTGACACGTCTGTGTGTGGTGGCTCTTGATGCCTTGACCCCAGCCTCAGTCCATTCCTTGTGAAGTTCACCCAAATTCTTGAATCGATTTTGCTTGACAATCCTCATAAGGCTGCGGTTCTCTCGGTTGGTTGTGCATCTTTTTCTTCCACACTTTTTCCTTCCACTCAATTTTCTGTTAACATGCTTGGATACAGCACTCTGTGAACAGCCAGCTTCTTTGGCAATGAATGTTTGTGGCTTACCCTCCTTGTGAAGCGTGTCAATGATTGTCTTCTGGACAACTGTCAGATCAGCAGTCTTCCCCATGATTGTGTAGCCTAGTGAACCAAACTGAGAGACCATTTTGAAGGCTCAGGAAACCTTTGCAGGTGTTTTGAGTTGATTAGCATGTCACCATATTCTAATTTGTTGAGATAGTGAATTGGTGGGTTTTTGTTAAATGTGAGCCTAAATCATCACAATTAAAAGAACTAAAGACTTAAACTACTTCAGTCTGTGTGCATTGAATTTATTTAATACATGAGTTTCACAATTTGCGTTAAATTACTGAAATAAATTGAACTTTTCCACGACATTCTAATTTATTGAGATGCACCTGTATACTATTTTTTTATTTTATATAAAATAAATATTTTATAAAATATGTTGCACTCTAAAACTGTAAAATCAAAGCCATATGTCTAACCAAGTTATTTTCCAAATTTGAAGTTGATATCACAAAAATTGTGGTTCCTCTGAGATTTTGTTTGGGCACTATACCAAAAATAACCTCTGGGTTACACCCAAACTCTATTGATTTTTTTTTGATGCAGTTTACTGTCACGAATCAATCATTTTCTGTCACAATATCACTTCTATTACAAAGCAGTTACCAAATATGGAACCTTGACTGTCAGACCTTTCCAACGATATGCGTGTTGTGTCAAGATTACAAAAAGATTTGATTTTCTAAAACACAAGCCACAAAATCACAGAGTCTATATATATGTTTTTATAACTTGATTTATACCCCTAAAAGGGTGACGCATCCCCTGAGATACAAACATTTAGAGACAGATTACCAAAAAATTAAAGCATTTAATTAATAAAATTTCAATGTGAACCTAATAATCTAATGCTGAATAACAGCTTTTTAAACAGGTAAATCCCCTCCAATATGTGCAAATATGTGAACTAGATCAACTTTTATCGGAGGGTGAGTAGATTTCCCTACTAATAGTGAGTATTTTCTTTTCTGCAGCCATGCAGTTTTAAATGATTCCTGTGAGCTAAACAAAGAATGTAGAAACAAATGTCACCTCATCGAAATATTCACAAATAAGACCTACACTTTCACTGCTTCTCTAATGTTTGTATCCCCCAGGATACGTTGCCCCTTTAGGGTTAATTAACACATTTTCATAATTAAAGCTACACTGTTCTGTTTTCCATAGTATTCTGTGATTCGGCTCCGGTATTCTGAGTGGAAAAATCTGATGTCTTGAGTCACATACTTTGCAGGTGATGATTGTCTTATCAGTGGCAATGGTGTGACATCAAAATTCCATCCAATAATGAAAGAATTTCAGAAAAATAAAAATGTCTTATGAGCAGGTATGACCTGGTATGCCACTGCTGTTTTGACTTTTTGAAAAGAATGTTACTCGCCAATAATGTTACCTCTTGTCAATGCCAAGACTGAATTAAAAATTGCTATTCATATTCAATTCAATTCAATTCAAGTTTATTTGTATAGCGCCTTTTACGATACAATTGTTGCAAAGCAGAATTACAGGAAATTAAGTTTCTACAATATATTTAGATATTGTAGAAACTTAATATGTTTAACTTATGGCGAAATTTGGTAATTCTGTATGTTGTCTGAGGGTTGGCATCCTCTGAGGTCCTCTGAGGGGTTGGCATCATCTCTTCTCAGGTGTTCGGTCATCTCAGATCATTTAAGGGCTGGATCCAGACTGAAGCTTGTGTAATTCCTAGTTACCATGGGATGTTAATCCCGTGGCAGAAACAGAGAAGCATAATAAAGACATAATTAGCGTAGCTGTTGTTCCATCCAAGCAAAAAAACTGCAGTACAAGATTATGAGATGCATTATATTAATGCATTATGTGAATGCTTGGCTAAAGAGATGTGTCTTTAATCTAGATTTAAACAGAGAGAGTGTGTCTGAACCCCAAACGTTATCAGGAAGGCTATTCCAGAGTTTGGGAGCCAAATATGAAAACGCTCTACCTCCTTTAGTGGACTTTGCTATCCTAGGTACTACCAAGAGTCCAGAGTTTTGCGACCTTAGGGAGCAGGTTGGATTGTAGCGTGATAGAAGACTAGTTAGGTACGCAGGAGCTAAACCATTTAGGGCCTTATAGGTAAGTAATAATATTTTGTAACTGATATGGAACATAATAGGTAGCCAGTGCAGAGACTGTAAAATTGGGGTAATATGATCATATTTTCTTGACCTGGTAAGGACTCTAGCCGCTGCATTTTGTACTATCTGTAGATTGTTTATTGAAGATGCAGGACAACCACCTAGCAGTGCATTACAATAGTCCAGTCTAGAGGTCATGAATGCATGAACTAGCTTTTCTGCATCAGAAACAGGTAACATGTTCCATAGCTTGACAATGTTTCTAAGATGGAAGAATGCTGTTTTTGTAACATTGGAAATATGTTTTTCAAAAGACAAGTTGCTGTCTAAGTTTTGACTTTTTGAAAAGAATGTTACTCACCAATAATGTTACCTCTTGTCAATGCCAAGACTGAATTAAAAATTGCTATTCATATCAGACAAGGTAAAACAGCAGAAACAATTATAACTTGAGTAGTCGCCTGTTGGTTAATTATAGGCAAAATAGACCGTAGTAGTAACTGGTTTAAAGGTTGGCATTGTTACCAGCATGAACATTGTTTTGTGAACCCAGTCAATGCCCAGCAAATGTGCTGCTATGCAAACTAAATGTATTTCTGAAAAGTCAAGCCAGTGCTGATTCATGTTTTATTAATAAAGGTTCATTTGTTGTAGCTTCGAGCTACTACGACACCTTCCACTGCATATAGTAGTAGTCATTTTCTTTATTTAGATATGACTGAATGACAGAAACATGCATTTTCCTGTAAAATCCACCCTGACTGCTTTAAAATATATATTTTAAATATAGGCTTACCCTAATAATTTAGAGTAGGGCAAAAACACGAGTTGAAAAAATGGTTTTATAATCATTATTTTTATTATTTGGTTAATTTAAAAAAAAAAAAAACATACATAGTGTAGATTTAAGAATAACTACACTGAATAAATACAATTTGCATAATTTCTAATCAGGCACTGAATAGAGTACCCATTAAAAATGTTGTCTCAGCCAATGAAATGGCTTTGAGGAAGGGTGATAGGATACTGCATAGATATTGCATGACATTAGGTGTGTTCGACTTGAGGCGGCGCTGCGCAGAATGATCAGTGTATGACATCAAAGTACCACGAGAGCGATAAGAGAGCAGATGGATCCTTATGCTTTCGAATCGCTCTCGCGGTACTGTGATGTCATACACTGATCATTCTGCACAGCACCGCCTCAAGTCGAACACACCTATTGGTATAGAATGCTAATTCGCATTAGCTTGACCAACCTGAAAAAAATAGTTTTTAAACCTGATTTTGATTAAAAAAGATCAAAATTTATGATCCCATTTTGTCAGATTTTACTGGTGATTTGAAATATGTTCCTGAAACGTAATCTTGACAAACTGTTTTGGAGATTTCATACTTGACCCATTCAAGTACACAGAAAATAGCTGCCTGGGGGTGTTGCAAAAATGGCCGCCGAGTGAACTTTTGCTTATGGTCATGGTATAGTGTGGGTTATGTAATGATATTGCACAGCATGCAGCAGTGGGTGTGAGTGGGGGGATAGTGGGGCAAGGTGAAAACGATAGGATTCACCTAGAAATTGTCCCACAGGGGCATCCTTGGATGAATTACTGAACACGAGGCACAGCAGAAGTGTCCTATATAATGAGGGTGAATTAACTTAATGTCTGACCGAGTGAAAGAGCAAGAGAGAGAGAGAAACAGAGGGTGTGGGGTTCCAAGCTCACTAACAGTGACAAGAAAATAGAGCATTTGCCCCTGTATTTTCCACCCCCTTCCATGCTTTAAATACTAGGAGGACAAACCTCATGCTGTTGAGGTAGAAAAATGCATGTTTTTTCACACATCTATCTGTAACCACCCCACCATTTGATAGAGTTAGAGTAGTAGAGCAGTTAGTTTGAAGGAGCCATCTTGATCAGAATGTTCCTTTCCTGCTGTGGACTACAGTCAAACGCTGCATGAAGTGAGCTGTGTTGGGTGAGCTCTTTAAAATTGTAGCTTGTCAAGCTACAAGCTTCTCACAATTGAAAGTATTTAAAGTCAAACTACTCTTTTGAAAATGCAGATAGAAGCTGTAGGAGTATCTACACTGAAGCTATTAAAAGGAGCAATATGTGTTTAAATAGAGAAGATTGATAAAGTTTGTAACAGTTTTTGCTGTAAAATCTGTTCTCTGTATCTTAACCTTGATTAAAAAAAAATCCATCTTTACATGCTGAAAATTAAAGCAATTTATATGTCAAGTACAAAGAGTGCTGTTGTTACAATCTACCCCACAGGGTGAGTTGTACAGTAATCGATGAGGTGGGCTGTAACACTAACAGAAAACATGGACATCAGTTTAAAGTCTCTATGTAATGAAAGAAGCAACAACTGTTTTCTTCCATATTGTGACATGCATGTGATTGAAATGGATTGTCAAAAGGGAAAAAGGTACAGTGGGGACTTGGCTCTATCCATTGGTTGTTGACTGAATGGAGATATATCTGAATGCAAGGTTGACTAGGAATTTAAAGGGATAGTTCAGCCAAAAATAAAAATTATGTCATTATTTACACACCCTCAAGTTGTTCAAAATATGTACGAGACTCTTTCTTCTGTTCAACTCAAAAGAAGATATTTTAAGAATAGGGAACCAAACAGTTGATGGTAGCTACTGACTTAGACTTACATATGAGGAATTTAAATGTAAAAAAAAAAATTGTTTTAAAATGTGTTAATCAAATAAGCAAACCAACATTCTCTGAAAAAAATGTGCCTTTAAAAGCATCATAGTCATACCTTAGGGGTATAAATTACTAAATTAGCATTGTACCCCTAAAGATAATATTTTTTTATCAGGTTTTGACAGTGAAGGTGGAAAAATGATTTAGCGTATAAGCATAACATAAATTAGGTATGTGTGTACATGCTAGTGACTGCTTCAAATATTGGCTTAAACACTGTCCTCTTTTCTGGGTTTTGAAGTTTTGAAGAAAATATTATAAGTAAAATTAAATCAGAGGATCTGCTGATTCAGATGATTCAGTTCTGTAATTTAATATCCATAAACCTGATCAAATTATAACCCAGGAGTGAAATGATTCTCTACCTAATTATTTACCCCTATAATTATATTTGTGCAAATATTTCTATAGTCACCACAGGAGGATGGTTGTCATGTCTGTGTTTTGGTATTTTATTTTTATTTTTTTATTTTTTTGGTATTGCTGCTACATGACAACCATGTACAACCTGTTTGCACATTCCTCTCTTGTATATTCCTGCTTAACCTAATATTTAAGTCTACAGTATACGGTCATGCACATTTTAATATTTTATATTTTGTTCTTTATATCTTATTCTTTACTTATTTCATTTTATGTATATTTCCTCTGTGTTTGTATTCTATAATATTTGCACTGTCCATGGAGCGGATCTGACTCACATTTCACTGCTGGTTATATATTCTCTATATAATCGTGTATGTGACAAATAAAAATCTTGAATCTTGAATGATAGGAATTTCATTCCCACAGCACTGGGACTCAAATAAGTGAATCATTTTTGGTATTTGTGCTTGTACAGTGCCCTCCACTAAAATTGCCATCACTGAATTCAATAATGAAATGCCTTTAACTGAAAATTGAGTGTTTAATCTTGTCATTTTACATTATTGACACACTATTTTCCTATTTTGATATTGTGCAGTTGTTTTGACAATTTGTATTGTTAAAAGCGCTATATAAATAAAGGTGACTTGACTTGACTTGACTTGACTATTGGCACCCTTGATAAATATGAGCAAAGGCAGCTGTGAAAATAAATCTGCATTGTTTATCCTTTTGATCTTTCACTCAAAAAAATTCACAAAATTCTAACCTATCATTGAAGTAAAGCAATTGAAAGTGGGGAGAAAATCTCATGATGAAATAAATGTTTTTCTCCAATGAATGTTGGCCACAATTATTGGCACCCCTAGAAATTCTTATGAATAAAATATCTCTGAAGTATATTCCCATTCATATTTACATTTTTTAGCATACCAGGGTGACTAGGAACATGAAATTGTCCAGCCATGGCTTCCTGTTTCACAGCATTATAAATATGAGGAACACAAATGCCAAATTCCCTTAATCATTCACAAGGAGTAAAACCTAAGAATATAGTTCATGCCAAGATTGTTGAGCATCACAAAATAGAAAGTGACTAAGAAAAGATAAAGCATTGAAAATCCCCATTTCCACATCAGGGTAATAATTAAGAGTTCCCAATAAAGATGTTAAAAATCTGCCTGGAAGAGGATGTGTCTATAGCTTCGGTGAGGAGGAGAGTTTGAGTGGGAACAGCTGTAGAATTGTCTTGGGGTCAGAAACCATAGTGAGAAAATTCAGAAAGTTATAAGGCTAAAATCATTTAAAATTAATTATATGAAGCAGATTTATTTGAAATATATGTCCTAAGTAAACCCTTTGCTCAGTATTTCACACCTGTTTATTTGGGGAGGGTTCCAAGAGGGAGATGCCAAAGTCAGGGATGGGCCATTCAAGAAAACAAAAAATTGTCTTGTGACTGAGGTAGCAGAGAAAATATCCCTGACTGGGGCTCATTCAAAAACCATGCATTGATGGTGTTGGACCAGCAGAGTAGAATTGTTCAATCTTAATCTTAAGTCAACCAAAATCAATCTGGACATGGTTGAACAACAGAAACCTGGAGCAGATGATCTTTGGGAATAGCTCATATATATCTATGCCTTCTTAAGTGGCATGGCCATCTGTGCCTTGATGCTCTTGGACCTCATGGGCACTGTCTGTAAGGTCAAGGAATCTCTCCAGCTCCTGTGAATACTTGGGGTCATTCTGTGGTCAAAGACCTAGCTGGGCTATGGGTATATATCACACATCCCCTACATCACCACATGTTGTTCGGGAGAGTTTCAAGGAAAATTCTCCTCACTCATCCAAAAACAATCTCCAGCATATTCAGTTGTCAGACTCTTTATGGTCAGATGAAACAAAAAAAAAAGAGCTTTTTGGCAGCAAACCCACCAGATGAGTTTAGTACAAACAGGGATAAAAAAGTACCCCATGTCCACGGTTAAATATACTGCTGGATCTTTAATGTTGTGGGCCTGTTTTTCTGCCAGAGGTCCTGAACATCTTGTTTAGACACATGGCATCATGGATTCTATCAAATACCAAAAGATAAAAAATCAAAACCTTATCTTATAATGGGCCATGTTTGGATCTTCCACCAGGACAACAGTCCAAAACAAACATCAAAATAAACACAAAAATGGGTTACTGAGCACAAAATGAGTCTTTTACCTTGGCTGTCAAATGGCAAATGAGTGAGGTGAACTGAAGAGAAGAAGTACTAACATGGAGCTGTGAATCTGGAGAGATTCTGTATGAAGAAAATGGTCTCTGATCTCTTATCAGGTGTTCTCCAAACTCTTCAGGCATTATAGGAGAAAACTCAGAGCTGTTATCTTGGGAAAAGGACGTTGCAATAATTGGGTGCCAATAATTGTGGCCAACATGAACTAGAGAAAGCATTTATTTCACAATGAGATTTTCCCCCCACTTTCAATTGTTTTACATCAATGATAGGTTAGAATTTTGTGAATTTTTTGAATGAAAGATAAAAAGGATAAACAATCCAGATTTATTTTCACAGCCGCCTTTGCTCATATTTACCAAGGGTGCCAATATTAGTGGAGGGCACTGTACATACACTGTCTGAACAAATTAATTCACTAGAATGAATTAGACGTTCAACCCCTACATTCTACAATATATGAGAGAGAGGGCATTTAGGAGGGCATGTGTGATTATTATATCAGCACGCTCAGCAGTTAAACTGCTTACACAAACAATGTGACGTTAGTTATAAACAGCAATGTAGCATTTTGACATGCTACACTACTACTAAAAAGTCGTTTCTTACTGTTAAACTATTTTGAAAGCTGCACTACTTTCACACTACTAAAAAATAGTTAAGATAGTAGCGTCTCTACTAAACTGGTGTGAGAAAGACATCACTTTTGGTTTCAGTAGGGAGTATCGCCATGGAGAATCGCTACTTCTGCTGTTTTAGGGGAGAATTATTTTGTCCCATGGCAGCACTTGGGTTGTAAAATAAGTAAGTGCAGAAAAACGATGGAGAAAAATGAGACAGTCTTGTGGCTACATCACAGACTGTTCATTTCGCACGGTGCAGTCATAACCTCAAACCAGCTGCAGACTTATGCCATGCTTCTGTTGCATCTGCTGCCCCTCGGCACTGCAGCGGTTAGATAAATGTGTTAGTGAAGCTCCTGCGGCAGTAATGCCAGCCTCCAGCACCTGGCACAGGATATCAGATGTGACATGATGCATAGACAGCAAATGCAAGGGAGAAAAAAAAAGATGAGTGAGTCTTCCATGGACCATGAAGGGCATAAACAGAAGGAGTGAGAGGTACATGTAATGGTGAACTATGATGACAAGATGAGATAATTCAGCATCATGTTCTTGGCGAAGCATAACATCTAAACAGCGCTCTGAGATTTGCTCTTAAGACCGTTGGCTTACCTTTAGAAGTGCTTACAGAAAACAGAAGGCTTAACAGACTTATGGGAGATCTTTTAAAGCCCCCTACAGCACAAAACATCCAGTCCACTCATCAGACTTTAGGAAAAACTGCTTACACTGTTACTCACCATGAGTTACTGATGAAACACAGACAGGAGAATGGCAGGGGCCCGCCTGCGGGTAAATGCGTAGGTAAACCGAGGCCGTAATCTTACCACGGTAGAGATGGCGCAACATGGTGCAAGAACATTATGGTTTCTTTTAGGAATCAGCATGTTCTCCTTTAGGACCGGTTGTGTGAAATTATGATTATCAGGCATTTTCAGCATTTGATGAAAATAGAATCATTGAAAGTAGCATTTGATGAAAATAGAATCATTGAAAGTTTGGGGTAAGTAAGTTTTTTGTTTGTTTGTTTTTTTATGTTTTCAAAAAAAATAATTAATTAATTAAAATGCTTACCAAGGCTGTATTCTTATGATGAAAAATACAGCAATATTATGAAATATTACTACAATTTAAAATAATGTAATATTATATATAATTATATTGTCAGAGAGTCACAGTCACTTCTGTCACCACAGTCATCAGCACAGACGTTCACAAGGTCACAGTCACCTGCATTCTAATTCCCCGCACCTGCTGCAGCTAATCAAGCTCCACTATATCAGTGCTCACCTCACACACGCTCCTCGTCTGGTCTACGTTCACATACCTGAACCAAGCCAGACCCATTGTATGTACCTGTGTGTTTCCTGTACCTGCAGACGTTCCCGATTCTCCACCGCTCCACGTGATTCCTGCAAGAAAGCAAAGGACTGTTACTTCAAGCTAAGCCATCAGGATCTTGTCTGCTTGTGCAATACTCACCTCTCATCACTTCCTGGTTCTCTCCTCAGTCTTGTTCAATAAATACCCTTGTTTGACCACTTACCTCTGTGTCTCCTAGCCTGTGTCGTGACATATATATTGCAATATATTTAATGTAATATATTTTTGTGATGCAAAGCTGATTTTCAGCAGCCATTACTCCAGTCTTCAGTGTCGCATGATCCTTCAGACATATTTTTTTCAGGATTCTTTGATGAATTGTAAGTTCAAAAGAACAAAACGTATTTAAATATATACAGTCGTGGTCAGAATTATTGGCACCCTTGGTAAATATGATCAAAGAAGGCTGTGAAAATTATTCTGCATTGTTAATCCTTTTGATCTTTTATTAAAAAAAATCTCAAAAATCTAACCTTTCATTGGAGAATAAGAATGAAGAATGGTTGACGGTGCTTCTTCTCTTCAGTTCACCTCACTCAGTCAGAGGACTGGAATGGCCATAGCAGAAGCTTGGTTTTGTGCCCAGTGACACGTTTTTTGAGGTTTGTGTTTGGATTATTGTCCGGTTGGAAGATCCAAACATGGCCCATTATAAGATTTCTAACAGAGTCAGTCACTTGTTGATTTTTTATCTGTTGGTATTTGATAGAATCCATGATGCCATGCATCTAAACAAGATGTCCAGGACCTCCAACAGAAATATAGGCCCACAACATCAAAAATACAGCAGTATATTTCATTGTACACATGGGGTACTTTTTTATCCCTGTGTGCACCAAACCCATCTTGAGTGTTTGCTGCTAAAAAGCTCATTTTTTAGTTTCATCTGACCATAGAAGCCAGTCCCATTTGAAGTTCCAGTCGTGTCTGACAACTGAATATGCTGGAGATTGTTTTTGGATGAGTGAGGAGAATTTTTCTTGAAACCCTCCCGAACAACATGTGGTGATGTAGGGGCTGTTTGACAATTTTTTTTAAAGGTTTTCTGACCTCGAAACTCAACCTTTCTCTACAGTTCTCCAGCTGTGGTCCTTGAAGAGTCTTTGGCCACTCAAACTCTCCTTCTCAGCGTGCATTAGGACGATATAGACACATGTCCTCTTCCAGGCAGATTCATAACATTTTCTGTTGATTGGAAATTCTTAATTATTGCCCTGATGGTGGAAATGGAAATTTTCACTGCTCTAGCTCTTTTTCTTAAAGCCACTTCACTAATTTGTGAAGCTCAATTATCTTTTGCTGCACATCAGGAATATATTCTTTGGTTTTTCTCATTGTGATGGATGATTCAGGGAATTTGGACTTTGTTTTCCCTCCTATTTATATTGCTGTGAAACAGGAAGCCATGGCTGGATCATTTCATGTTCATAATCCCCCTGGAGTGCTCAAAATTGTAAATATGAATGGGATATTTTACTCATAAGAATTTCTAGGGGTACCAATAATTGTGTCCAAGGTGTATTAGAGAAAAACATTTATTTCATAATGAGATTTTCCCCCATTTTCAATTGTTTTAGTTCAATGAAAGGTTAGATTTTTTGTGATTTTTTAAATAAAAGATCAAAAGTATTAATAATGTAGGTTTATTTTCAGAGCCTTCTTTGATCATATTTACCAAGGGTGCCAATAATTCTGACCATGACTGTATGTATATATATATATATATATATATATATATATATATATATATATCATAGTACATAACATTTTACTTGTTACTGTAACCTTATATGATATTAATCCGCTACAGTATAATTTGGCAATATTTTAAATAAGAGTTACATTTTTAAAACTCTTGTTGCTAATCAATAAACAGATCAATAAACATAACTAATAAGTGTTTCATATATATATATATATATAGTACCTATACGAGTAAATGCTTTTTATTATGCAGTTACTGTAACATCAGAATTTCATTTACATCAATTCTCATTATTTTAAACACACCATTTGTTTCAAATGATTGAAATGGTTAATCGTCTAAGCGATATACCTATATTTTATTTACATACATATCTTTTCAACAGATTTGTTTTTTTTTTAATTCTGGTTTGATGTAAATAATCTAAATAACATATTCAAAAAGGACTGTAATGAATTCTCTTTACACTATTGCCAGTTTATCTCATAGGGAAACCACAGTTGTTTACCATATCCTTTCAAAGTGTGTGGGAGAGTGTTTGCAACACAGAGCAGAATAAACTGCAGTGAGGAGAACCAATCAAATGACCACAAGAGGCCCATCAGAGAGGTCAAGAGGCTGACATGGCTCCTGTCACAGAGGTGAGCATCAGAGGGCAGGGAACTGTTGTATCAAATGAATTAGTTTACAGCATGTTCTCTGATAAACAGACGTCTCACTAAATTACAGTAACTCACCCCGTGTGAAAAGGTCAAGCACTGTATCAATTCAGGCAATCTGTAGGAACATTTTGACAAGAAAATCGGTACTAAAAGTAAATGACATTACAACTGTTTCACTGTGCTTTCTGTATGATTTACAGTATTAGCAGTGCACTTTGCTCTACTGTCAGAAGTGACACATCTGTCATGTCTTCAGTGATAACACATTTTCTGATAACATAGCACAATATTACAGGTACTATAGACATCATGTCAGTTTGGTTTGATTTTTTAAATGCATTTCCTAATCTGATTGCATCTTAAAATACAGAAATGTAACATTTACCATTCAGCTCCTGTAAGAGAGATTTGAAACATGTCTCTTGCATTGTTTGCTATTGAATTAACTGGCGATTAAAATGACTAAACAGAAAGATCATTCTGCTGCGTTTTGCTGATTTAATCAAATGTTCTCATTATGTTTTGAAACAATGGTTGCGTGAAAGGAAACATTTACAACCCTAATGAAAGCACAATAGCAGGTTTTGAATGAGCGACTAGCTGGGTTACAATGATTGGTTCTCACACATTCTTGTGAAAATAGCACCAAAGCGATTACAGAGCTGTAAATATCACATTTTCAATTCAATCATAATATTTTGATTTCATATTTGATGTTGCCCTCAACGCTCAGAGCATATATTATTCATTAACTTATAACCAGAGAGAAATTAGATATTAATTTGAGTTCAAAGGCATCAAATGGAAAGGAAAATATTGGATTTTTCCAACTAAGAAACTTTTGTGTCATCACACTCCTTTTTCTCAGGCAGAGGGAAAACACAACTGAGCGTTAGAGTTAGTGCCTCGTATGTTTTATTTAAGAAATTTAGTGTTACAATCGCCCCTGGTCTCCCCTTCAGTACAGAAGCAAGTCATCTTACACAGCAGCCAATCAGAGTTTTGATGAAGACAAACAGCAATAAGGTGTCACGTAGATAGCGAGACCGCTTTAGGCTTTATGTCTTTGCTATCTGTGGAGTCTAATGGAATGCTCTATATAGATCATAAATGACAGTGGAAAAGGTGTGGAGACGGATGTGTGGATACTGTGTCCTTCATGGCTATGTGCTTTCGCAACACATACTAATCATAATCATACAGAGGGCTGTGGCCTCCACCACCCTCTCCACACAGCCAATAGGAGATGACTTGACCGTTCTGCCTGTCTGCTCCTCCTATCGCATCCGTGTGTGTGTGCGAGAGTGAGAAACTCAACACATAAAGAGGTATTGTCTCGCCGCGAGCAAAAGAGTGGACACTGAGTGAAAATCTCGCCTCCTTCAAGAGTGTATGAAAGTGTCTGTGTGTATGTGCACTCTGTGGCCTTGGCCTCTGCATTGCCTCTATGAGAATTACAGCAACACAAACACACACAATTTCACACCAACACTTAAAAGAGCAGTTCAACCAAAAATGACAGTTCTGTCACCATTTATTCACCCTCATATCATTCCAAACCAGTATGACTTACTTTCTTCTGTGGAACAGAAAGGTACATTTTTAATGAATATCCTGGCTGCTATTTTCCATATAGTGAAAGGGGATGAGGTTATCAGGCTCCAAAATAAAATAAAAGAAGCGCCATAAAATTATCCAAAAAAAGGTCATTATAAATAATGCACTATATTCCGAGTCTTTTGAAGCCCTACAATAGATTTGTGTACGGATCAGGCTGAAATTTAAAATCTCAAATCTAATATAGTGCCATTAATAACTGACATTTGATCACAAGACAAGTGAGAACAAAAGCATTTGACATCCCATGGTATCAACATGCCATTACTGATGTCCATGTGACTTTTTTTTTAAGTCTTTTTCAAAGTGGAAGGGGAGGTTATCCATGAACAATGACCCAGTTATTGTTAAACTAAATTTCCATATTAATGCATACAATATAATCTGTAATTTTTAATTTAAAAAAGATCACAACCAATTATCCTCTGTTGGGATTTGGTTAATCTTGCAAGAACTATCAACAAATCATGAAGTTCATCAGAAGAAGAGAGAAGAACAGCAAAAGCAGCACAATAACTAAGAAGCAAAATGTAAAATAAATGTATAATAACTGTGTAATAAATAAATAATGCAATACCAATGATTATTGAGTTCAATTCGCATTGGAACTTACAAAATTTGTTTTTAGAATCATATTTTCATGTTGTGGTGTTAATAAATATGCCCTAATCGCATACATCCATCTGCTGAAGAAGTTTTCTTGACAGAAAGTTGAGTGAAAGAGTGTATTCATCAGTGAGAAGGGTTAATAGAAAGATGTACAACATGGTTGAAAGAATAAGTATAGAATTTAATCAAACAGTTTTTGTAGCATCTCTCTAATTGGTAGGGAAGTAATTAAAGTGACACAGCCTTTGGGGACTCACTGCCAGACTCTGTGCTGAAATGGGAGATGAGAATGTGTGTGCTTATGTGTGAGTCTGGGAGAGATAGAGATTAGGCCCACTTCAGTTTAATTTATCTGTCTGGTGTAATGGACAGACAGGTAATTTAAATATCTCCATCAGCATGGTGATGAGAACCGCATGATACCTCTGATTATGTACATGCATACAAACACAGACCTGCATGTTGTGACGTCATCAAATGGTGAACGCTTGAGACTATTAATTAGGTTATGCACAAATAACTTTACATTTTCTTTTACATAAAACTCATTACATAGTTGTCATTCCAAACCTCAATGGAAAAAAAAAAACAGTGTAGGATTTACCTTGAAACATTTTTCACTGACAAATAATTACAAAGAAATGACAAGTAAAACATTGAATTAAATGTAAACTTTTAAAGTAGAAAGACTGAGATAGTATTTTTGTAACTCTAATAATCTTTGTTTTATTTACAACTTTAAAAAAATCTTTTTTTTTTTTCTCTGGAAGAAACGTGTTTTGAAAACTGTCTGTTTTTTTTTTTTTTCTTTGTACGCAGTGAAAGTTCAATAGGATCCAGTTTACTGTTTAGTGAAGAGTCATATACAAAGTGTGTACAACTTGAGATAATCTTGTTCTCCTTTCTATTCATCAGAATGCCAGGAAGAGAAATCACCTGTCAAATCCTCATGTACATTTCCATCTGTGATGGGTCAATGCCTCGGGCTGACAGCATGGCTTGGTCAGTGCAACAGCGTGATTCACTTGTCAGTATTTCAGGATGCCGGTGTCCCTCATTTTACAAAAGCATTGCACAACCCTAACAATACCTATTACTGCTCTTTAACAATTACTGGAACATTCCCTAGCGCACAAATCAAACATGGAGATGGTTAGGGGCAATTTCCTCACTAACTTTAAACTGTGGCTTTAGGCAGTTTTGTCCAGCTCGGCACACCATTGAAATGCATTATCTTCGGCCTGCAGGTCCATGTTTTATCGCTCAAGCTACTTATGGTGTAATGGCGGGCAGGTATTGGCTGTTTGCTGATGGTTAGAATGCTAACAGCGCTCTTTAAACGGTTCACTGACTGTGTGGGCGCTTTATTTGACTAATGCCTCTTATTTCACTTTCAAAACAGGACGTGCAGTCTGTGGAACACCGCTTTGCGGCTCGGCGTGCGAGGTGTGAATGGAGTCACGGTGCATGTGTGTGTGCGCGCTTGCAGCTTGAAGATTACGGAGCTTGGTCGTTTTAGGGCTCAGGTGGCCGATCATGGTGTATGTGGTGGGCGACTCACGTTGATAGCTGGCATGTCTGCATGTGTGTGAGGAGTTGAGAACGAGATCAGATCTGCAGATGCTTTTCAACTTTGCAGCTAAAGGACAATCTCATAATGATGTTTTGTTCTTTGTGTGTGCTTTTTTTGGCAGAGATGAGAGTAAACACATTCTGTGCCACCTCAGAGCTCCAGCGGTACTGTAGGGGACAGCCGACCAAACTGCAAAAACACATCAACTTGATGATGATAATCTGAATAGCTTCAATAGTTATTGACTAGAGCGTGTCTTAAGATTCTCCTCAGCCTCACGCATAATTACAGAATAAATGAGGGGTCAGCCGGTGCACACCTCCCTGGAGTTTATTGTTTATTAAAAGCACGAATGATTATTATTGGAGAAATGTCAACTGTGGCTAGCTGAAGAGCTGTTATCCTATTTGATGTTTTATAGGCTCCACTCTCACCCTCATTAGGCATTTCTAGAAAGTTCAGTCTCATAATGTGCCTCAGGCTGATGTTAACTCCTCCCTAGTGTCTGGTTTACTTTGCAAATGTTAAAGTTTGCAAATAACCCAGACTCTGACCCTGCTGACAGTGTGTTAAACTGTTGATTGTTAAAAAGCAAGAGTTTTAATTGTATCGGACATACAGTCTGGTTTTCATTGTTGTTGATGGTAGCAAAAATCCATCAAACCAACTTACCATTTTACCATTTCAAACACAGTTGTCAAGGTGATTTTTAGTGGATGTATGATGTTAATTCTCTTCCAAATACATTTTGAACTTTATTATTTTAAAACACCATATTTGTTGTTTTACCAATTAATATCTTCTAAACTTTGAATATTTATCTTGAGTATGTTTGTTCTGTCTTAAATAAATGCTTGGTTTGATATTCCAAATTTTGGTCATCAAAAGATGAATGTTAATGGCTGACAGTCGGTGTGTTTACACTTGTTCTCTTGGTTATTTTGGTCTGAACCATAAAAGGAAATGACACATTTAGTTCTGGTTCACTTAGCGTTCACACTGTCATTTTTAACATTGAACTTAAAAATACAATCCAAAAGGCATAAAAATACAGTCACAACCTGAAAGGACAAGTTTTGATGTATATTTTGTGAACTTACTGAATATCCAAAACTTCTGTGTGTTGGGCTAAATGTGCTTGTTGTGTATGTGTATATATGGTAGCTCACAAATAGCTTTTAATATGTGTAAATGAGCCACAGCGGCAAGAATTCCTCAGTTGCACACACAGAGATCTACTGCAAGGAAAGAGTAGAGGTCATTGAGTAGAGTCCGAAATTCTCGCACGTTAAAAAATAAATACGACCTCACATTGTATCAATCACATTTACACAATGCCTCCGAAACTTTCGTCCATTATAAAAAAATTCTGATCAGGTTCGATTTTCTGCGTTTTTGCATCCGTAGCAAGCATTTTGATAGGAAAGGATGACGAATACGGAAAAACCCCGGAAAGACGCACGCGAAAATTTCGGACTCAGTGTGCAAGGACCTTTAGTCTGATGCCTGTACTGAACTGTAATGGGCAACATAGCTCCTGTGGTATGCTTGAGTATTCTGTCCTTTTTATGGTTGCATCTTGATGACATAACATCCTGTATTTGGTTTGTTTAGATGTCTTTGGTCCGCGTTGTTCATATTTCATTCTAACTACACCAGAGTTAATTTTCAGGTCGTCTCAGTCTCCTTGTTGGGTGAGCACCAAGGTTCGAAGGCAGCATCCACAATTATTTAAATGAACCGTACTAACAAAATAATCGCACTAAAGTTCATTTTAATCGTACCAAACAGTTTGCATAGAACACGTCTTTGCATTTAAAAACACAAGACGCAAGGCAATGGAATAAAAAGGTCTAGAAATATATATTTTTAAAACTGCTTTTAACATAGTGCAATGTTTTTAGACCACCATGTAATGCGTGAGACACTGCAAAAGACGTTAACATAAAAAAACAATGGAAAAGCAGTGCAGCGTGTGTGCAAATGGCTCTATATTCACCGTCTTAGAAGATGAATGGAGACTAAGACTGTCAGTCCTCTATTTTTCGTAACATCTCCTCTTCTGTTCCACAAAAGAAAATGTCAAACAAGTTTAAGACAACATGAGGGTGAGTAAATTAAAAACTTTCATTTTTGGGTAAACTATCCCTTTAAGTATGGTGCAGGTATCCAAATACATTTAGCATAATAAAAATGAAAGCATGAATACAACAGAAACAAATATATATGATATATTGTGACAAAAAAGGAGTGTGTTAAGTGTTCCCCATGACTGTAGCTTATAACTTTACATATATTAATTTCTTTCCCATTAGCAGTTTTACCTAGTAGTCTGAGTGTGGCATGCATTTCATCATTTATACTTATAATTGCCTTTTTATGATTTGATTTTAAACCCTGTTTGCTTACTCTGAATTGGTGCGCTGTAGGAAATCAGCTGTTAGACTGCAAATCAGAATACGTTATCGAAAGCTTACTGAGACGATGGAGGGCAAGCCCATTAAACTAGAGCTGAATGATATGCATTAATATTTATCATTTTCTGAGTTCATGCAGAGAGGCATTAGTCCAGCAGTCATGAAACTCATCACGACAACATTTCCCATGTCACTATTTCATTCGTACCATTCTATGAGAGGGAGAAAACAGGAAATGTCTTTATCGATTCCCACCTAAATCACATGTGCTTGAGGGCAGCTTGATTATACATAAATGGAGCCCCATTTAGTCTGATCATTAGCAGATTTAACCTGTGGGTCTTTTTTCTTCTGAGTATATTTGCCTGGAGTGATGCCAACCTCTACCACCAGCTGATCTAGCTGAGGCACCTGTAATTCACCGGGTTGGCACCTAATGCATTTTTAGGTCTGGCAGGAGGCTGAAAGGCTTCTGCCATGATGATAGCAACATGTTTGTGTGGTGATATAAGCTTTAGGGAAAAAGACTTCAGGTATGTCAGTGGAATAATTCATAGAAAAATCGCAGTATGTTGACATCTGCCTGCCCTTGTGATTGGGCATTTGAGCCCGTCTCAGTGGCGATGAGCAGCACTACCTGCCTGCTCGGATCACAATAACAGCCTGAGATTGATATTCGGGGTGTGGTACTTCTGACTGCCAAAAATTGCATGCCTAAACAAAAAATTGCAACCTATTAAAATTCAGATTCAGTCCTGGCCTAGATTTGGCTCATATACATTTATATAGTTTGGGGGGAAAGGCGTGTATGTGTGGGGACTTTAGATATTATCTTATAAGTAACTATACAGCAGGCAGCACATCGTCTGTTTTACGGAGCTGTGATATCAGCACATAGTGTCAAAGACAGGCAATCTAGATAATAAATTCTTCCCAGTAATCAGCTATTTGTTTTCAAGGCCCGATAAAGGTTCCAGTGGTAAGGAGGTTTTAATATAAATCAAAAGATAAAAAGCCACTTTTATTGAGAGGGCCACTTTACACCAAAGTGAGAAAGAAATGGTTATGCCAAGTTTGTGCTGGGGAAAAATATTCCCTGATTCAAGTGTATTGATATTTGTTAAGGCATAGTGCTGTTGATGTCTTGTTCAGGGGCATGTCTAAAGGGGTGGCATGGGGTGGCACTGGCCCCCCACAAAATATGCGTTCTTATTTTTGTTTGCAATGTCCAAGAACAGCTTCACATTTAAATGATTTAGTCTTTAATCAGATGAGAATATGGCTATTAAATATACTATTTGTGTAATGTTGATGATTAATTTAAAGGTTTGTTTATTTTTTGACAGAATTTTGTGAAAAAAAAATGAAAATGGGGACAAAGTCAGGCACAGCAGCAATACATTCAAGGTTTCTTCAAGTTTCTTCTGTTCAATGGTTTTTATTTATAAAAAGAGATATGCATTGTCCAGACACTTGTGCAGTGCCATTTTTATGTCATCCCACTTGTGTTGGGGCACATGACTTTTTTGTGCCACCCCATTTAAAAAATCCTAGAATCGCCCCTGGTCTTGTTTCATATAAAAGCTTCTTATTTGAGTGTATAAGTAACTCATTACAGCCTGCAGAAGTCCTGTAAGTTGTTGTTTAAGTAAATGATTTCGTACAGATGGCAGTACTCATCATCAAAGTGTGACCTTTTCTGGTCAGCTCACAGTGTGAGCAGCATATGGAGTGTGAGAAGTGTGTTGGGAGTTTGGAGAATGAAGAGTGTTTACATCATGTAATTTGTTTTGAGATGTGTGTGGGTAGCATGGGCGTAACTTGACATTTGGGCTGGGGGTGCCAGACCATGATATTTGTTATTCAGGTTTCTAAGTTTCAAAGTGTACATTCATGCAATCTGTGTAATTAACAGGCTTGTCTCACTCTTGCATATCAGTTGCACTTATGTATAGTTGCATGTACCATCCAGTTTACCCTGAACAGACCTTTTGTAACAGTAAGTTTAAAACAATTAAACATTATATATTCGTAAGTCCAATTAATGTGTTTCCCATCAGTGTTTGACATTTAGATTTTTTTCTAACACTGCATCATTCCACACTGTATAGCTTTAGCACCACAATGTGGGATTAATAGATAGACAGAGAGAATGACAGATAGAACAATAGAACTGTAGGTAGACAGACAGATAAGTAGACAGGCTGAATTTTGGCTAACCCTGGCATTGGTAGTGTGGAATGTGTTGTTTTGGGCAATTTGGGCATGTTTTGTTTTGGGTAATTTGGGCATGTGTGTAGGGTTATAGTAGGTCTGTGTCTAATTTATAGAGTGTTTGGGGGGCTGAGGTCATGTTGAGTGTATTGTGTCTGGGATCATGTATAAGGGGTCTGGGGTAATGGTCATCATAGGGTTCCTGAGGTCATGTTTAGCGTCTATGGGGTCATGTGTAGGGTGTATGTGTAGAGTGTGTGGGGTCATGAGTAGTGTGTTTGGGGTAATGATGAGTGTATGGTGTCCGGGATCATGTATAGGGTGTCTAGGGTCATGTGTAGGGTGTTTGGGATCAAGTTTAGAGTGTCAGGGATCATGTGTACTGTGTAGGTTTTCTGGGGTCATGTGAAGGGTGTTTGGGTTCATGTGTAGAGTATATGTGTAGGGTGTTTGGGGTCATGTTGGTGGTAGGGTGTCTGAAAAAATGTGTAGTAATGTCATGTAGAGGGTGTGTATGTAGTGCATAGGGTTTCTGGGGTCATGTGTAGTGTGTTTGGGGTCATGTCGAGTTTATGGTGCCTGGGATCATGTATAGGGTGTCTGGGGTCAAGTGTAGTGTGTTGGTTTTCTGGGGTCACGTGCAGGGTGTCTGCGGTCATGTGTGAGTGTCTGGGTTCATGTTGAGTGTATAGTGTCCAGGATCATGTGAAGGTTGTTTGGAGTCATTGAGTTTATGGTGTCTTGAGTCTTGTGAAAGGTGTTTAGGGTCATGTTGAATGTGTCATGTCTGGGGTCATGTGAAGTGTGTTTGGAGTCATGACTACGGGGTATGTCGCGTGTATAGTGTCTAGGAGAATGCATAGGCTGTCTGAGGTCATGTGTAGTGTGTTGGTTTTCTGGGATCATTTGTAGGGTGTCAGGGATCATGTGTAGGGTGTCTAAGATGGATAATGTGTAGTGGAGTCATGTGAAGGGTGTCTGGGGTCATGTTGAGTGTATGGTTTCTGGGGTCATGTGTAGGGTGTTTGGGGTCATGTCAAATGAAGGGTGTCTGGGACCATGTATAGGTTGTTTGCAGTCATGTGTTTAGTGCGTAGTGTCTGGGGTCATGTGTAGGGTGGTTCAGGTCATGTTGAGTGTAGCTTCAACCCTAATTAATGCACCTTATCCAGCTACTCAAGTCCTTCAGGCTTATTTGAAAACTACATGGTATGTATGTTGGAGCAGGGCTAGAACTAAACTCTGGAGGGCTGCGGCCATCCAGGAACTGAGTTTGACACCCCTGGTGTAAGGTGTTTGGGGTCACGTTGAGTGTATGGTGTTTGGGGTTATATGTAAGGTGTTTGGGGTCATTTGTAGGGTGTTTGGGGTCATTTTGAGTGTATGATTTCTGGGGTCATGTGTAAGGTGATTGGAGTCACACTGAGTGTATGGTGTTTGGGGTCATGTGTAGGGTGGTCGAGGTCATTTTGAGTGTATGGTGTCTGGGGTCATGTGTAGGGTGGTCAAGGTCATGTGGAGTGTATGGTGTTTGGGGTCATGTGTAGGGTGTTTGGAGTCACATTGAGTATATGGCTGGGGTCATGTGTATGATTTCTGGGATCATGTGTAAGGTGGTCGAGGTCACATTGAGTGTATGGCTGGGGTCATGTGTATGATTTCTGGGGTCATGTGTAGGGTGTTTGGAGTCACATTGAGTGTATGGTGTTTGGGGTCATGTGTAGGGTGTTTGGAGTCTTGTTGAGTGTATGGTGTTTGGAGTCATGTGTAGGGTGTTTGGAGTCATTTTGAGTGTATGATTTCTGAGGTTATGTGTAGGGTGGTCAAGGTCATGTTGAGTGTATGGTTTCTGGGGTCATGTGTAGGGTGTTTGGAGTCACGTTGAGTGTATGGTGTTTGAGGTCTTGTGTAGGGTGTTTGGGGTCACATGGGGTGTGAGTGTGTAGTTGGGGAGAGCGGTATATGCAGTGTAGGATGCATGAGGGATGTGTGGACAGCGTAGGAATGTGGGAGTGTAGCATGCGGGCAGCAGGTTTCTTGGCAGACGGCCTGCTCCCATGGGCAGCTCCCATTAAGATAGGCTTTGTAATCCAAAAACCCATTGACTCACATCACTGTCAGTGTGTGTGTGTGTGTGTGTGGTGAAGGTCGGCTGGTGGCGTACTTGTGTGCAAGTGATGATGCTAATAGCGGCGAGTGAACCCCTTGTCATAAGCAGCCACAACACTCGCTGCCATCCCTCATTGTTCACACTGCCTCACTGCATCTCACATACACTCCATTCTTCATCTTGGACTGCTCATCTAACACTCTCTCCCCAATTCAGCCTTGACCTCTTGACTCACATGGCTCGCTGACATCTTCACGTCTATGATATGAGGTGGCTGAATGACTAGTGCGGGAGCTTTGGACTGTGTAAGGACAAATGAATCAATGCCCTTTCCACCTCTGCACTGACAGATCAGCTGATGTTTTATCCACCTGCCACATGACCAGCAAGCACCGCAGAGATTAACCAGGCCAAACAACAAAGAGCAGCCAGAGAGAATACAAAGCCATACTCCACAGCACTCCCTAACCTCTCCCTCTCTCATTTTCCTTACCTATTTCAGAGATTTATGACCCATGAATTTTTACTACCCCATTTTGGATGACGTAGGGCTAGTGTTTTCTTTTTCATTGTGATTCTCTCTGTCTGTTGCTCTCGTTCTATCTCCTTTGCTCTTATTCTTTTTTTAATAGTATTTCATGATTGTTTTCCATACAATATTGCTATCATACACACAGTGATGGGAATAAAACATTAAGATTTTAATAATATAAAAATAATAATATATAATAATAAATAAATAATTAAATGTATTATTAAATAAATAATAAATAAATTATATTACATAAACTAAATATAAAAATGGAAAATAATGTGTTAGAAATAATAAAATATAAAGTAAAATAAAATAAAATATAAAATAAAATAAAATGGACTTTCAGCAAGAAATTATTAGATACTAAAACTACTCTGCACTATTTGTACAGACAGTAAGTATGCAGATCAGAGCGATGGTTGGTTTTTGAGGGTGTGTGTTTTAAATCTATCTGACACCGTAGAACTCTGAGATAAAATAGTGCTTAAATACCAAATTGCAATAACAATCAAATATTAATAAGATAGCTTTTCTCTTCTGTACTCATCTTCTCTCTTATCCTCCACTCTTTCCCACAGTCTTTATAAATCTGTTCCTTTCCTCTCAATTTCCTCAAATATTCTAAAACAAAAAAACGTATTCCGTTAACGATCTCTACTGTCAAATGATCGAGTGTCTTACTTCTATAGGGGTTTATTAATCTGTCAGCACTTGCAGAACTATAGAAGAACCTCCTTGTCTCCATCACTCATAATGCCGCAGCAAACTCATATTTTCAGTTCTTTTCATGTCCTGCTGGAAATCAAAGCGAGTGTTGTACACTGCAGTATGTTGGGGATTCAGGGATTAGTGGCAAATTCTGGATGCAAGAGACTCAGTCAGAGAGGTGAATACTGCAGCACTGGAGCTCACAGCAGAGGTGAGGTGATGAAACCTCAAGATAGATGAGACAGACAACGTGGGACTTAAAAGAAAGAGAAAGAACAGGGAAGATGATTTAAAAGAGACAAATGATCAGTTCCTAAAGCCTGTGAGCTGCCTGGTGTAGACAGAATTTTAAGACATCATAGAAGAGCTCCTGCCCAGTTATTCCAAAAGGTAGGAAACAAATATTCTGACTCCTAAAATAACTCATTTGCATATGTGCTTCAGTGAGAATATAAATCTCATATTGCATTGCATAATGCAAAAAAAGAAAAGAAAAAAAAAGTGGTGGACATAGTAAGAGAAAAGTCCCTTGAATATATGCATTCATATAAGTATATGAACAGTATCGATAAAGTCTCTATATAGATAAAGTTCATTGTAAATGAGTGTTTAAAATTTGGGGAGTTAATCAATCTAACTAGCAAATTAATTTAATTTAAGATTCATAGGATTCGTATAACCTATTATGAAAGTTCAGAAATTTGTTTCAGTTCAATTAATGGTTTAATTATATAATTTTTTAAATCAGCATTCACTGGAAAAAAATGTGTCTCTAGCTACATTTTTGCAAAATTACAAAAGCATACATGCAATTCACTGCAGCTTCAAGCTGAAATGAACAATCGTTGCAGTACAACACCATCAATTATTATACATTTTCACACACATTATGATTACGGGGTAGATAATCGATTAATAAAGACTTATTTTTGCACGGTTCCTTGCACAATACTATGTTATGATCTTAAAGCATTTTTACCATAGTGCATTTTTTGTAAACAAATACATATTGACATTTGCATCACATAACCAGCTCCATATGAATAGCATTTCTAACATAGTAAATTTGCTCAGTAGCTCACCCGGTAAAGCATTGCACTTGATAAAAGAACAATGACTTGAAGAAGCAAGCTAAAATGGCATAGTTGCTTCGGTAAATGTGCTTTTATCTTGCATTTGTTTTTATTAACACTAACGATTAGGTTTAGTGTAGGGTTTAATGTAGGTGGTACATTTTTTTCAAATGCAGTATAGCATTAAATTTTTTGGCAACACTTGACAGACATTTTATTACTAAAATGAAATGCCACTAAAGAGGCATTTCACATTGAAAGTGTTGCAAAAAGTGCAAGAAACAACGTAATATCATTTTGCATAAATGTCACGACAGGCTTTTTATGTATTCAATACTTGGAGGATATTAGTGAATTGTTAAAACTCCATTAAAATTTTATAACTCAGTATTTGTGTGTGCTATATATTTTTGCTTATTACAGTATTGTGTCATTAGCTTAGCAACACAGTGATGTCAAACTCAGTCAATAGTAAGCCAAGTCTCTCAAACCGAGCACTATTTATGTCATGTCCAGAGTTGTTTCCATATGTAGAGCATTACAAATTATTCACTTAAGGAGGTTCGTGTTAGAGTATAATTTTATAAATAAGAACTAAATTATACGAAAGGATGGAAAACAAAAGTGGATGATTGAGCTGGCTGAAACATTTACAGTGAATTGAGGTGGAGCAGAGAGAGTGCAGAGGGTTAGATGAAAAGGTTGAAGTGAAGAAGAAGAAGATGATGGAGACTTAGTAGCTCTCCGCAGTCTTGCTCTCTCTGTAGGAGAACTGAATGTCAGATGGTTGAAAGATGGCAGCCACCAACGGCTCAGAGGACAGCTTCCTCTCTCTCTGCTTTCACCTCCTGCACCATCAATCAGCCCAAGGTTCCCCAGCTCTCCCACCACAGGACCGACTCACGATTTATCTGTCTCACATAAAGACCCAGCTTCCAACAAGCCCTACTTTCACCCTTCCTCACAAATTTATGAGCCCCTTGCTGTCTGTATTGTCCATGTTAACATACTCCCTGAGGGCCCATAAGTGAAAATTATGCACAGGGAGGACATATAGACATATGGATATTTCTATGTAAAAAGGGCTTTTTTAATTATAGAGCCAAATTGATCTCTTCTAAACTAAGTAAACTTATTGAACTAAATTTATATTAATGAATGTGTGCTATCCTGAGTTGTTTAAGCTTGGATGATTATACAGGCTAGAGGTACCAGGAGACATGTATCTGCACAGATTTGAAGTTAGAAAGTATGTATGCTAAAATCCCCGCCAATGTTCAGATTTATAAAAAAGTATAATATAAAAAATATTAATATAATATAATATAATATAATAATACACACACAAAAAACAACTTTTTAAATGTCAGATCCATTATGACTAGTACCTTATGGGTTTTTAAAATGTACTTTGTCAGATGGTAATCGATAATGTAAGAGCAAAAATAAATAAATAAATACATAAATACTTCCTTCAAGTGTGAAGGAATTAACTTTCAGTATTGGAGCAGGAAGCAGCAGATGTAGCTCTCAGTTTAGTTCTTATCATTCTATTAATGGGTCAAAAACACACATAACCCACCCACTCTCGTTTAAGGAAAGACAAGATACTCCTGGTTCTTCATAGACGGAAAGACATTAAGGTCTATAAATGAATGTCAGTTCAGAACATTTATTTATAGTATTCAAACTAAAAGCTAAGACTAATTATCAGGATATGGCTCATAACCTTATTCACATAGTTTAATATAGAACTTAGTCAATATAGAATCTGCACTTTCAAATAAAACTCTCTTCTCTTCTCTTCTTCTCTGTGTGATATCACAGGCTGAAGTTCACACAGGTCTGTAGTATTGATTGTACATCCTCAGTAATGCAGTGCAAGTCAATTAGATAATTGAAAAACATGAGATTTCACATTCAATACCTAGAGATAACAATCCACAGACACAGTGTATAACAGACATCACAGTCAGTCTGCATGTGTTGATGGTTGGCGTGAAGTCGCAAACAAACAATATAAAATCTTTCACACAGAGCATTCTGGGATGGAAATTGATTGGCCACATTGTAAGAAAACAAAGCTGTGGGGGAAAAACTGGTTCCACCTCTCTCCATCAGCCTTGCCGATCTCACACTCTCTGTGATGGTCTTTTCCCACACTCCCTCCGTCTCCCACAGCCCGTTCCCTTACATTCTCCTTCATCAAAACCATTTTATCTCCCTCTCCGTCTCTCTCTCAGAGAATCCAAATCAATGCATTCAGCATTCCTTCTCCATAACCTTCATATAGGATTGGTATTTCAGTCACAAGTAACCTCACAGATGGAGCTCTCTCCCAAGCCTCTCCGGGCCCCTGTGTGGTGGAGCGCTGAAGCTCCGAGGCTTATTCAATCAGCTGTAGGAGGCATCGCTCTGCTTTCCACATTCGTTTTGTTCTACTCGTGATTTCGGTGAGATGAGGAAGAGCAGAATGACATGACACTTTTGCGGACTTTAACTTGTTTTAACATTAACAGACTGAAGAGCAGGGGTGAGAAACAAGGTGCTCGCCGAGGGAAAGACGAGCATCATCCCTCCATCGCGCTCGTTTAGCGCTTACACTCCAGGTCCCTTTATTCTGCTGACTCCAGCCTTCCTCTTGATGCAAGCACGGGCCAGAAGGGGGGTCAGGGTGTGCTGATACCTCTGGCTGATCAAAGTCCGGGATAACAGGAAGAAAATGAGAGGGGGCAGAATGAAAGATAGCAAGAGCGAGAGAGTGATGTGAATGCTCTTATTATGCCTAATGGTATTCTACAGCAAAGTACACATGGAAAAAAGGCCATACTTTCTCACTTGCACATTTATGTTTGTTCACATGACATTTACCTCAACATTTCTTTTGTTCTTTCCCGCTGGTGTGTGTGTATCACAGCTCTTGTCCACCGACAGGGTGCCAGCAGCCAATCTGGAAGCGTTCCGCACATTTCCACCACAGAAATGGCGGTTCTGGGTCACACAAATTGGCTTCACACAGGCCCCAAAAAACCTGCTGGTCTCAAACCCAAAACTGCTAACAGCAGAGTGAGTGTTATAATGTCCTTTCCACATAAAGCTTTCAACAACAACTCAAAACAAAACTTTTTTCCCCATCAGTCTAAAATATTATTTTTTATTTACAATTAATAAAACAAGAGTTCTAATATTTCCAACAGTCCAACAGTTTGTATCACTCCACTTGTGTGTTTGTTTGCATGTTTTCAGACAGACTGTCAATGTGTGTGTTAGTGGTTGGGATTTTTCAGTAACTGTTTCTGTCATTTACATTGTTACTCAAGTGGCAACAAGTGATTATCTTTGTGGATGAGTCAACAGATTTGCTCAAAAAAAAAATGTTTACACAACACTGTTTTCAACTAAAAACAGAAAACATTTTGGCCATTCATTTACATGACAACTGCATTTTAGGGGCCTGAATACATAAACTTTAAAAGTTGAAAATTATACCATTAATATCTCCGTACAAACTACAAAAATGCAAATTTGTGAAAACAGTGAAATCATGTGCATGCGTATTATATGTTCCTGTAGTGTTTCACTTACAAAGTAACATCGCCAACTACTGGCCTGGCATGCATAATACAGCGCTTTAAGTCATTTTCATGGATCCATGTGAACTATTTATACAAAGTTGTTGTTTATACATGAAAAATGCAAAGGAAAAAGTTTTCCATTTTTTAGTGCATCATTGTCACGTAAACGGATGAAACAAGTGGCTGGCTTTATGAGTGAGTCATTGAATTATTAAATTATTAATTTTGTTCAAAAACATTAATAAAAAAAATGAAACAAAAATACTGTTGCCTGAAGATGACACATTACTTCTGCTGTGGCTTTGTTTGGCACTATTTTTGTTGGCATAGAAAACACAGCATAACCGGCAATATTGTATCTAAAGTGTAAGTTACACAATGTTATACTATACATTAAACTTCTTGTTTTTATTCTGAGAGGTTCTGAAAGATCCCCCGGCCAAGAAGCAGGTCCAGAATGAGGTATAGCACCATTTTGGTGTAAAAGGATTGACGGAGGACTCATCGCAGCCATTGGTCTAGGAACAGTGCTCACGAGAGGCATTTTAAATGTTAAAATTATGGAATATGCTTGACAGGGTTCTTATTTCACTTTAATTTGTTCTCATGGTAAGTTTTAAAACATGGCATTTAGTGCTAAAAAATATAATTTAGGCATATGACAGCTTTTCTCCAAGTATATTCAGTGTAATCTACTGTCAGTTGGAAGAAAAAGGCTAAAAAAAACACTTGCCTGCTCTGAGACAAAACACGGCTCTAAAAGCAGCTCTCTGTTATAATTTAACATCATTTTAGTGTAGTTATGAAAGTGATAATGGTCTAGTCTAGAGTGTCTTCTTTGATGAGGTTTTCTTTTGAAACACTCTGCATGTCGCCACTCCAGATAAGCAGATAATTACATGAATGTTTTTTTTGGGACAAAGATTCATTTGAAGCCGAGAGTACAAAGTCAAAGTCATTTGACGTTTTGAATCATTAGCAGTAAAAGCATTTAAGGGACAATGAATGTTTGCCCACCAGGAGATCACACATCACAGCATAAGATTCTCATGGAGGAAGGTCAAGGGGTCTGTCTGGTGGTCAGTGTTACTTTTTTTTCTGGTATACCACAAGAACTAAAGAAATAAACACATTTTACTTTAGAGTACTAAATTAAACTACATGAATGCATGATGTTAGATTTAAAAAATGATTTCATCCAATAAAATAACGTGATAAAATGTTCAAGAATTGTGTTGCATTAACTAATTTTCGTAAACTAAACTGAACAAGCAGCAAAGATCTATTTTATTTTTTTATTTAATTTTATTTTTTTGAGCATATAACAACCGCAGCCAACATTATTCTTATATATTCAGCACATTTGAACAAACTAACTTTTATTCTTAGCACCTCTCACCAGTTGAAACAGTGACAACACATGAGCAGATGGGATGCGTGAGTCGACTTTATCATCTTTTATTTGCTGAAAATCGAAAGGTCACAGAACCAGCTTTATTATAAAATTCTCCTTTTGATATCAGTGACCATAAAAGACCTGAAGTTTAGACGTCTCAAGCATTTTTGCTGTCCAAGGCCACAGAGAGAAGAGCGCAAGCAAAAAATCCCCAGTATTCTTCCCAGTGGACATGCAAAGCAGACAAACTATTGTGGAATAATAATAATAATAATACAATCAAAACAAACAACAAGTGAAATGAGCTAAATGGAATTTTGTTGGCAAAGAGACAAATCCATTTGTGTTTTTTTCTGTTCACTTTTTTTGTTGTTGTTGTTGTTCATTTTTTTTTCCATCCTAACTACATATTGAATGTCAGAATGAAAAATAAGTATTTTCATTCTCCTCTAATCATAAATTCTCCGGGTGTTGTGGGGGGTGAGTGGGGCTATTTCACAAACACAGGCAGCAGATTGTCTCAAGTCATTTTGGAAGGAAGCTGAAGCAGGTAGCTCAGGGTAAAATCCCTCTGAAGAGACCCTCATAAATATTCATGCCCCACATTCCTTCTCTCTAACGCGCTTTGACAGAGACGCTTATTAAATTCTCATATACTTTAAAACCATGGTGACATTCAGCCAGCCAAAGCTCCCAATAACCTTGTTAGCTTATGTAAATAACAAGCCGGTGAGCACATCTTTAAACAAACCTCTCAGAACACACACCACGTTCCTCTGGCACAGATTAGCTGCTCACTCAACTTTCCCAGGACAAACAGATGAGAAAAATGGACCAAAATGACAGATTTTTTTGTATTCAGTGGGAAAATTATATACACTGTACTAAAAAGCCAAACCTCGGAGAAAGTTGCTAAAAGACAAATAATGTGCAGACACCCCTGCATGTGGAGAAAAGGTAAAAACGAAAAACTCAGAGACAGAATCTAAAGCAAGGGATTGATGTAGTTTTCTGTTTTACACACCCGTACAAAACTTCACCGGAATATTTGCACATTTGAAATGGTATTGAAATGCAAAACACTCTTTTTGAGAAGGGCACTGTTACATGAAACAACAAACGATAAGCATCTCTGACTGAAGTAAACATACTTTACAACATTCGGCGTTATCGGGTGCCCTTTTAGTGCGGCACGAATAAGTGAATTGAAACTGTGACCTGTACCCTGTCTTTTCCAAAGTCTTCCAGGCTTCGCTAACAAATTAAACCCATGACACATACCTCCTATAAACTGCACAGAAAGCGTTTTGGGGGTTTTCCACAATTCATGAGCTGTCACTCACTTACACATACCTGGTGGGTGCTCAGGTAACTAGCGGCAGGCTAATCAAACACGAGTTATGCTGGGGAATAGCAGTTCTGCTGGCAGGTTCTTTGTTGGCAGGTGTCCTCGGAGCAGCCTGATCTTAATTAAACCAGAGTGACTCCTCAGCCTGCCCTAGTTTACAGATGGACTCTTTCTGTCCTGAGATTTCAGAGGGCCCTTATCAGGACCTGAACACAAAAGCTGAAGTCCTCAAACTACTGTACCTGCAAATTGTTGCAACAAGCATGTTAACAAGCTTGAGCTTTTTATTATAGATTCTATTATTTCTACATTAAAGCTTGACTGAGAGGTCGAAAACACCTGAATAAATATTTTTCACGCAGAAGTCCATTTTCAATGGCTGGTCTCATTTCCACTAAGGGAAAGAGTGTAGAATCTGCCCAAAAGTCATGTGCAGAAAGGAGAATTTTTGTGTGTGGGATGTACTGGTCCTGTTTGCAAGGATCATAGCTACATAATCTGGAAATTAAGCATGTTATGTTTATTGTGCTGAAAATAAAGATAAAATAGGATTATTACTGAATCTTATTAGGGTTATTTTGACTCTATTTATGCATTCATCTAGGTTTTTTAGGTCATATTCCAGGGTTATGCATGGCTACATATTCTACAGCACTCCACAACAATATGAAGACATAACAGGTTAATAAATATAACATTTTAATCCATGAATGATAAAATGTACAAAAAATATACCAATACTTTATGTGAAGACAAAGAGAAATGTAAATCATTTCTCCCCAGAAAAGCATCCTTTCTGACATGGTTTTTAAATTTCCACCATTCAAATTTTTTTCAACATTTTTTTATTTTTTTACGTCTCTTATGCTTACCAAGGCTGATAAAAAAATGTTATGATCAAAAATGCAGTAACAACTGTAATTGTGAAATATCATTACAATTCAAAACAACTGTCTTCTATTTTAAGATTTTTTAAAATGTAATTTATTCCTGTAATGCAAAGCTGAATTTTCAACATGCAGGTGAATCTCAATAAATAAGAATGTCGTGAAAAGGTTATTTTTTTCTTGTAAGTTATTTCAAAAAGTGAAACTTTCATATATTTTAGATTCATTGCATGTAAAGTAAAACATTTCAAAAGTTTTTTTGTTTTAATTATGATGATTAGAGCTTACAGCTCATGAAAGTCAAAAATCAGTTTCTCAAAATATTAGAATATTTACATTTGAGTTTCAATTAATGACCATCCCTACAGTATAAATTCCGGGTATCTCTAGTTCTTTGAAACCACAATAATGGAGAAGACTGCTGACTTGGCAATGATCCAGAAGACAAACATTGACACCCTCCACAAAGAGGGTAAGTCACAGAGGGTCATTACTGAAAGGTGTGGCTGTTTACAGAGTGCTGTATCAAAGCATATTAAATGCAAAGTTGACTGGAAGGAAGAATTTGGGTAGGAAAAGGTGCACAAGCAACAGGGATGACTGCAAGCTTGAGAATACAGTCAAGCAAAGCTGATTCAAACACTTGTGAGAGCTTCACAAGGAGTGGACTGAAGCTGGAGTCAGTGCATTAAGAGTCACCACGCTCAGACGTCTTCAGGAAAAGGGCTACCAAGCCACTTCTGAACCAGAGACAATGGCAGAAGCGTCGTACCTGGGCAGTGAAGAGAAAAAGAACTGGAATGTTGCTCAGTGGTCCCAAGTCCTCTTTTCAGATGAAAGTAAATTTTGCATTTCATTTGGAAATCAAGGTCCCAGAGTCTGGAGGAAGAGTGGAGAGGCACAGAATCCATGTTGCTTTAAAGGGATAGTTCACTTTGAAATTAAAATTTGGTATCTATCAGCTTACCCCAAGGGCATCCAAGATGTAGGTGTCTTTTTTTCTTCAGTAGATCCAATTTTGATGTTTTTAGGTCAAACCGTTCTAGTCTGTCAGTCATATAATGGCAGGTATAGGTCACTGTCTCCAAGGCCGTAACCATGTCTTGAACATTGGGGGGGACCAATTTTTGTATATATATATATATATATATATATATATATATATATCATAATATATTATATATATATATATATATATATATATATATATATATATATATGCTTTAATTGACGCACGCACACACATTATTACTCGCACACAGAGACTTGTCAACACTACCCCGCGACTTTTATTGGTTTCCATACTGAATCTATTATATCGTGTTTTTGAAGTAGGACTAAATTGACAGTTTCATTGTTTGTAGGGACAGACAAACAGATGCAGGATTAACACACGCACATTTCATCTCTCTCTCTCTCTCTTTCTCTCAAAATCATATTTTTGAAAAAGTCAAGTAATTGCTTCACTGAATATAACTGTGTCATTTAACATTTCTTTCCTAAAACAGTTGACTAAACATTAATTGATTTGCTTCCATCTTACCTCGCTTTTTCAGTGTTTTCATCTTTCGCGGCGCGCTCAGCATCTGTGAACGCTAAACCCCGCCTACTTTGATTTGATTGGCCAGTTCAATTATTTTGACATTGACAAGCTGTTAGCCAGCTGAGGCAGAGCAGACTGAAAATGTTACTTTTAAAGCTTTTTTTGTCATCCTAACAAGAGCGCTGCGTAATGGAGGACAGCAGATCAGTGCAATAATTTCAAATATTGGGGGGGACATTTGGCCATTTCTAATTATTGGGGGGGACTTGTCCCCTCAATGTCTATGGTGGTTACGCCCCTGACTGTCTCTATAAGAGGGGAAAAGAACATGCACAGAGAAATTCAAATTAAACAATTCCCCATCGTAACTACACATTGATGGCCTAAGACACGAAACGAGCGGTTTCTGTGAGAAAACGAACAGTATTTATATCGTTTTTTACCTCTTGTACACAACCATGTCCAAGTGATCTGAGTGCGCACACACATCCGGTATGTGACGTGTGTGTGCGCGCACTCTGGCTCACGCTTGACGGAGGGCGTGTCTGAAGCGTGGTGCTGACGCAACTTCGTGGTATTTTCTTGTTGGAAGACGCGCACTGTCATCGCTCGTGTCGTTTCTGAACTGTCTACTCTAGGATAATGATGACTTCTTTTAAGCAGACCCGCTTGCTGTCATGCATTGTATTTCTATACGAGCGCTCCATGTATCCGTTTCATTCATCTGTAGCTTCGGCCGTCAACGCTTGATGGAGGGCGTGTCTGAAGCGTGGTGCTTTAAAAAATTATTTGAATTGTTTGACAGTATTATTATATACGGTTATGTATATTCCTTTTGGTACAAAATGATGGCTCTTTAATTTCGGAATATTAATCATGGACAAATATTATTCATGGACTAATCCTTCGTCATAGTAAGATTCCTTTTTTTTTCCTCGCCGGTGTCATGTCTCAATAAACTGTTCCTGGATCTGTTATTTTTTACATGGTTAGGTGGAAGTGACGCAGGGTGAGGAGGGTGAGGAGGGTGGAGTTGCGGCATGTGTGTTTGGCTAGTTACAGATGAATGAAACGGATACATGGAGCGCTCGTATAAAATACAATGCATGACAGCAAGCGGGTCTGCTTAAAAGAAGTCATCATTATCCTAGAGTAGACAATTCAGAAACGACACGAGCGATGACAGTGCGCGTCTTCCAACAAGAAAATTCCACGAAGTTGCGTCAGCACCAGGCTTCAGACACGCCCTCCGTCAAGCGTGAGCCAGAGCGCGCGCGCACACACGTCACACACCGGATGCGTGTGCGCACTCAGATCACTTGTACATGGTTGTATACAAGAGGTAAAAAACGATATAAATACTGTTCGTTTTCTCACACAAACCGCTCGTTTCGTGTCTTAGGCCATCAATGTGTAGTTACGATGGGGAATTGTTTAATTTGAATTTCTCTGTGCATGTTCTTTTTCCCTCTTATAGAGACAGTGACCTATACCTGCCATTATATGACTGACAGACTAGAACGGTTTGACCTAAAAACATCAAAATTGGATCTACTGAAGAAAAAAAGAAACCTACATCTTGGATGCCCTTGGGGTAAGCTGATAGATACCAAATTTTAATTTCAAAGTGAACTATCCCTTTAAGTCCAGTGTGAAGTTTCCACAGTCAGTGATGATTTGGGCTGCATGTCATCTGCTGGTGTTGGTCCACTGTGTTTTCTGAAGTCCACAGTCAACGCAGCCATCTACCAGGAAATTTTAGAGCACTTCATGCTTCCTTCTGCTGACAAGCTTTATGGAAATGCTGATTTCATTTTCCAGCAGGACTTGGCACCTGCCCACACTGCCAAAAGCACCAAAAGTTGGTTAAATGACCATGGTGTTACTGTGCTTGATTGGCCAGCAAACTCACCTGACCTGAACCCCATAGAGAATCTATGGGGTATTGTCAAGAGGAAGATGAGAGACACCAGACCCAACAATGCAGAGGAGCTGAAGGCCACTGTCAAAGAAACCTGGGCTTCCATACCACCTCAGCAGTGCCACAAACTGATCACCTCCATGCCACGCCGAATTGAGGCAGTAATTAAAGCAAAAGGAGCCCCTACCAAGTATTGAGTACATATACAGTAAATTAACATACTTTCCAGAAGGCCAACAATTCACTAAAAATGTTTTTATTATTGGTCTTATGAAGTATTCTAATTTGTTGAGATAGTGAATTGGTGGGTTTTTGTTAAATGTGAGCCTAAATCATCACAATTAAAAGAACCAAAGACTTAAACTACTTCAGTCTGTGTGCATTGAATTTATTTAATACACGAGTTTCACAATTTGAGTTGAATTACTGAAATAAATGAACTTTTCCACGACATTCTTATTTATTGAGATGCACCTGTAATTACTCCAGTCTTCAGTGTCACACGATCCTTCCGAAATCATACAAATATGCTGATTTGATGCTCAAGAAACATTTATTATTATTATTATTATTATTATTACAAATGTTTGTGGAAACTGTGATATTTGTCGGATTTATGTAATGAAACAGCATTTATTTAAAATATAAATATTTTGTAACATTATACATGTATGCACTGCCACTTTTGATACATTTAATGCATTCTTGCGGAATAAAAGCATTAATTACTTAAATAAATGTAGATAGATAGACAGACAGACGGACGGACGGACGGACGGATGGACAGATAGATAGATAGATAGATAGATAGATAGATAGATAGATAGATAGATAGACAGACAGATTTTCAGGGAATAATAACTTAAATAGTGCAGTCTGTTCCTCACACTTTTTGATAAAGGAGTGTTGTTTTGCATATGGATAAAAGTCAGTAGATTGACACGTCCTTATTGAGAGTGTGTTGCTCTGAGTTCTGTGGTGGCTGAGAAATCTTTCAAATATGAAGTGTTTTCCAGTACACCGCTCTCCTTATAAAACAGTATCAGTGTGGCTGATCTCTCTGAGTCCCTCTTACAAATGAGATGCTAATTTCCTCCCGTTTGACTAAATTGCTTACAATTAGAACGCTCACTTTTATATCCTCTCAATCTCATCTGCAAAAGTGGAACATCAGAATCACCTCGAAACGTTTCAAAAAGGTCAAATACATCTAGGCTTTTAATTTAGGCAGAATCCCTTAATCACGCGCTCCTCTCTCATCCCACCTTTGTGCATCCGTCGCTTATCCACTTCTCATCTTTCCCTTTTCCTCTCATCCTTTTACCTTCACTCTTTCATGTCCCTCATAAATCCTGTCCCAGGGGATAAACTTGTGACAAACACTTAGAGCTCTAGATAAAACCCCTGCTATTATGCCAGAAGCCGTTTGTGAATGGTAATAACATGATAACAAAAGCATAATTACACAGTAATGAAGGGAGAATGGCTGCCAGAGGCTGAGGTAGACCTGTTTTCTGACTTTGACCTGTTTGACACCAGACAGATAGATATTCGCAGATCCAAAACATGTATCAATCAGACATGACTAATTTATTGATGAACTCAAATATAGTAATAGTTCATTTATGATGCTTAAATGAGACAAAATTACGTCAATAACAAGTACAAATAATTATTTTAGAATTTACCCTTACATCTTAAATCATCTGTAAATTATAATGTGAGAAAATTGCATTTTGAAACCAGGTGGTGTAGTTTCGGCATAATGAGGCCATGCTAACCAGCAAAACCTTGAGCATTTGTTAACACCCGAGCACATATTACCATCAAGCTTTCAACATCCAAATGGTCTTTTCTATTATAAGCTATATGTCTCAGTGCTTGTTATTATGTCTTCTACTCAGGTCACTTCACAACTATATTCCATTTTTGGCAATTTGTTCCTAATTTTGCATTTGTTATCTAAACATATTGTAACTGATTTCCTTATATGCCATATATTCCACTTTGCTAGAATACTGTATCTAATAAAGAGTGTTTTTTTAGCTTTATTGGGAAAAAAAGGGGAAGATCTGAGTCAAAAGTAACATTACAAAATAATATTATAAAGGTAATATCAAAGGTAATATTTGTATGTTTAAATGTTATATAAACATATATAAATGTATTTTATATTTACAAAAATATTAATACCTACATAAATGTTTACATTTATATTGATGTCATACAATTGTTTTTAAATTTCATTTCAAAGTCTATAATTGAACGTTATTCAATTGCTTTTCCGAATCCAGACTTTTTAAGGTATATGTCTATACACAAATTAAAATAAACCTACACTGACAAATATTTACATAAGTTAGAAAAGTTCTTTATACTGTGTTTTGTCCTAAGTTGTGTATTCTTGTGTATTTGTTTCCATGATAGTACTTTCCCACATTTAGTGTTGTAGCTTTTCTTCTTTAGACTTCTTTATCAAACCTGTATGACAGGGTATTTTATTTTTCCGGTACGTCTATGTTTGGCTTGATATTATGTGTGTTAGTTACGTTAGCTGCTTGTGTGAATTGCAAGCATGTGTGTGTCTGAGTGTGTGCTGCCATGTGTGTCACGTCAAGGCTGCAGTTATTCACCAACGCCGCTCTGACCGGCAAGAAAAAGATGAGCTAATCAATCATCTGTCACACTGTGCAGCAGGGAACAGAGCGAGCACCTCATGCCAGGAAAACAGATCAGGAACAGGCCCAAGAGCACCATCCTTTACATCAGTCCTGGAGGAAAGACCCTAAAGACATACGTTTAACCTTTTATCTGCTACTAGAACTAGCTGAAGGAACTAAAACATTACAGGACTAAAGTGCTTCTTGCTTTTTCATTCTACTCTTTTAATGATATGTACTGTATATGAACTATCCTTTATGACAGGTGTTCTTTTAAGGGACAACATATGTTGTGTGCATGCAAAAATAAAACAGTCAAAACACTATATGCATGTTTCCTTGGAAACCACAATCTCTCTAAGACTATTTCTCGTTCCCTCAATCCTTTTATGAAAGAGCTTAAAGTTTGTGGGTGAAAATGAAAAACTGAATTTACTTTCCAAACCTTGAAGATAACGTGAGAGACATTCAATCTCTCCGAAGGGCAGCATTAGGTAGTGTTTGAATAATATACTGAATTAATTGCATTCCAAGAACTATTCTTTAAGAAAAGTGTCAAAATAAAACCACAGAGTGCTATGGATTACCCTGGAAGAACAATGTGTTTAATATTAATGAACAAAAGTTACTGCACTCTGTAAGTTACTCTTTTTTTTATCAGCCATGCCATTCAAACCTCTTACTGTTTTCTCTCTTTCCATAAAATACTAAATATAATGCAACAGATTTGTGTGAATACAGGCAAAAAGCTCTCAAATGTCATGTAATTTGTCACAATCACTCACATGACTTGCTGTCAAAGCTGGTGCGATGTATGCAAAGATGCTATTTTAAAAAATGACCAAGTCACTTGTGACAAGTGTGATTGAGATGTAAGAGCCGCGGTGGAGGAGAAGATTATCGGTGAATAACAGAAGAATTTTCGTCACACAAAGCTTGCTTGCTTATTTATTTATTTATGAAGACTGCTAATATCATTCACCATAATTATATGGGGAAAAGAGCAACTTTTCAATCAATCAGTCAATAAATATTATAAATAAATCAGGGTTGAAACAGCATGTTGGTGTCTAAATGATGACCAAATTGTTATTTTGGGTGAACTATCCCCTTAGGTTGAGCAAAAGTAAATTTATCATATCTGCAAATATAATCAGGAAAGAAGAGAGGGGGGAAAACTCTCTCTAGCCTTGTTAATTTAAGGCATTTGCAAATGTGGTAATGGCTGTTTCCATATACACAAAGAGCACTGCCTCAGCAGTTATCTGGGTTTTGGAAATGAATACAATATCAGATAGAAATTCCCAAATGACATATACAGTGTGAAGGGCGATTAGCAGTAAATTGCAGATGTGTCCATTTAGCATATCTGTACTGCAGGGAACAGAGTGCGTGTGTTAAAGAGGAGCTGGGATGTCATTTGTCTGGTTAGTTTAAAGAAAAAAAACATTATTTAGTCTTATCAGATGAAAAAAAAAGTCTGTCTATAAGAAAAGCACACTGGTCAAGCTCAGGCTAGTATAATAACCTAATAATCCTAACCAAATATTTCACATCATTACTGTTACATGACATTTTTACAATGCACTGTTACAGGGTGGACCTTAACAGGAGGTTAAACATGCCAGTAAAAGATTAACATTTAGGAAGAAATTTCTTAGAATTTCAATTTTAATAAAATCTGTTAAAAATAAATAAATAAAAATGAAACATTGTCATGTCCAGTATAAATTGACACAATAAGGTGGACATGTTAATATGTATCACAACAAATTGAATTTTATGTCAAAGGGAATAAATACATGTACTTACTAATATTCAAAATTTCTAATTTAGTGTGTGTGTGTGTGTGTGTGTGTGTGTGTGTGTGTGTGTGTGTGTGTGTGACATTTATTTCAAAGTCAAGGTGAGGAAACTGAGGATCTGTCAAGTTTTTTTATCATTCTTAGTTACTAATTTGTGTTAATTGTACATATATACATGGACAACAATGTGACATGAATGTGTTTATGTATTTTATGTAAAATATGCAGTATTGTTTCAGGCGGACATAAAATCCACTAAACCGTAGGAATGACCCAACTAGTGTTTGTTTGACAGTTCTCTAAATAAGAGAATGAAATGTTTGCCTGGGAGCTTTCAGGCTTAAAGTGGTAAAATAAGATTATACAGGGGGTTTGATTGAACAGACAACCCATTTTGAGCTAAATGGATGGCTGGAGGAATTGTACTTCACCAACAGACGATATTTACAGGCTCCAGCTTTGCTTCAGCAGAGAATGATAAATGTTCAGGGAAAACATCTGAATCTGCAGACATTCATATAAATCAGATTTTTAAAAAAATTACAAACACTTTTCTGTGTCGCAGTATGGAACAATTAGCCCCAAGCTGAGCTATAGAGAGGCAGAGAATGTAGTTATACCCAACACTGCTTTATAAACATGAAACATCATACTGTGTATCTCTATATGTGGAGTAATTTCATTCCTGATATTTTCATTAACAGTCTTCATGCTCTCAGATATCGTTTGCAAAACCTATGTTTTAAATGCACACTACATAGCAGTCTATGTTTCCTTTTAGCAAAGAGATTAACATACTAAACCCAACAAACAAATACTGGGCTTTCGGCCCATTTCAAAAGCTGGTTACTTGAACTGAGTGTTTCTTTCAATTTAAATTAGCAAACAAGCGCTGTTATCAGCCTAAGCAGTTTGCTCAAGACGAAAAGACCTTATGAAGCGTTTAACACTTAAAAGCCAATCTAACACTATCACCATGTATCATAAATTACAGACAAAAATATCTCCATAGAAAGCAAATATTTTTCATGACACTAATTTCAACTTGAAAGGAACACGGGCGGGGGAGGCTAAATGGAAGAGAGTGAATGTGAGAGAGTGACTAAGTGAATAAGGGAGGAAGGAGCGAATGAGCACGGCTATGAGAGCGAAGTGTGAGCGAGAAAACAGATGGATGTGCTCTGTCCTTGTGTTTGAAGTTGTGCCTTTCCTCACGGCGGTGCAGAGTGTTGTTCACTCTCTTTGCTAAGCTCCCTGATAGAGGACGGGACTGGTTATATTTGGAGCATCAGACGTATCATTGGAGAATGTAGAGTGACTGGCAGATGCATTTTTGGACAGGTTTTCATTATATTTCATGCTTATCTTTTATAAATTGATTATTGAAAAATTTACCATTTACCCCAACAAGTAGTGATGTATATTTGTATAATGCACATCTAGAAATATCCTTCAGCTTTCCCATTTATCTCAATGAAAGTTGCCTAGCTGACACAGGTGCCATCCAGGTACACAATTTGAATTTTGATAAGTCATATGAATACATTCCATGCATTTAAGAGCTCTCCAAACAGAATTAGTAAAACGTCTACTAGTATTATCTAATGATAACGTAATTTCACTAAGTACACAACTAAAGTGAAAAAAGATGTTTGCATTTAGATGGTGTGGTAATGGAATCTATCGTGAGTACCATCATTTACATCCAGCTTAAAGTTTGTGGGTATAAAATGAAAAATGTAATTTACTTTCTAAACCTTAAGAGATAAAGTGAGAGACATCCAATCTCTGCAAAGAGGAACATTAGGTAGTGTTTGAATAATATTCTGATTAAATTGCAATTCCAAGAACTTCTTTTTAAGAAAGTGTCAAAATAAAACCACGGAGTGCTACGGATTACCCAACGTGTTTAATATGGATGAACAAAAGTTACTACACTCTGCAAATTACCTTTTTTTATACCTTAAACCCTAAAGGAAGAGTTCAGCCATTCAACCCCTTACTGTTTTTCATTACATACTAAATAGCTAGGATTATACTAACATTGTTAATGATGGAAAGAATACAATTGTGTCAAATAAACATCTGAATTAAGTAATTCAAGCATATGTGTATTAAAGGGATAGTTCACTCAAAAATGAAAAAAAGGTCTTACAGGTTTGGAACGACATGAGGGTGAGTAATTAATGACATAATTTTCATTTTTGAGTGAACTATCCCTTTAATGTATACTGTATATATTATATGTTGTTCCAGACCTGTATTCATTTCTTTCTTTTGTTGACACAGAAGTTTTATTTTCAAGAATTGGAGTCCAAACAATATTGGACCACTATAACTTTCATTGCACAATCATATATATATATTTTAAATATCTTCTCATGTGGTCCTTGTGGCACTTTTACTAATGATACATTTGGCTAAAATTAATGAAAAAGGTATGGCAAAATATTGACTACATTTATAGAAATAGTTCACCCAAAAATTTACTCACTCTCAGGCCATTCACAATGTAGTTTGTTTTTCACACTACAGGATGGACTGGATTCTCATTCTGACGGCACCCATTCACTGTAGAGGATACTTTGGTGAGCAATGCTAAAGTAATGTAATATTACATTTTTCCAAATCTATTTTTGGATGGCCTGAGGATGAGTACATTAAAAAACAAAAAACAAAAAAAAAAACATTATTTCACTTTTGGGTGAACTATTCCTTTGATATTTTTATCAAAAGAAAAAAAAAACAGCTCTGAAAAACAACAGAGGTCTATGGAATGTCCCTATTTAGATAGCTAAGTAAATGTGTGTGTCTGAGCAGACTTGAGAGGAAGAAGTGGGGGCTAATAACCCTGATTATTACAGTAATTTCCCTTCAATCAGTCCTCGACCCATCAGAGACACAAAAAAGACACACATCTGCTTTCACTATTTGATTACAGAGAAAGCAGGAAGAAATGGCAGGAGCTCGAGAGACAAACAAGGGATGAGGAAAGAGGAAAAAATAAGGTAGGAAAGCATGTCGGAGATGAACAAAGGACTAAAGGGAAAATTAAAATGAGAGTGAGAGTAATATTGTCTGTCACTGTCCTCTTTATGAAATGAGACAAGATGAAGCAAGATGAGACTTAACTGAGTGGCATGTTGTCAGATGTGGATTGGCTCTGCTTCTGGGCTCTTTTCGGGGTGTGACGAAATGAGCTTTTCTCCAGAAGTCTGAGAGGTGTGCACAGCTGCCTCCGTCTGTTCATGACACTCGTTAAACTCTTCAATATGAGACTCCGAGCTTTACAAAGAGAATCTTTTCCACCGAGGGGAGAAGCACTTTTACTTTACTAACTTATTCTATTAGAGCCAGACAGGCAGGCGAGAGAGAGAGAGAGAGAATGTATTTTTCTCAGTAGAGCTTTTGAGGTGATGGATTATCCTGTCAATGAAGATATTTATGGAGGGTGTGTGACAGTGAAACCAATTGTTTATTTGCAACATTTCATTTCTGACATCCTATCTTTTTTAACTGCCAGACAAATCTCCTACTTAAACCTACTCAGCACTCTTTCTCTCATACATACTGCATACACACCACTGTATAGCACAATCATTTATACGTGGAGGGATAGACTATACTTGGAAAGATGACAGTTTTGTTTAGCCTGTGTGTGTTTTATTTATTTATTGTTTTTTGTTTGTTTGTTTTTTAATAAAATGACAAAAAAATATTAGGGCTGTCAAAACATGAACAATCTTTACATATTCAATAACTTTTAAGGAAAGAACAAAAAAATATTATTTTGTGTGGTTGACACTTGTACCAGAAAATATATTCAGGTATACATATACCATTCAGTTTGTTTTTGTTTGTATATTTATTTATTTATTTAATAAATTCAGCAAGGACCAATTAAATTCGAATCAAAACTGACAGTAAAGACTTTTAAATTGTTACAAAGATTTGTTTTGTTTTGTTTTGTAAAGAAAATAATAATAATAATTTTGTGTGGCTGACACTTGTACCAGAAAATATAAGCAGGATACATATATAATTCAGCTTGTTTTTTTGTTTATTTATTTATTTAACAAAATTAATGCTATTATTTTGTAAGGATAAATTACATTCATCTAAATTGACAGTAAGACTTTTACATTGTCACAAAGATTTTTATTTCAAATAAATGCTGTTCTTTTGAACTTTCTATTAATCAAAGAATCCTGAAAAATAAAAAAAGTATCTCTTTCATGTGACACTGAAGACTGGAGTAAATACTGAGAATTCAGCTTTACATTACAGAAAAATAATACAATAAAAATGTTAAAATACGTTAAAATAGAAATCAGTTCCATTGCAAAAATAATTCACAATGTGTACATAAAATATCTCTTTTAAAGGCATTATAAAATATTACCAACCCCAAAGTTTGCCATATGTGCAAGCTAGATTTCTGTAAAAATGATTTTGCATGTTCACTCATACTGTTTTTTCCCACATAAAATGTCTTGGGCAATCAAACCTTTTTTCTTTCCTCATTAAAAAGTTTTCCACATAAAGTGAATTGCGTAGTACTTTATAAAGAATATTTAAAATCATCTATAATCATATGAGATCTTCTTTTTGCATGATGCTGCATCCGCAATGCTAAGTGTCAGCGTTCAAGATGATAGCCATATTAACCAGTACAACATAAACAAAAAATGACTGAGTGCATTTTTAATGCAGTTATTAAAAATAACATACTCTGTTTCTTCAGTCTGAAAGGAAGCTACTTAGAGAGTCTGCTTTCCACCCACAGCATTGATTACTTTCAGTTTAAAAGTGAATCACTATAGTAATAGAATGAATATGTTTAATGATATCCAGTACAATATCAGTTAAAAAGACATATTTCTGGTTTGATGGCAATGATTGGAATACCTATGGCTTATTGAAGGGGATGTGAATCATTCGTCTGGCTCACTGGAATCACAGAAATGCACAAACTTTAAATGCATGTACTTCAACACTAGCAGGGATAAAAAACATTTTCATAACAGGCAGTGTATTTATTCAGGAATAAGCTGCAGTAAGTGAAGTAGGCAATACCTAGATTAATATCCATAGATTAATATAAATATTGCATAAATTTGTGGGGAAATGTTTCAGAAAGGGAGTGGTTATACAGTTTCTAAACATTTAATGCGGACATGGCTGTAACAAATGCCCGAGACGGATGTGTTCAGACATGCTCTCCAGTCTTCATAAAGCATCAGTGGCTGTGGTCTGACAGGAGCATGATTTTCCGCTGATGCATGTTCATAATCGGACAGGTTGACATGCATTTTGACTTCTATCTCGTTTTTATCACGCTGTATTAAATCTATAGCCGGGAGAAAGAGCGGCCCTGCTGAAACAGTATATAATCTGGCTCAAAAGGATTACTGCACAAATATCTTATACTCTTCCAAGGAAAGATCAAATCCCAAAAGAAAAAACTGAGGGGACCACACACACATACACCAACCCAAAAGCATTATATTAAATTCGGTCGTTGCTCCTGAAGTTTGATTTATGGGATGCGAGTCATAGGTTGCCATGGGAATGTGTTTGAATATCAGGGGTACCATGAGTTCCTGCGCAGCTCTGGGAATCATAGAGCCGGTGAACCAGAACCCCTGTGTGTGTGTGTGTGTGTGTGTGTGTGTGTAAGAGTGAGAGATAGAGAGTTTGTTTGTGTGTGCTACCTGCTCAGAGTTGATCCAAGCAGAGAAGATTTTCTATTGTGGCTAGCTTTCATGATATTACTATTTCTTCCAGTTCATTGAGGTCAAAAAGAGGCTTTTACTATAAAGCTGAACTCATCACATCTGCTCTGTATTTCTTCATCACTTCTTTTCTCACATCTTTCAATACACCCTCTGTGACTTAATAAAGTTACTCCATGTGTTTTTGTGTTTCTCTCTCTCTCTCTCTCTCTCTCAGAACTGGGGCATTTTCACTGATAGCTGAACAATAACGTAACTGACTTCATTACTACATAACCTGCATGCAAATAAACAGCATTGAGAGCATATTTTAACATCCAACATGGCATTATGAGTTGCTTTTGATGCAATGGTCAAAAAAAAAAAAAAAAATATATATATATATATATAGCAGTTTACTCACGTTTGTAAATAAAGTGATTAAACTTGTATTTATTAATATTTTATGTAATTATTTGTATATAATGTATCTAAAATGTAAATTATATATTGAAGTTTTGGGTTGGTAAGGATGTCTATATGTTTTTGTAAGAAGTCTTTTTTTGTTCACCAAGGCTGCATTTATTTGATCAAAAATACATTAAAATAATATTCTGAAATTTTCTTACAATTTAAAATGATTTCTATTATAATCATGTCTATAATTTCTGTTTTTTATATATTTTAAAATGTAATTTATTCCTGTGATGGTAAAGCTGCATTTTCAACAGCCATTCCTTCAGTCTTCTTGACTGTTTACTTGCTTGTTTTGTAACATTATAAATTGAATGCATCCTTACTAAAGAAAAGTAATCATTTAATTATTTACTTATAATTTAAGACAGAGAAATAAAGAAGGGGGCCTCTGTGCATGTGCGTGTAAATATTTGCTTGTGTGTACATATGCAGATATGCAATCACTATTAAAATTTAAGTGTTTACAGCTTTCATTTCTTAAAGAATTATTCATGAAAAGAGCAACATGATCACATAAACATGCACAGATACACATGCTATATTTAGAAGAACACAAGGTGAGAATTCAAGGAGAGAAAGTCAACCTAAATATGAAATTTGTGTATGAACTTGGCTGTAGTTTGGGGACAAAACTGTGTTCAGTAAGCAAAATCTGACAAAGCCTCCCCCTGGGGAAATCTAGGGTTAAGCAATGGTATTACACTTTATATAAAACCTACAGACATCTCATAACCCTCCCTGTGTGTGTGTTTCTTCTCAGAGAGTTTCTGCTGAGGAGATGGGAGATTAAGTAGGCCCAAGAGCTAAGGATGATCACTTGGCTTTACATCAGTGGCCACTTAGACACAGTATGTTCCTCGAGAAACACACACTCTGTTCAAACATGTTGAAATGCAGATGTTTGCTTCTGGCAAACATGCTTATAATGTGATCAGTACAATCACTGATCTAAAATGTGGTACGAGTTTAAACTGTGATTTCCATGCCCTGGGGAAACTCTTTAAAGCAGCACTTGAACTCAGTGGCCAGGGCAAAATCATCGCCAATTAAGGCCCCTCATTTATGTCCCGTTCTTTTACCTCCTTGCCCCTCTTTAATCTGTTCACCTCAGCTCCTCTGCAGATCTCCTTCTCCTGGTGGGGGGTGAGATTGACGCATGTATGCCTGAGTTTGGAGCTATTGAACTGGGACTGCATTATTAATGATAGTGTGGCAAGAAGCTTGGCAGGCCGCTGAGGACACCGCGAGAGTTAGAGGGGTGGATTTTTGCCCACTTTCATCTCCCCATATATATGACTCTTTCATTCCCACTCCATCTTTGTCCCTCTTTTTTCTCTGTCTCGATTGTTCTTTCAACCTTTCTTATTCTTCCTGTCATACACTACTCATCTTCTCTTTGAAACTCAGCTTTCAGTTTGCACACGTCCAGAAGCATCATGCCTTTTCAAAACTGACATATGATTATTATGCATTTTAAATAATGGAACAGAAACAGAAAAGCATTTGTACCTATGATAAGGTGAACAATAAATACAGGCAAAAAGTGTTTGTCTAAAAAAGGGGTTTTCAAACTTTTTGCCAAGAACTCTCAAATATGATGATCTTGCATGAGACCATGAGACCTGCAAGATGCAACAATATTTACACATCATATTGACAGACATATTTATAATGTGTGTTTAAAAATAGTTACTCTGATATTATAAATACAAATATTTGGCTTTTTTTAAAGAAAAAAATACTTGTATACAGCAAGGATTCATTAAGCTGATCAAAAAAGATAAAGACATTATAAAGTCACAAAAGCTTTCCACTTCAAATAAATGCTGTTCTTTTGAACTTTTTAGTCATCAAAAATCCTGGGGGGGGGGGTGCTTTAATTATTTTTTAATAAAAAAAAAATAATGTTTTTTTATTAAACAGCACAACTGTTTAATAAACTGTTTATTTGTTAATATTACTCTTCTGTTTGATAAACTGTGCTCGTAAATATTTTAAACAGCAAATCAGCATATTAGAAAGATTTCTGAAGGATCATGTGACGCTGAAGACTGGATAAAAGACTGATGAAAATTCAGGTTTTCCATCACAGGAATAAATTACACTTTAAAATATTTTATATTGGAAGCTGTTATTTTAAATTGTAATAATATTTTATGATATTACTGTTTTTAATTGATTATTGATCAAATAGAAAAAGCAATGGTAAGCATAAGAGACTTCTTTCAAAAACATTTAAAAAATCTCATAGACCCCAAACTTCTGAATGGTAGTGTTTATGTAAAAAAAAATCATCTTAGTTTACATTTATTTATATAGCTCTTTTTACATGTGTTTTTCAAATTTTACTAAACATCTCAATTTAACATATTAACTTTTACTTCTGTCATCATTCACCCACCATCAGAACTTTTTCCTGTGAAACAAAAAAGAAAACTAGACAAGCATGTCTTAAAGTTAAATAATGAACCCAAGGCACCAACTGAGCCTGGCATCTTACTGTCGTGACCCTCAAACAATGCATGAACAGATTTCTAGTCTTGTTTTATTATACCTTTCATGTGCCTGTAAAGATACTGCAGCTTTTTTAGCAGGCAGTTTTGAAGTAGAAAATGGGTTTATTGACTTCTATGCGAGTATACTGAGTGCAAGTAGCAAGCATCTGTTAGATGTCGTGAGGCTCCTGACAGTTAAGGGAGATTTTAGACTGTGGTCTCAAAAGATGCTGTCTGTGTGTCTGACCTGCCTTTCTCCCATCTCTCTCTCCTTTCTTCATCCCTCACTCCGTGCAATGTTTCGGTGGGCACTTGAGATAGAACATGGCGGTTAATTATCTCTGATTGGCTGGAGAGTTGAGTACCTGCCATGGTGATGAACGCTTGGTTGGCTGAGTGGTCTCTCTCGTTTCCCGCAGTTACAAGACTGGACTCCTTCAAGATCGCTGCCACAAACTCTAACAAACCTTTTCCATTAGACGGCCTAGGACAAACATGCACACAAAAATAGCAGAGGCAAATAGACACACGCAGGTCAGAGATGAAAAATCAGTCAATTGCTTGTGTATTCACTGCTGCGCATGACGATATGGTGGGGTCTGGGACTGGGAGGGGTCCTGACCCTACGTCACCCCTCATGCAGTTATGAACCAATATTATGGTTAAACTAGCCCACCTAGGGCCCACACGGAAGCCACATCTAAGCTCCAAATATAATACGCTGGAAACAGTAGATCACGCACGAACATTTGTTGTTTCACCGCAGGCAGAAAATAAGACGAGCACTGATTGGCATGACAGAACTGCTGCAGTTCATCAGTGTAAAGACGCTGTAGGAGCAGATTTTGCCAGGTCAATGGCTTCGAGCTCCATTCTAGAACTTCTGCTGCAGGAATCAATTCCCTCTCATTTTTGTCACGGTCAAGTGTTTACTGATTGGTTCAAATTATAAATCTCCAGCACTAACCTGCTGTAGACTTGCTGGAGTACATCAAACATGCACTTTTTTACATGACAAACATCTATTCTGAAAAAGGACAGAAAATATATCAGCATGTATGTATATATGTATATACTGTATATATATATATATATATATATATATGTTGTTAAAAAAGATTTTAAAATATATTTATATAAATACATTTTCAATACATTTTAGTTACTTGTATTACTTTATATATTTGTGTCCTTCCTTTTAGATGATATTTTTAGTGTATAAATATAATAATATTGGCAAAAATATACTTTTAAAACAATACTTTTTTGTGTCAAAAACGTATTTTGTAATATTTTGGCATTTAAAGGGTTGAAAAGAATATGAATTTTCAATTTGCAAAAATTAATTTCCTTAAGCAGCACTGTTTACAACATATATTTAGTGTAACCAAACACAATACCAAAAGGGAAGTGGTGGAGAAACAAGTAATGAAATTACAAAGATTTAATAACATGAATGTCAAACAACAACATACCTGATAAAAGAAATAAAGCAATCCTTTATACTGTGTGAGTTTGCCCTTTTCATTTCTGTAAAATAAATGTCATGTGCAATGTAATCAGCATGTGCTTCAAATTCGCTGACAAGAAAGAAAACCAATAATAGCCTTAAAAAAAGTGAAAACATGAAAATAATAAATCATAGGGGGAAAAAATAATGTCATAAACATAAATTGCAGGAATGTTTTTTTATAGCTATGATGAAATAAGATTAATTAGAGCTTAATATAAACCTACCTCTCCCATATAGACACAATGCCAAAAGGGAAAAGGAGGAGCCAATGCAGGAAATTGGTATAGACACATTGCCGTCAGAATAAAATAGGAAGATGGACACAGACACAGACAGGCACATCAGATATACACTGTAACTCTACATATGAAATGTGAATAATACTGTGTACTTCTCATACTTGTTACACTGGCATATATTTTTGCCAAAAAAGCCATATGGGAGAGCAAATCTGAGAACCAGCATCTGTAATATATTTACTAGTGACCACCTATGCTGGTCTTTTTTAAGCAAGAAGTATTAAAGACAGGATGACATTACCCAAAATAACATCACTGTCACCATCCAGCATTTAAATTTGCGATACACTGAGTGTTTTTGATCTTTTTCAGCTTCTACGAATGAAATGATTTACAGAGTTGCTGAACTGAGATGCGCCTGGTTTAAAAGTATAATGGAGTACAGGGAATTCTTGTTCTTTTCTTGCACAGGTACATTTCAAGAGGGGATCAGAGCAGAGGGTCAGCCATGCAACATTACTCTCAGAGCAAAATGGGATTTAAGTGCCTCGTTCAAGGACACAGACACAGTCGGCAGAGGAAGGTGCTAGCACGTCTGACAAGCTTACCATTCTCACAAGGGATCAACCAACAGCCATCTGGGACGTGGTCCATTTCCCTAACAGCCAGGGTTCCATCAAACCCCAGTAAACCAAAGGCCTTTGCTTTTTTTCATTCTGGTTTGGGCCAGCATTCTGCCAGCTTCCCTGGAGCTCGGAGCTGTATGTGCTGTGGAGACTAAAGGACTGGCACCAATGTTTGAAACCGAAATATCACAGATCTCTCATTATTTTACCATAGGAAACATGCCAGAGCTTTGTTTAAATACTAAAATCTCTCTCTAGACCACACACACACATCTCATAAATATTAAATAGTCATTCATCAGACACTATTTTCAAAAGCGACTTAAAGTAGGGTACAACGGGGCTAAAGGCGCCCCGGGGTAAAAGGCGCCTTTGATATTATTTTCATCTAAACCACTAGATGGCACTAAAACGTGGCGTAGCACTTTCCAAAACATTAGGTGCGTTCGACTTGAAGCACGGCTACAGACGGCGATCAACGAGAGTAGCCGCTTGCAGTCAGGGGCGGAGTTGAAAACGGACACGTCAAGCCGGACACTTTCTGCTCCCGTTAGTGACGCTCACGCGGTGTTTACATACTGATAAAACATGTATAACCTGAATGCACTGTAAGTCGCTTTGGATAAAAGCGTCTGCTAAATGCATAAATGTAAATGTAAATATACTCTATCACAGATGAAGTGAATAAAATGCAATATTTGTCAAATACACAGACGTTTCAGAAATGTTTTCATGAGCAACAGAAACACTTTTTATATACTGCATAATACAGGGCCATCTGTTCAAGAATAAAGTTCAACATAAACATATACTATTTAAATACCGATAAAGTGGGGGTATATTTGCTTTTATCAGTGTTTTTTTATTAAATGTGACTCAATATAACATTGCGACTACAGTAAAAAAAGCTTTTACTGTTCTAAAAACAGATTTGTGAGCAGTATTGGAACTGAAGATGTTAGAAACACACGTCATTGCTGTCATGTGGTGAGTTTGGCCAATCGTGAAACAGTTGTGTCGTCATCAGCGCTCCCGCAGTCGCTCTGGAGAAACTGCGCCAGCTGAGTGAAGCCCCGTTCACACTACAAGTGACACTCAGCGACAAAGCGACACGATCCCATTCATTTCAATGGAGAGCTGCTGATTTCCAGCGACACGAGCAACAGCGAGCGATAGCGACCGTTGGCGACCGGATGGGGCGTGTCCAGCGACGCGACAAAGTTCGCAAATGAAGAGCGACTTTCGGGAGCGACAGCCAATAGGAAAGAAGACGGTTGAGCTCACGTGATCGTTCTCCTCTCAGCCGTAGATAAACATACTCAATGGAAAAAAAGTAGGCTCTGTTTCTCATTTATTTTTGTTTGTATGTACGGACTTAATTCATATTTATATTATGTTTAGTATTGGCGGATTGCCTGTCTAACCAAAATTTTTGTATGTAGCAGCAAGAAACCTAATTTGCTATGCAACAAGGCAACCAGACCTAGCTTCTTTATTTCTCTCCAATACGAGAACGCTGTGATAAGATGATTAACCACTAGCGACCGTCATCAGTAGTATGTCCCAGCCCTACATACTGGTACTTTTTCTTCACAACATATGCAGCAACAAAGTCGCTGGTAGTGTGAACACAGCTTGAGCCGGCTGCTCTCGAAACGTTCTCGTGGTACTTTGATGCCACACGTGACAGTGACGTGGTGTCGGCGCCGGTTCAAGTTGGACAAATTTTCTAACCGGCATGCACTGCTTCAAGTCAGAACACACCCGCCGATCGTCTGTTTTCATGGCGCTGCTAATATTTTATGTTTTTTAAAATGTTGTGAAGTCGAAGACACCTTCTTTATGATTTTCTTGGCTTTTCGAAAGAATATGTAAAAGTATGGTATTTGGGGTATAAAGCGCCCCTGATGCACGTGTATATTTGTCTGATCTTTGACGTTGTTATAAATATCGATCGCGCGCAACAGCGCACTTTCAGTTGATTCTGTATTTTTTATATTAACTAATACTTGATCATAATTTATATTAGCAGAAAACATACTTTTAGCGATTTTTTTATTTTTTTATTAAACAAATCATTAAGCTGAAGTATTTGTAGATGTTAAAGGCCCCTCTTGCCACCTCATACATTTATAGTTCACCCAAAATGTTGCTCCTGTCATCATTTACTCACGCTCAGGTGGGCCTTTAGTAGTTCCCTTCCTGGAAACCTGTATGAATTTCTTAAGGGGTTTGTTCTGACGAACACATAATCAGGAAGATATTTTAACACAAATAAAGTCTTTTGCTCTTATTAAACCATTAGCACAAAAACATTATTATACAATGTTCACAGAATGTTTGGTCACAGTTTATTTTAAAGCCCAATTCTTGCCATTAACAAATCATTAACTATAAATTTAAGCCTTTATGCAACTGGCTCAAAAAAGTAAATGACCAGCCATTAAGAAAGAAATTATGGGCAATACTAAACAGGGCAAATTAGCATGAGAGCGCAATCCCATAAAAGTGCCGACAGGAGTGGAAAGTTCTGCAGATGATCCCCTGATAATGTGTAAATGAAAAACACAGACACAGCCAGCGCATTTCTATAATGACCAACACAATCTACCAAGTTCAGTGCAAATAAGGATGCAAGTTAGCAAACAAGCAGAGCCGATGATAATCAGATGCTTGTAATCTGCTAACAACGCAGCCACAAAATGGGTTAAGATATGCTTTTTGGGGTGTTAAATAATGGCACAAATACCAGTAAACTGACTACATTAAACCATTTGTAAACCCCTTTGCATGTTTCATTTAAATACTCTCCTCTCATGAATTTTGCATCTGAAAGAGAGACTCCTACAAATGCATATGCAATAAGGTTAGCCAGAAAAATAACTATCCACGCCCTTTTACCGCTAATGTTTCACTGTGTGTCTTTAGTACATCCTGACAGTAGCTTTTAAACTACTTCAACAGGCCCTTCAATACTAAAACTAGTATGAGAAGTTAATGAATCAGGCCCCTGCAAGATCTGCCATCATTGAGACCATAGAGCATTTCGAGCCAATCGTGCAGCTAATCACTTTGGAGCTCCTGACAATGCTGATTGGCTGAAAGGTGTCAGATGCATTCAATGACATATCTTATACAACATAATGCAATTGCTTCTTTGGACCCAAATGTACTAGGTACAAAATCCAGAACAAAAGTACTGGATGATTACTCTTTCTATAATACCAGACTGCAATGTTTCATTGTGCTTTTTAATGTGAATATTTTGTTCTACCGCAGCACTTTGCAGGCAATGTTTGTTACATCTTTTTCTAATATGCCTTTCATTTGAAGGCTCTGATACAGTAATAAAGGGAAGAAAATGGAATTTTCCACTAAGTCAAGCAAAAATTCATATAATCAGGAAACAAAAGATGGCAAATGATCGTGGCTTTGATGCACTTTTGTACCCAAGGGCTTGGGCAGGGCAAGAAAAACAATTGAGCAAGTGTTTTTTCTTGTCCTGTGCTTTGATAATAGACACAGAAATGCTTTCAGAAGATGGAATAATTTTCATATGACCTAAGATAAAAAGAAATCGATTATCAGAGCTTTTGAAAGGTTATTTAGTTCACTGCGTGTGTAAAGGCAAGTCAAAAAATAAGTTTAGCTAAAAGACAAGAAGTCTGTTTCTTTCTCTCTCTCTCTCATATACTTTCTCTTTTTTAAACAGCATTCATGAAGCTATTAACTATACAATTAACACCTTTCATCTACTTTATCAAATAAATCTAGAATCATATTCCCTTAGCAGAAAATAGTGAATATACCTTAAGTATTTGTCCAAACGCTTATTCCATTATTCTTCGGTTAAACGTTTTTTAGTTGATCCTGCTTTAAACCACCCAGCCAAGGCCCTTACAGGATTTCCCAATTTGTGGAAAACATGCTCTTCATGAAAAGTAATTTCACATTTGAGTCTAAGGAGCTGTGTTATTTTAGAAATGCTTTCGAAGCATCTCATAAATAGCGCAGTGAATCTTGAGCCAGTAACAACAGATCAGATGAGAGCAAACAGAGAGATAAAGCAGTAGATGGAAGTGCTCTATGCAGTCTGGCAGGGGTTCATACATTATGCATGTGTGGATCAGTTCTGTTGTACTTAGAGCTAATGTGATTCTTTGTATAATGTCCATTCAGAGACCAATTACATAATGTTCACAATTAATTAGCCTCACTCTCGTTTCTCTCATTGTTTGAACACTTCTTTGTGATCCTGAGCACAGGATCTGATTTAAACACTGCAAGTGCACTTGGCCTGTTTGAAGTGAAGGAGCTGTGATTTACAACAGCAGCACTAAACAAACACATACATAGATTCAAATAAACCTAAACTTAACATACAATGATATATTTTACTCTTTCCTGCTTTTTTCTCCCCTCTCTCTCTAGTTCCCCCTCTGTGCTTTGACATTTGTCAGAGCTTATGTTTCCCTGGAGGCTGACATGTGCTCAATTTAAATATTATTCCTAAACACTACATTAAAAAACACAAACTCAGACGAGACAAAAAAGTAAAAAAATGGAGTGCGATAACAACAACATAACATATTTTGGATCCTGAGAACATCAGAACATTGTTTTTAGAGGGTCTACTGTTCATTCAACAAACACAACCCAGTCACCCAGGGCGCAGTAAAGGATCATGGGAACTGTAATGAAGTATCATGTTGTCATCATTGTGTCTGATTTGTAATATTTTGTCATAGATTTAGCACAACGTTTCGACCTTTGGCCCATTGCACTAAACTCTCTCAGCGACTCGTCGAGGCAGCTTCTCAGAAAAAGCAAGCATTACCCTCTCTGTCAATCATTATTAGCCAGATTTATTGTGTTTGACAAAAGCAGAATTAAATGGTCACTATAAATATTTTTCTAAATCAGTGGATCTCAAATTGAGTTTTTAAAGGCAACATCAAATGGAAATTGTGACCATTTCTGTCTCCTCCTGAGACCCAAGCATGGATTTTTGAATGGCATAGAAATTTGACACAGACCATGACACAGTTCTTATGAAAATGTTGCCAAGTTATTATTACGTTTTTCATTACATTGCCTCAAGAACACATTAATATACAAATGAGATACAATGTATTGATACATTGTATAGAATGGGAATACCAAGTTATGGAAATTTTAAGTAAAATAGTATATCAAATAATTCATAACATAGTTGAGAATTATCTTTGTACACAATTTGGTTTTAAAAAAATAGCGTGAAACCTAAAAATTGATTGGTGAATTAAATTTAAAAAATCTTTAATTAACAACAGAGCATAAAATACAAAAATATCTATTTTTTTCTCCATGTGTTTCTTATGCTCCAAATAATGTAATGACATGAAAAAACAACACAAAACTTTTGTTGATTCCCAGGAGGATATCTGAGTGAAACGGCTTCTGAAACTAGAAAAAAAAGTAAGGTGGGACATAATTTTGTCCATTGGGAATTAATTGGATTGTTGCAAATTGCTGTGATTGTTTCATGTGAGTGACAAGTTGCTGAAGGAAAAAAAAAAATTAAACTCATCTATAGCTATCGGAAAACCTTATTGCCCTGACTACAGGGTGCATTGCATTGCATTGCATGAAATAAAATAAAATAAAATAATGTTCAATGATGAATATAAATAATTTATATAGCCTATTTCACAATTTAATCACTGTAACATTCCATTAAAAATTGGGAATGGTCTATTTTCATTTATGACTTTAATAAGCCATTGTGCCAGGCAGCCACAATGTATTTTGTGCTGTGAAATAATGGTTAATAGAATAGAATAGAATAGAATAGAATAGTATTATCATTCGCTAATAAATAAATAAACTACCAACAATGTATTATATAAGCCATTAAACAATATTCATCATTTTTGTAAGTGAAACTGTATTTAATACAATCAGGTAAAGTTTTGAGTATGTCATGTAATCTGTCCATATTAGTAATTGAGCTGCTTTGTTTTTCATCGTTTCAACACTATCAACAACAAAAGATACTGGAAACATTTTTCCACTCCTTTAAAAGTTGAGAAGCCAATTTACAAATTTTATGTGTCATTATTTACAGTAATTATTTACATCTAGTGGACATTGTATCAAATTGGAGCTTGAGATTTTTTGTGATCAATATAGATCAAGCAGTCAGTCAGCAGTCTGTGTTTGTGCCGTCTGAGACGATCCAGCGCTGCAGACACTTGATTATCTGTTACATGGAAATGAACCTTTGAAAATGTCTGGCTGAAATGTTTTAGAACTTTGGGGAATTACATCATATTTTATATCATTTCATATTCACTCTTCTCCAACACTTTTATTATTCTTTGTGATGTTATAATCATGATTTGTGCATGGGCTCTAGACTGATATTTTATGGGTAAGACACTCTTTAAGTTTCTCAAACTCAGTGTGTAAGAGTTACTGCAGCACACTCACATTGTGCTCTGACACAGTTGTGTAAAATAAAGTGATTTCTAGGTTATTACATTGCATATTTCCTTTAATAACAGGCATAAATTACAAAATGGTTATCAGGAATGAGCTATTGAGAATTATTGCAAAGTTGATCCTCATATCTAATTTACATGAGGAGGGGAAAGCAAATTTACATTCAAATTAATTCATTTACACAGAACCCAAATCCCAAAATGTAGCTATAAACGGCTTAAATCATTTAGTCAGATTTAGTGAATTTATAAACTGATGTTTGTGCACCTTTCAATTCATGCTGAACTTGAATCAAGCTCAACAGATGTTATTTTTTTTAAAGAATAGGTGAGTAGTTCAATCCAATATTTCACGCTGCTTTATTAAAGCCTGTATTGCAAAAGATTGTGTTGATAAATCATTTTATAGTGCATTTTCAACATGTTTTCTGCTCAGTGTCTATATTCAGCGTCATATCTGGGATATACTGTAGAAGTCATGTTTCTCAGGTGTGCAGTGTGAATACTGTTCCTCTCTCTCTATCTCTATTCCCTTCCCCCTTCTCTTTGACAGACAGGTCTTTGATGTCTGACACTATTGATGAATATAAAATTTCTCTATGAATGTCTGTCATTGTCTTCACTCTGAAAAACATTTTTTGAAAACTAATGTGATGCGGTGTTGTATGCAAATTAATTCGCTCCCAGTTATGTGGTGTTGTCTGCAAATTAATTTGCTCCCACATACCAACTCATACACACACGCAAACAAACACACATTCAGTCATTGTCACATACGCCCATTGAGGGTGAAACCTCTGGAAAAGGGCTATATCTAAATTCACACCCTCCTTCTGTTCTGACAATATTCAAATCATCTAACACCTTTATTCTGCTTGGATGAGATATTTCACACACACACACACACACACACACACACACAGAGACAATCGTTCTCTGCTCTCATGTGAAGAATGACTACTTCTCAAACATGAGCCAACACTGGGGGAAATGGACGTCAAACAGTTCACAGGAGCGAGGATTTGAAAAAAAAACCATCTGAGGTGAATTCACTAAACATTTGCACCACTTTAGTGTGTCATAGTGTAGCATAAAATCATGCTAACACGTTACATTTAGCTGGTCGCTATCTGTGCTGCTCTGTGAGTATGTAAAATAAATCACGTCACATGAAATCATAATTAAATTTAAAAGTTTTTGCTGACATTTTGCTGGCTCTTATTCATTACAAAACCATGTTTTGGACTCTATACTGACACCTACTGGCTTGGATGCATGAAGTCTCTTTACGCTGCCAATTATAATCTGCTGGCAATTTACAGCAGAGCTGTTTATTTATATTAGATTTTGTTCTTTTTAGCTATGTTTTGCTTTTATGTTTACTATATAAAGTAACACATTATATATAGTATACACAACACAACAAATACAGGTAAAACAGTAATAATGTGAACTATTATTTATATATATATTAACATTGATTAATACTAATCAATTTAAAATATTTTTTTTATTTTAATATATTTTCAAATGGTGAAATTTTATTAAAATAGATTTACTTGCCCAAAACATTTGAACAGTATGTAGTAGTATTATTATAAGCATTAGTTTTTATCACCATCATCATCATCATCATTATTATTATTATTATTTATTATTATTATTATTACTAGTATTAATGACTCATTTAATTTCATAACACAGCTGGTCATGTGATGTTAACATGATGGAACCCATGTGGGGCATTCTCCCAATCAATCATCAATCAATCAATCAATAATTGACTGTTTTGGAAAAATGCATGCAGATTCATTTTTTGTGTAAAAAAAATGTTTTAATTAGCAAAAAAAAATGCTGTTTATTTTCTGTTGAAAATAAATAATTCTTCAAATTATGGTTCTGATAATCAAGCACCCTTTCAGCATTTTAAAGAGCTGATTCAGGTGCTTGTTTTGCAGTAGAGATGATGTAGAGTCCCAGTAAAGTGTTATTATCTACTGCATCCTGCACAACCAAGCACTCAAAACAAACCCACAAGCCCAGGAACTGCGCTGTGTAAATTAAATTTAGCGCTATATCTGTGGTCACATTTGCGCCACTATCTGATTTGCATAATTCCTTTAGTGAATGAGGTGACATCTCTTGCAAATAAATGGTGCTATCAGCAGGTGATATTCATTGTTGTTGAATTTCCCACATAGTATGTGTGCTCCTGAATTATCCAGAACCATCCTCCTTTGATTCTGCTGTTCCTTTTTCTTGATACAAACAGAGATATAATTTATATCTCTGTCAAACACAAAAGCATTTACAGCTATTTAAACTCGCGTAGCTGAAGGACATGCATTTCAGAGCCTGTTTCCCTCAGTGTGGAAAACTCACAGATGTCATTTGATGGATAAAAATGCCTCACAGCGTGCTTCTAACACACATGCACAAAGGAAAAAGAGAACGGGACACATGGGGGGAGGCAAGGGTCAGCATGAATAAAAGACAAAAATGAAAGTAAACCACTGTTCAGTCATCACCACCATCTGAATAGAGATGGACCGCAAGCCTGAACACCCAGACTTTGAATAACTTCTCCACTCTATCACTCTGTGTCCACTTTCCTCTTTTCAGTGTGGAGTAAGGCACAAGTTCAATCTTGGGTTAGGTCCAAATCCATTTATTTTCTCTCAAACACTTTTTTCTTCCTCTATCTCTCTCCCTCCTTCACCTCAACCTCTCTAATTTTCTCCTTTTTCATCTCCTGCGATGGTAGTTACAGAGGTAATATCAGGAGAGAGATGAAGGCTGTTTTAGCACATACCACACACATATATTTACACAGCGCAATATAACGTCCAACATAAAGCTGCGTAATGAGACACTCTGTTCTCTACTGCTTGCTGCGTTGTTTGTTTGTAGTATAATGCAGATGTGAGCGACTATCTCAGAGGGACATTCACAACCGTAGGCTCCATACAGTGCGCTCAACTCTAGCCCTTGCTGCAGAGCATGTGAGGACTGTGAACGAGAATCCCACAGAAAAGGAAAAAAGAGCTCTTTCATCTCCACTGCACGACACACAGCAGGTTTAATTAGAAAGTGTCGGCCTGGCATCAGTGGGTGTGTGTTTCTGTGTGTCTCACAACAAACCCAGTATTGCTGAGCTTTGGACTCGTTCACATACTGCAATGATGTCTCATTCTGACTGCAACTTGGGCTCTGCGGTCCATTTCAAAATTAATCTGTTTGTCCAGTTGGGAAACACTGTAGCAAATAAATAAATAATAATAATAATACAAATAAAGTCCAGCTTCTCCACTGAAATAAACCGCCTAGAAGAGCTGAACTGGCTCAGTATGGCCAGTTTAAATATGCTGTTTTGCTGCTCAAGTATAGTTTCTTATTATTATTATTATTAAGGTTGAAAACAGTTGTGCTGCTTAAAATTTTTGTGGATCTGTGATGCATTTATTTTTCAGGATTCTTTGTATATAAAATAAATTAAAAATAGTTAAAAATAACTGAATATGTTTGAAATAGATTTGTTGTGTGTGTGTGTGTGTGTGTAATAAAATGTACTTTACTACTTTTACTTTTAATCTATTTAATGTGTCCTTGCTGAATAAGGTATTAATTTAAAAAAAATCTGACCTCACTCGTATGTTAAGCCTAACTGCTTTTCAACAAAACAAAGAGGCAGATAAATATACTTTGACAATTATTTTAGTAAAAACAATATTTAAATGTGATGTTGGATGGAGAGAATAAATGAAAGCAATGAATAAAAAATGAATTTTCATTTATTTTGAAGATCTATAGATTGAGTAAAGAAATTGCACAGAACAGGTTGAAACTGTTATAGTGTCAAATTAGGTAAAGTATGTTAAAGGGGTCATGAACTGCCTTTGTTTTTTTATTTTGTACTGTTCTCTGGGTCCAATTATAATGTCAACAACATTTTTACATCAAAAAACATCACAGTTTTGAAGTATTAAAACATGTCCTGTTTTAAAACCCCTCATCAGAACGCTCTGTTTGAATATGCATGACGGATTGTAGACTCTGAAGTAAACGCCCACTGCTATGATTGGCTAATAGTTGTGTATGTTTGACAGTCTACATCCTTCACAGATGGACGCTGCTGTGATTTAGGTTAAAAACACATAAATAGTCAGTACATATTAAACAATCTGTAATAACAGACAAAGCAATAGTGACCAAGTAATAAAAACACTTGTGCGGTTCGACATTACTGTCGGAACTTCATTAATAATAAAGTTCATAAAATAGTTTATTGTGTAGTTTCTGCGTAGACCTGTGTTCGCCTCTCGCCATTTACCGCTGTTTAGCCACGCTATTACATCATAAAGTGGCACATTCCACAACCTGCCATTTTGGTAGATTGCCTTCAATATAAGAATATTTAGACTAACGAGAAAGTTTTGAGTTCTGAAACTTACAGGATATTTTTTATAGCACAACGACCTCTTATATGACAAAAGATCAAGGGAATTTTGATTTCTCAGTTCATGACCCCTTTTAAAATGCAATGGTATTTAAATAATCTCATTCATTACATGCAATATCCATCAAATCAATATGATATGAACCTAAAAACTGTAAACAAAGTCTCTAAATTTCATATGTAATCTGCTTACTGTTCATGTTAGATGCTGTCAATATGTTCATAATGTACATTTCAGAGTATTTGAAAATATAAGTATGCTAAAAGAGACATTTTAGCCACTTTCATGCTAGTTTTGGCTGTTTACCCATCATGGTTACACTGTTCAAGATAATGCAACCATCGAAACCGGCCTGAAAAATAGCATTGTCATCCAAAATCAGTGAAGATTAGGAGTGAGGAAAAAACATACATTTACCTCAAGATATAGCATTGATATTCTCAGGACAAGAATCAATATTTGTATTACTTTTGTCACCATTCAGTGCATTAACTAAATAGTCTCTGATTTTTTCCCTTAAAATCCAAACTGACAATAACAATTTTAAAGCAAAGTGCAATGCAATTGAAAGAGATGCGAGTAAAAACTCATATATATAAAAAGTACATATATATAAAGAATCGCATGACTCAGATACTAATATAACATTATATAATACTTTTATTACATCTGATACCCACCTTTAGTCAAGAACGTCTTGAAAGTTTATTTTTTTTCAGAACTGTGACCATGATGTACACCATTCCTGACCCAGACATACTCTTGACCCAAAACACCGTCCACTCCCAGATGGTAAATGTTCCTCTAGAGTGCTCTTTTGAGTGCTTGGTTTCCAAAGGAAGCAGATGTCAGTGAATTTAAAAGGCTGGTATCCCGTCTGTGTGTATGTGTGTATTTGTTCTCTCTCGATGACAGTAACACGACAACATTGTGTATCCCATAAATGCAGGCAGTGTGTATAGAAGGATTGTGAGTGTCCATGGGAGAGGGCTGATGTGTACGTAAGTGTTATTTATTGGGCGAGCGAGAAGTGTTTACTGTAGGGACAAGAGACAGTGTCAGTCCAGTCTAATCCCTCTACCAACAGCAACACCATCCTTTTTCTCTCTCTCCATCTCTTTCCCCTCCGCTCTCTCTCTTAATCTGTCTGAACACACACTCCGCAGGGTTAATGGACTACATCTTTCTCTCTCCTGCTCTAAATCATCCTGTCTTCATTTAGACCCTCTCAGGCAGATGTTTTTAACCGAGAGGAGTCAGGGTCTCGCTCACAGACTGGGTAGACCTAGCGTGGAAACGGCCAACACGGTGCACCAATAGAACCACACACGCTGTCTTGTGTGTGTGCGTGTGTTGCATTAATAGCTGAGGCACGTTCAATAGAAGGGAGGAGGAAACACGCTTTCGTGCCAGAAGATGAGAAAGTTCAGCCGAGGTGATTGGATTAGCTTCTCTTTTGCACTTAGGGCAGAAAGGCACTGGATGAGTGTGTGCATCAGTATAGAGGAGAAGAGGAGAACATACAGCGTTCACATTTTCTGCCACTTGACGATCATGCAATGTTCAGATGCATAATTTATTTATGCAGCTAGATGTAATATGAAGATGTAATGCTGACTTGGTATTCATTTCTTGACATTTCCTTGACATTTCAAAGGAACTAATTATGTTACAGGAAGTAGAAAGTTGAGTTACTTTTCTATTACTTTATCGGCTGACTGAGACACTACTGCATCCAAACTACTTGACTTACAAACTTTGTTTTTATTATTTTTATTTTTCATTTGTTTTTGTTTTTACATTGGAAGTGTTTTCACTTCCGGCATAGTGTGCATGTAACAAGAAAAAGTGCCAAGAGCACACACCTAAATGTAAAAAAAAAAAAATTAAATGAATATTTCACCTTGAGATAAAAAAAAAAGCTGTCTGAACCCCGGTTTTATAGTCAAGGCTGAAGTCTAGTCCCAGATTTAAAAAAAAAAATGTCTGGGCTGAAAAAAAAAACTTGCGCTGTCTGATCTTAAAATATGTCAGTGCCATTTTTGTCTCAAGAGGCATACCATAGTGTTTTTCATCTAAAGCATGTTTATAAAAACTACTTAAATGCCCAAATTGAACTATGGCCTACTCCTGGCTTAACCTAAACCCTGTCTATGAAACCGGGTCATTGTTTAATTACAATGTTTAATGTCAAATATGCCTTCAAAAACCTCACACACCAACTAACATCAAACCTTATTGGTTCCTACATCATGTGGTACATTTGATGTAGTCTTTGTGCACTAGCCAGTGTTTTGATTTACAAACCCGATTCCAAAAAAGTTGGGACACTGTACAAATTGTGAATAAAAAAGGAATGCAATAATTTACAAATCTCATAAACTTATATTTTATTCACAATAGAATATAGATAACATATCAAATGTTGAAAGTGAGACATTTTGAAATGTCATGCCAAATATTGGCTCATTTTGGATTTCATGAGAGCTACACATTCCAAAAAAGTTGGGACAGGTAGCAATAAGAGGCCGGAAAAGTTAAATGTACATATAAGGAACAGCTGGAGGACCAATTTGCAACTTATTAGGTCAATTGGCAACATGATTGGGTATAAAAAGAGCCTCTCAGAGTGGCAGTGTCTCTCAGAAGTCAAGATGGGAAGAGGATCACCAATTCCCCCAATGCTGCGGCGAAAAATAGTGGAGCAATATCAGAAAGGAGTTTCTCAGAGAAAAATTGCAAAGAGTTTGAAGTTATCATCATCTACAGTGCATAATATCATCCAAAGATTCAGAGAATCTGGAACAATCTCTGTGCGTAAGGGTCAAGGCCGGAAAACCATACTGGATGCCCGTGATCTTCGGGCCCTTAGACGGCACTGCATCACATACAGGAATGCTACTGTAATGGAAATCACAACATGGGCTCAGGAATACTTCCAGAAAACATTGTCGGTGAACACAATCCACCGTGCCATTCGCCGTTGCCGGCTAAAACTCTATAGGTCAAAAAAGAAGCCATATCTAAACATGATCCAGAAGCGCAGGCGTTTTCTCTGGGCCAAGGCTCATTTAAAATGGACTGTGGCAAAGTGGAAAACTGTTCTGTGGTCAGACGAATCAAAATTTGAAGTTCTTTTTGGAAAACTGGGACGCCATGTCATCCGGACTAAAGAGGACAAGGACAACCCAAGTTGTTATCAGCGCTCAGTTCAGAAGCCTCCATCAATGCTGAAAGGTATATCCAAGTTCTAGAACAACATATGCTCCCATCCAGACGTCGTCTTTTTCAGGGAAGACCTTGCATTTTCCAACATGACAATGCCAGACCACATACTGCATCAATTACAACATCATGGCTGCGTAGAAGAAGGATCCGGGTACTGAAATGGCCAGTCTGCAGTCCAGATCTTTCACCCATAGAAAACATTTGGCGCATCATAAAGAGGAAGATGCGACAAAGAAGACCTAAGACAGTTGAGCAACTAGAAGCCTGTATTAGACAAGAATGGGACAACATTCCTATTTCTAAACTTGAGCAACTTGTCTCCTCAGTCCCCAGACGTTTGCAGACTGTTATAAAAAGAAGAGGGGATGCCACACAGTGGTAAACATGGCCTTGTCCCAACTTTTTTGAGATGTGTTGATGCCATGAAATTTAAAATCAACTTATTTTTCCCTTAAAATGATACATTTTCTCAGTTTAAACATTTGATATGTCATCTATGTTGTATTCTGAATAAAATATTGAAATTTGAAACTTCCACATCATTGCATTCTGTTTTTATTCACAATTTGTACAGTGTCCCAACTTTTTTGGAATCGGGTTTGTATTTTGAGAGTGAATAAAATCCTAAATGATTTGTTCATTATTAAAAGTGATTGTGTCACTTCAGTAGACTTGGAATATATAATACTCGAGTCATATGGACTAATTTCACACTACCTTTATGTCCTTTTTGGGGCTTGAAAGTTTTGGAACCCATTGATTTTCATTGTATGGATGAAAACAGAATGAACATGTTTCAAAATATCTTCCTTTGTGTTTACAGAAGAAAGATAGTCATGTAAGTTTGAAACAACATGAGGGTGTCATTATTGTCAGCAGAAATCAAAATGGGCTGACTGTCATTGCAGACACATAACAGGCACACTTTAAATACACAGCAAAGAGCTTTTATGTTGCTTCTTGAATGTTTCACAACACTTTCAAACTGAAATGTCCGGTAACACTTTATTTTAGGGTCTCTAAACTAGCTGCTTATTAGCATTCATATTACTAGAATATTAGCCATTTATTTGTACTTATTAAGCACATATTAATGCCTTATTCTACATGACCTTATTCTACATCCCTAATCCTACCCAATACCTAAACTTAACAACTACCTTACTAACTATTAATAAGCAGCAAATTAGGATTTTATTGAGGGAAAAGTCGTAGTTAATAGTGAATAAGTGTTCCCTATTCTAAAGTGTTAACAAATGCCCAAATAGTGGCTGTAAGCATGTCCACATCTGTCAATGTTTCATTACATTGGTTGTTGTAAGTATATTGTGGCAGTGTGGAAATTATATGTCCTGTGAGTGGTGCTAAAATTACAGTTAACAAATGCAAATGTGAGATAAAAAATGCATTTGCTAAAGCAACCATGCCATTATAGCTTGCTCCAGGAAGTCTTTGAGCTCTTTTATTATGACTTGTGTTTAATGGGATTCAAATCTGTACAACACTGTACCAGGCCAGCAAGTCAGAAAAATGGGTCACGCTTTATTTTAAGGTCTAATTCTCACCATTAACAAACCATTATCTACAACTTTTGCCTCAATAAACTGCTAATTTGCTGCTTATTAATCATTAGTAAGGTAGGTAAGTTTAGGTATTGGGTAGTACTAAGGATGTAGAACATGGTCATGCAGAATATGTGCTTTATAAATACTAACAAACAGCAAATATGTTAATAATAAGCAACTAGTTAATAGTGAGAATTGGTCTAAAGTGTTACAGAAAACAGTACAGAAAAGTCATATATATGGAGCTGATTAGGTAATACAAAAGTCAAAATATATTGCTTTACAATGATGTACAATGACAAAAGTGTTTGAGATCGTATTGCGCACAGGAAAAAAAAAGTATTGCAACACACAGAAAAAAGGCCTTTATCAATCAATAATCTTCCCCTGTAATAATAATTTGTGTGAAAAGGAATAAAAGTTGTTGGTGTTTTACTGCCACTATAGTGTCCACTGGAAACTGCAATGAATTGTATGTATAGGAAAGTTTTTGGAGTTTAACAAAAATGTAGGTAAAGGCTTGTTTACATGGGCGGCGCTAGGGAGGGGCTAGCAGGTGCTCCAGCACCCCCAAGAAAAACCAAAGCACCCCCATAAAAAATGAAATAAAATAAAAACATTTGACTCATTAAACACATGCATAAATACTCCAATGCAATAACGTGATTTGCAGTCGCAGGTAATGTCAGCATTTTATTTAAAAAATGTATCGGTTCCTTGTACCAAGTACTATTGGCCTGCCCCGACTAAAGATTTTTCTAGTCAACTATTCGCACGTTTATATTAAATTGATAGTATAATAACCATTTAGGTTATTATTTATGCCTATTATTTAGGCGTATTATTCCGCGCTCAAACGCACACATAACGCTTGCCGCAAAGCACTGGCTAAAGTAATGATTATGAATGCATCGGGGAAAAATACATTTTACTTATTTATTAATAAACTAGTGCTTTCTCAGACTCAACATCTCCACAGTGGACGTGCCTTTAATAGAGAAATGCACCTATAAAGACTACATAATCAGAGAAGATTTTTTTTTTTTTTTTTTTAATTGGTTTTCAAGCTTTCTGCAGATTTATTTCTTATGTCTGTGAGCTGGTTCATTGTTGTGACGCGCTCCATTCAAGGAGACTGCATGAGACGACAGAAAACACATCCAAAAATGACGGGAGTATAAGCTCTTTCCGCAGGAAAAAATAAATAAATAAAAATAATTGCGTGCGCGCCCCCATGCAGTAGGCTAAGCGCGATAATACTCCCACATTCCTCATAAACATTTGAAATGCGCCTATATAGTGATTTTATTATTCATATAAAAATAATAATAATAACAACCTGTTTTGGTCATATTTACTATTAATTGCCCAGCTCCCCCTGTCATTGATCTAGCACCCCCTCAACACCTGGGTTCAACATTCTCTGTCGCCGCCCCTGCTTGTTTATCTAATAAGCCTGTTGTTAGTTAATCTACATATTCGCTAAAAAAAAGTAATTTTGTATTGCATTACCTCAAAACTGAGCCACATGCACATCCACCCAGGTGTGTTCTCAACACATCCTGTGTTACAGTAAGATGATTCAACATACATAACAGATACTGAGGTGTAAGTAATGATAATTAGTGATGCTGTGGGGTTTATGATTACCACCACAGTCTGATCCAAATACCACTCACATACATAGCGTCACGGTGCGGAGGAACGAGGAACACGCAGATGAGGATGTAACTCAAATGAACAGTCTTTAATGTAGACGAGGCAAGACAAGGCAGGGCAGACACACAGGAGCACTGGGGAGTAACGAGTAGACCAGACGAAAACTAACTGAACAGGTAGGAACTAAATACACAGGATAATTACGAACACACAGCTGGGACATAATTAACTAATAATCACACTAGACGAGGACAGGAAACAAACCAAATAAGGGCATACAAAGGGAAACACATGACACACACGACACAAGGGCTGTATCCGAAATCGCCCCCTATACCCTCATTCACTATTCCCTACATTAGTCCACTCATACAGTTCACTTGAAGGAGTGAATGAAAACGAGTGAGTGAATTCGTACACTGAGTGCACCGGAAGGACTGCCGCTTTTGCATAGTTTGCTTGCTGTTTAATAATCATTTGAAATGGGCAGCTCCAGTTGTAAGATTGAAGGATTTATCTTGAACTCTGTCACGGAAATTATGTATAAACTCTAATAGTCAATTTACAATTAATTTGTACCTGTGTTGTATTACGCTGTATTACGCCATGGACGAGCTCTTCTAAAATAAATGAATGGATGATTCAGCTGCGGGCGCCATCTTCTGGCGAGACGCGGGAATTCTTTTGGCGCGCGACTCTCACAGTGCATTATGGGGATTCTGTAGCCGTTGAGTGTACATCGGTTGTACACTCGTTTTTGCGGTGCATTGTGGGATTGAATGAGTGCACTCGAGAACATCCACTATGGTTTCGAACACCACTTAAAATGGCTGTCCCCTCAAATAGTGCACTATTTGAGGGTATTTGGGGCGATTTCGGATACAGCCAAGGCTGACACATAGACAGAGAAAGAAGCATGCTGGGAATTTTTTTCCTCCAGGCTTTCTTGTGCTTGCAGATATATCCGTCTGTTCTCTCGCTGCTTCCCCTCTCTCTCTCTCTCTCTCTCTATACTCACTTTAAATACACAAGGGTCTGTAATAATAGTTATTCCATACTGCAGCAATAAAGCACTATTTTTAAACGACACACCATCTAATCCAACATGCTGGTCTCATCAAGCTATGTAAAATCTACTGTGCTTTCAAATAAAATGTTTGATTGAGTTTTTCTAAGTAAAAGTGAACTCCTGTAACCAATAAAAAAAAATTAAAAAAATAAATAAATCCTATTTTAAGGTAAAAGCCTGCACTACGTTCTCACCATAACTTTTATCAGCTCCACTTAAAAGTTTAGTTCACCCAAAATGCAAATTCTGTCATCATTTACTCATTCTGTTCCAAACCTGTATGATTTTCTTTCTTCTGCAGAACACAAAAGCACACATTTGAAGAATGTTTCAACTGGTTTTCTCCATATAGGGAAAGTCAATGAGGTCCTACGATTTAAAGCTTCAGAAAGAACATAAATATAACATAAAAGTAATCCATACTGTAAAAATACAATGGTTTAATCCAAGTCTTCTAAAGCAGTACAACCTCAGAGTGAGGGGTGCTTGTGTCATGATGTTAAGTCACGTAACACCAACGCAATCTCACGGCAATTCGTACATATTTTACGAGGTGGCTAATTCGTACGAATTCGTACGACCTCACTCGTATGATTTAGTACGATTTGTCTAAACCCCAGTGACGGTTAGGTTTAGGGGCGGGGTTAGGTGTAGGTCATTCGTACAAATTCATACGATTTCACAACTCGTAAAATACGTACGATTTAGCAAAAATCGTATGAATGTGTACGAGTGAGGTTGTACGAATTCGTACGAATTAGCCACCTCGTAAAATATGTACGAATTGCCATGAGATCGGGTTGGTAACACACAAGAACCAGAGTGTTCATCAATGATTTGTGGACTGCAAATCCAGAATTTATCAGTGTGCAGCGTAGAATCAATCACAAATTTCTTTCACTTTAAGGAGCTTTTAACTTGTGTGTAACATCGACCAGTTTGATCTATGAAACACTATAAGATTCAATGATACTACCACAGTTCTCTTCAAGCTAGACACTCCACCAAATCCATAAACACCCCTCCATGGGAAAGTCTTTGTGGTGGGGTGAAATTAAAATGGAATGATACCAATTATCAGTGTTGAATGTTGGAAATTAATTTGATGAACTCAGTGGCTTGCTTGTTAAGTGTGTGGAATATTTAACATGGAAATTAATGCCTTCTGATTATCCTCCATTTCCCCTTGGAGTAATGGGAAAGAGATGGAGTAACAGAATGTTTTTTTAAGTTCCTGTCTGCAGTGCCTTCATGCTCCCCAGATTTTTGACATGTTTTCTTTGCTACAACAAGACGTGAGAAGAATAGTTATTAGAGTCAATACTAAATGGATCTTGAGGCATACAAACAGATGATGTCCTAAACCTAGTCTCAGACGACACACAGTCCATTCACAGACCGCCTGATGCATACTGCAAACAAAAATAGCAAGAGCTGACTGAAATTGCCTGACTGAGTCTGATTGGTGGGTGCTAAACAACTTCCGTAATTATAAATTGACAGAATTTGCATTAATTTAACATTTTAAAGTGTCAGCTTGGGTAAAGTGATTAAATCTTTCACAACAAGTATAGAACCAGGAATTACTCCGAAGAGAATGAAACCATTACAATGTCAGATATAATTGTGTTAAACAGATGATGGCAACTGAACACCGAGAATGTAATCAATCTCAGAGCATATGTAAGCAAACACGCACAAATGTACACGTGTTGGATACCTATGATTACAAATTAGATCATGTTGAAAATTCTAATTACAAAGTCTATACATTCATGTCAATTTCTTCAATGTTTTACCTATGTGCAATTGTTTTCTACACTGGTCTGTTATTGTAGTATCAAATATATCAGAAAGACCCAACCAAAAACCCATAACCACCCTTTCTGTCACCTGATGCAGTCTGGGTTCCTTTCCACTGTTGCCTCTGGCTTGCTTAGTTTGTTTAAAAGACACTTACTGGGGTCATGAACTGCCTTTTTTATTATTTTGTACTTTTCCCTGAGGTCCACTTATAATGTTATCAAGATTTTGACTTAAAAAACATCATAATTTAGAAATAATAAGCTATTTTCTGTCCTGTTTTAAAACCCCTCATCAGAACGTTCTGTTTGAATGCATGGCAGATTGTAGACTCGGAAGTAAACGTCCACTGCTATGACTGGCTAATAGCTGTGTATGTTTGACAGCCTATATCCTTCATAGATATACGCTGCTGTGATTTAGGTTAAAAACGCATAAATACTCAGTATATATCAAACGATCTGTAATAACAGACAAAGCAACAGTGACTGCATAATAAAAACAGTCACTCACACTTATGTTGCGACATTACTGTTGGATCCATTATAGTCTGCACATCATTGTCTTTCAGTGTAAATATTTCTGAAAATCCTGCGTCAAATTGTGCCTTGTTTGTAAATTAATCCATGGTAAAATGAAGTGAATGGCCCCGTACATGGCCCCGTCCTTCGTCCCTTTGATGCGGTGCAGTTGTCCTGTCCCCTTAGCAGAAAAACACCCCCAAAGCATAATGTTTCCACCTCCATGTTTGACGGTGGGGATGGTGTTCTTGGGGTCATAGGCAGTATTCCTCCTCCTCCAAACACGGCGAGTTGAGTTGATGCCAAAGAGCTGGATTTTGGTCTCATCTGACCACAACACTTTCACTCAGTTCTCCTCTGAATCATTGGCAAACTTCAGACGGGCCTGTACATGTGCTTTCTTGAGCAGGGGGACCTTGCGGGCGCTGCAGGATTTCAGCCCTTCACGGCGTAGTGTGTTACCAATTGTTTTCTTGGTGACTATGGTCCCAGCTGCCTTGAGATCATTGACAAGATCCTCCCGTGTAGTTCTGGGCTGATTCCTCACCGTTCTCATGATCATTGAAACTCCACGAGGTGAGATCTTGCATGGAGCCCCAGATGAGGGAGATTGACAGTTAGTTTGTGTTTCTTCCATTTGCAAATAATCGCACCAACTTTTGTCACTAGTGTTGTTTTTGGCGGCCTGTTTTAATTTTAGTTTTAGTCTAGTCTTTGTGTGAAGCTGTCATTTTAGTTTTTATTAGTTTTAGTCAGGTTCATACTCTTTTTAGTCTAGTCAAGTTTTCGTCAACTAAAAGTCTGAGCATTTTAGTCTTATTTTAGTCAGAATTGTCCATGACTATTTTCGTCTAGTTTTAGTCGACGAAAACTGCTGACATTTAGTCTAGTTTTAGTCAATGAAAATTGTATTTTAGTCTCTTTTTAATAATGCAATTCTATTTAACCCAGTCAATATAGTATAAGTACCTAGCAGTATACGTTAGACGAAACCAAAATTTTCTTTTAGCCAAACCCATTTCAAACAAGTTATCTTATTATATTATTGTTACCTTATAGACTCAAGAATACATCCATTCCAGACACGGAAGACGCTCTGATTTGAATTTACAACATTTATTTTACCAACCAAACATGTTAGAAGTACACACACATAAATTTAAATAAATAAAAACAATAAATAAAATAAAATAGCATCACATGACAATGCCAGAAAAAAATATATATATATACATTCAAGTTTAACAAAGAGAAACAAGGTGCTTGAATGCTCGAGCTACAATAACATACTAAAAAGTGCAAATAAAATGTGTGTCTGTTACTTGTATTGCTTGTAAACTGAGGTCAGATGAAGCCGGCCATCGGTCCCTTTCTCTGTGTCATACTTAACTTTGTTTGTTGTCGTCTTCTCTAAATAATGTCGCGAGTGGGGCTTGAGGAAGTGACGTCGCCTGCGTCTGTGCAGACTGTTGCCAAGTCCGCGGTTTTCCCGTGGAATTGGGCTACTTTAACACTGTTGCCGCGGGTTGTTTTTCATGTCCGCGGGTTGAAGCGACCCCAATAACGTGATATTTAGCCCCTGGAATGCGAACTTTACCGGGGAACCCCCCTCGAAATGCGATTGGGCTAGTTTTGAGTAGCAATTGGGCGGGTTTTGTTGCGAAAACCTGGCAACCCTGACAGCCCCTGAAGTAAGTCACATGAAACAGAAATACTGCAAAATATTAATAACGCGACTAAACGAGACGAAATAACGTTATAACATTTCGTTTCGTCTCGTTTTGGTCAACGAAAATGAAGAGACATTTTAGCATAGTTTTTATTTTGTAAACCACATTTAGTCTTGTTTTTATTCGTCAACGATATTGCATTATAGCCTACATTTAATTATCGTCATCGTCACATGACCAGCATTTACGTTGCGTCTCGTCTCATTTTCGTCACTTGATAAAGGTTCGTTGACGACGATATTTAGTCATAATTTTCGTTGACGAAAGCAACACAAGTTGTCACCTTCTCACCAAGCTGCTTGGCGAAGGTCTTGTAGCGCATTTCAGCCTTGTGTAGGTCTACAATCTTGTCCCACACATCCTTGGACAGCTCTTTGGTCTTGGCCATGGCGGAGAGTTTGGAATCTGATTGATTGATTGCTTTTGTGGACAGATGTCTTTTATACAAGTAACAAGCTGAGATTAGAAGCACTCCCTTTAAGAGAGTGCTCCTTATCTGTATAAAGGACACCTGGGAGCCAGAAATCTTGCTGATTGATAGGGGATCAAATACTTTTTTGACTCATTAAAATGCAAATCAATTTATAACTTTTTTGAAATGCGTTTTTCTGGATTTGTTTTGTTGTTATTCTGTCTCTCACTGTTCAAATAAACCTACCATTAAAATTATAGACTGATCATTTCTTTGTCAGTGGGCAAACGTACAAAATCAGCAGGGGATCAAATAATTATTTTCCCCACTGTAAGCTGGTTGTAGACTAATGAGTGAGTTTTGAGTGCTGAAACTTGCACTCTAAAGAATCCTGGGTTATTGTTTTAACCCAAATGCTGGGTTGAGCCGTTTGGGTTATTTTTTGGGTTATTTTTTCAGTGTTTGGGTAGTTTTTGTGTTACCCAGCTCCTGGGTCAAATATAATAACCCAATGTTTGGGTAGTTTTTTAGTGTTCCCCAGCTCCTGGGTCAGACATAACAACCCAATGTTTGGGTAGTTTTTGTGTTACTCAGATCCTGGGTCAGACGTAACCCAGCGGTTGAGTTATTTATCGCAGGGATTTTGCCTTCTCTTCTGGAGAGAGCACTTCTAAGCACCATCGAATTAATGCATTTCTTCAGTAAAATACAGGTTTGTGTACATTTTATTTTATATAAAAAATCGTTACTGTGTTGTATATCGTTCAATTTTATGAAGAGCAACATACAGGCGCGCGGTGTGAATCACCTAAACAAGAGTCGCTCGCATCGGTCTTATCGCATGATGAAAAAGCCCGATGCTTGCATAAAATAAACAATTTTATTCAGAAAGATACAGAATACAAATACTTTGGATGTCAAAATATTTCTTCAGAGCGGTTTACTCTGTTTTTGGGTAGGTTATGAAGGCAGTCGCAGTATATTTCGGCGATGAGTGAAACGCAGGGTTGTGGAGTATTTTACAAAAGTTTAGAGGATTTAAGTTAATCTGTAAACATTATTTCATGTATAAAGTAAAAGGTAAGCTAGTATTATAATATAAATGAATCAACCCATTATGATGGGTTGAATAAACAACCCAATTTGCTGTGTAAAATTAACCCAAATTTGGGTTGTTTTTAACCCAGTGTTTTTTAGAGTGTACAGTGTGAGTGTACAGACCTTTTATATGTCAAAAGATCAAGGGAATTTTGTTTTCTCAGTTCATTTCAATGTTCACCCCTTTAATATTAATGTTTCAGTTCACCCCTTTAATATTAATATCAATTTGACAGCATTAACACTATCGGATGAAAACAAAAAAAACATCTGTAGAGATTTATAGCTGAATTGTTTTATTACTGAATTTAATGCATTCATAATTGACAAATTCTGCAACAATTAACACTGTTATTGAACAGAAATGGGTTGGGATTTAACGTTTGCATCATTGATTTTGTTATTTCCTTGTTCAGTACTGTGAAACTGCTTTGAAACAATCTGTATTATTAATAAAGGTGACTTGACTTAAACAACAAGTACAAAAAACGACATGTGACTGGTCCCTTTCCACATTCATCTGACACTTTGTAATCTGGCAGCTCTTGGTCAGAATAAGATGTTCTACTGTATTAAACTTCATACAAACAGTCAGATCTCATGAAGCCTCTGACAGGATTCTGTGTTTCTGCAACTTTTACTCGAGTTGGTTAAAGAGTTCCAGCAGATATGGTAAAAGTGACTGCCAAAGCAAAGCGAACTAGAGGGAAATGAAAATGCCACGACTATGACTGTATTGTAGTTAATCGTCCATGAGCGAGAGGAAACGAGGAACTCACATTAATCTTTAATTCTCTGGCATTGGCCATGAGCACCGGCAAGACACATACATCAAGAGAACAATGTTCCACATGAATAATGCATCGAGAGAGCACATTAATTTCATGCAGGTCCTGGTGTCTGTTTCCAACCGCACTGAGTGACAATTAAAGGGTTTTCTGAGTCAATGTAATATTTATGCAGTTGTGGTGGAGGCCCTTTAGGTGTCAGTCCTCTGGTTGCATTTCAGCCACAGTAGAAAACAGTTGTGCAAGGTGATTATCTTTCAGGTGGGCTCTTATACATTTGTTATCTCCCGTCTCTTCATTACTAGAACGCATCCTGCCATCTAAACCGGACTCGGGAGTGCCTAACGACATAGAACAATAACAATTTAACTCTCATTGTTTCATTAATTTGATTTCCAAAAAATTAATGCATCCTGTCTTCAAAACTGCACCAAGGAATGTATTACGTCATGGAACGATAGCGATCTAATTCACACCGTTCCATTCATTTTCTTTTTTTGAAGACTTTTAATAATACACAAGCTGTGGGGCGTGAGCAACTAATATAAAGTTTTGAGTCAATATCTGAATGGAGATGTATAGACACAGATACAGACAGTCCTGTGTGTGTTGCTAGGTGCTGGGAAGCAGAAGGCGAAGCTGTCAGAAGCGATTCACTCTCATATCAGAGACTAGAGCGGAAGCGCAAGTCTGTCATGCCTTTCAGCCACGCTGATGTTTGATGATGATGATGTTTCTATATGTGAGACTCTTGATGCAGTCCAACCCTCCAGTGCAGTTTGGATTTCATCCTGTTACAACAGATGCGCAGCCAGTCAACAGCTCTCGCTATACACATGCACAAATGCACGAGGCACAGGGCTGCATTCACATTTGATGGACTACAAGGATCGAACGTGTCCTTAACGAGGCACAATGAACCTGTTTCACCTCACACTTCTGTCACCGTCATGTCCTTGCATCCTGGAGCACATGCCCTTCTGTTATTTAGCCTTCTGTCATCCTCTTTCTCTCAATACAGTAACAGCACGTCTCATTGCCAGATTTTGTTTTCCAAGGCTTCTCTCCACTCCACCGATGGCCACGACACACCTCCCTAAGGCTGTTACGGATGCCCGGCCAACACGGCAAACTGCCACACACATACACACGAGTGGGATTACAAAGACTATCCCATCCAGTGAACACGCAGCTTAACCCATAGTGTGACTATGCAGCAAATTCGACAAAAGGAGTTTACAAAGCTTAATATGGGTTACAGGCATTAATAGACAGGATTAAAGGGATGGTTCACCCAAAAATGATTTACTCTCATCATTTACTCAACCTCATGTGAGAGTCTGACACAACGTGTTGGCAGTTTTAATGTGTTTTCAGCCAAAAAAAAAGAGACATTTCTGTACATCACACTAATTACTGTATGGATTCAGAAGACCATATAATAGGTTACTTTTATCATGCTTTTGGTCTTGTTTGAAGCTTATCATTGTGTATCATGCATTGTGAAAGAGCTGCTTGGACATATACAGAGTTCTGGCATGAAACTCTAGATGGCACAGTCCGATAGGTCTAACTCAATCTGTACTAATGACATCATTATAACATGGCACAGCTGATTGGTTTTCTCCTGTAACAGTAGCCAATGAGCGCACTGCTCAATATTCAAATACCTGGCTTTTGTTTGCTGTAGCAGTTTGGCAGCGCACTTCAGAAACCCTCCACCTTCCCCAGCTCCACCTTCATAGATCTGCTACGAAGTGATTCATGTATGCTATATGGGGTTATTCATATGTGTTATATGTGCAGCAGCAGTATTTCCTACATGCTCACAGCAGCATGTTGTGGATGTATTGGCAGTAGCAAGTCTCGGTACTTGCTCTGCCGCAGCGTTGCAGAACTATTCCGCCAAGACCAAATACATTAACATTGTCATGTACATTACCATGCCAATCCCTCCGATAGTTGTCATGACAGAACTTTTGTGAGTAAATGATGGCAGAATTATAATTTTTCAGTAAAAAAAACAAAAAACATGAAAAGATATTGAAGGATATAGAGGATTAGATGAATTCAATAAAACTGACTGAAAAACATTTAAATGACTGAATAAACTATTTGCTCATATTTATTTCACTGAGTGCTCAGTGACAGTTACTAATCCTGTCATCACAGCAAATAATCAATTCTATTTATCTAACACATCAATGCAAAGTGACTTTTCCAACAAAGTTGCAACAAAAATCTGTAATTTGGAGCTATAGATATGCGAGCTGTGCAATATAGCATGAGGAGTGATAGCACTTCACCCAACCCGAGAGTCCAGTTCCAGCTCAAGGTCATTCCCCGATCCTCTTCCCCTCTCTCCTCTCCAATAGTCTGCTGTCTTCCTAAATAACTGCACTATCAATAAAAGACCAAAGAAGTCATTATCTGTAGGTGGCCACTCTGTCTACCATGAAAAAGTCATTGAGTGTTTTTTTTTTTGTTGTTTTTTTAATCAAAGTAATACTTTTAAGAATGGAATTAAATTGATTAAAAGTGACACACACACACACACATACACAAATCTATTTCAAATAAATGTTGTTCTTTTGAACTTTCTATCTATCAAAGAATTCTGAAACAAAATGTATCAGTTTCCACAAAAATATTAAGCAGCACAACTATTATAATAATATAATAATTAGATTGCGTGATAATCAAGACCTGAGTAATTATGCTGAAAATTCAGCTTTACATCACAGAAATAAATTACATTTTAAAGTACATTCAAATACAAAACAGTTCAATAATAATGTTATTGTTTTATTGTATTTTTGATCATGAGACATTCAAAAATCTTAACAATGGTCACACTTTATTGTGAGGTCCAATTCTAGCCATTAACAAACCATTAACTATGACTTTTGCCTTAAAAAAAACTCCTAATTTGCTGCTTATTAATAGTTAGTAAGGTAGTTGTTAAGCTTAGGTATTGGATAGGATTAGAGATGTAGAATATGGTCATGCAGAATGTGTGCTTTATCACTACTAATAAACAGTCAATATGTTAATAATAGGCATGCTAATAATAAACTAGTTAATAGTGAGAACTGGTCCCTATAATAAAGTGTCACCTTAAAAATGATAACCGATCCCAAACTTTTGAACAGCAGTGTAGATTGCAAACCCCCTTTAATGATCACATTGCATGTATTTATCTCACACGTACCTTTCTGTAGTGCTGTATTAATATTTCTGTCCTTAACATGTTGTTTGACAGTATTATTACATTATACTCTTTTTGAGCAACAAACTCCTAGAAATATCATTCTGTCTGTTTTATCGACCAATACCCTTGGATCTGACACCTGTTATGATGCACTTTGATTCTAGTCATTGACAAGCTATGTGCATGGGGAAAAGACACTATTCTATCATTAGAACAATGCTAGTTAAAGGTGAAGTGTGTCATTTCTGTGCCAACAGCGCGATGAAACTGTGAAAACAATGACTGGTTTTAAACAGATTTTACATCACCTCAATTATGCAATTCGTCAGAATATCAGGAAACTTCAGATGGTCTGCTACTGGCACTGCCCCTCCTGTGTCTCTCCCCTTTAGCTCCTGATGGGCAGATGGTTGGGGAGATTGGACCAAAAGGTCTTTTGTTCTCTTTTTCTGCCATTACTGCAAAAGCATTAATAGATTGCAGGTGTGAAGGTGAGTTTTAGTGAAATGTGATCCTATATACCACGTAGTGGGGCGTTCATGCCGAATGAGAATGTTAACAGAGTAAAGACAGTGCCTATGCCTGCTGAACAGGTCTGCTTTGATGTCGGCACACAAGCCGAGTAAGGGAAGCGTGGGGAGTAAAAATAGTAGGGCTGCTCAGTCGTTGTGCTTTCAGGGGCATGCAGGCTCATATTCAGGATTTATGAGAGG